>BJFM01000180.1:3472-79158 GCA_016586285.1 Arothron firmamentum
CTCCTCCTCCTCCTCCTCCTCCTCCTCCTCCTCCTCCTCCTCCTCCACCTCCTCTCCCTTCCAAACTACTGATAAAAGTCATCTGAAAGACCTTCCTTTTTTTCTGTCGATGGTGGGAATTGAGAGATAAGCTGGGTACTGAGGTAAATACTAG
This sequence comes from Arothron firmamentum, assembly GCA_016586285.1. Lineage (NCBI taxonomy): Eukaryota > Metazoa > Chordata > Actinopteri > Tetraodontiformes > Tetraodontidae > Arothron > Arothron firmamentum. Next base: position 3,627 of record BJFM01000180.1, read on the forward strand.
GCCTTCTCCAGGGAACAAAGAGTTCCCAGCATGCTCTGATATGACTGGGCTGAGGCTGTGAAGGTTGCGGGGTGTGTGTCTGCGGGTGTGTAGCTGGTATTTGATGTCTTTCTTTGCTTTTCTCAGGCAAAATTGTCATAACCTGCTAATTAAAACTGGAAAAAGATCCCAGAACTCAGACTAGAGTAAAAGATGTACAATAGTTGAAACAGTTCATTGAACACAAACCATTTCATGACTTTTGAGGAACATGTTTATAAATTGTATGTGTGGCATACGGCTTTGAGATTTCATAGTTTTCAATTTTGCTGAACTTTGGAGTTTTCTCTCACTTTTTTTTTGTTTAGGAAAAACATCTTTTGTTGTTGAAGAAAAGAAGCTTTAAAAAAACCCCAATGCTTCCCAAATGATTTAGAAAATATTTAGTTCCAGGCACCTTTATTTATTCCATTACATACAGCTAACAGTTAGATTAAAAATGCCCTAAACTAAAACAATAAAAGCAAAAGATAAAAAGTCAGCATTAAAAGAAATCTGCTAATTTGTAATCATCATGTAAATGTTCACATTTTCCCTCAGATTTTTAGAAGAGACAACTGAGGAAAAAACTTCCAAATGCTTCTGTAATATGCTCCATCACTGCTGTCAGTGAAAAGCCTCCTGATCAAAGAAACGTGTGCTTTCAAGAGACACAGCCATGATGAAGAGAAAGCACTCCGGCGGTCAGGATGACCCTGGACCTACCTCAGCCTTGACTCTCAGGCTGGAGCTGTGGAGATGTGCCTTGCTTCAGGAAGAAAGCTGCTATTCAGACAGTTTCCCCCTGATATAGAGCAGTCAAGGTAATTACTCAAGTCAGAGCCGGAGATAAATCCTAACTAAGCGGCGGCGGAATGCTTAAAAATCTGCAACGGTCCTGTTAATGGTATAGAAGCTCTCATGGGAGGCTGTTCATTATTCTTATCATTCATCTGAAGGAAATGAAAGACGGAACATAAAAGTCAATAGAAGTAAGAGTAGACTCTTGTCAAAGGTCAGCGTCAAGAAAAGAAAAAAAAAAAAGGCTGCAGAATTTCCGACAACTTTAACTTTACTCTCCAAGGTTGTTGTCTGAGTTAACAGGAGGGTAATGAGCTGTCAATCAAATGGCCAGGCTTTGATTCATGGCCGCCTTAACGAGAGTCCCTGCTCCAATAAAGCTGAGCTGTGATGACGGCTGGTGCCTGCAGACAAAGAACCAGTCATGCACATCTGCCTCTTGATACATGAATATAAATATGAATCTAAAATACAAATATCACCCTTTTCCTTCATTTGGTTCAAGTCGTGCATGCATCTGTGCGTGTGTGTGTGTGTGTGTGTGTGTGTGTGTGTGTGTGTGTGTGTGTGTGTGTGTGTGTGTGTTTATGTGTGGTCAGGAAGCTGTCCATGTTGTACTGGTGTGACACTTTCTCTCATTATGAGATACACGGCCTCCTGCTGGGACAGCCAGGTGTTACTGAAGCCTTTCTCTCTCTCTCTCTCTCTCTCTCTCTCTCTCTCTCTCTCTCTCTCTCTCTCTCTCTCTCTCACACACACACACACACACACACACACACACACACACACACACACAATGGCCGTAGGACACAGCAGATGTAATCTATTCATGAGCTCAGCCTGAGTGCACAGTGGAGGTGTGACATGGAGATCTTGAAGTGCAGCTTCTGCAGCCGTTTCTGAGCTCACAACTGTCAGGTCAGTGTGAGGGACGGACATGATGACGAGAAGCATAAATGAGAGCAGCGTATGGGCTCCTGGGAGGACATCCTCCTGGAAATAATGCGGCCGTGGGTGATTTTGTGAGAGTGTTGCAGCACCACCTGCTGGTGTAGGTGTGGTTCATTCACACGTAGCTGGGCTCACATTCCGGTCGCCTAAAGGATGGAAGGGGAACGTCGCTCCACCACATTACTGAGGTCGGTTGAGCTGAGATTTGTTGTTTCACATCAGGAGAGGAGAGGAGATCACTTTAGAGGAGCGAACGTAGGAACGGAGCTCTGAGAACACACCACTAACACGTCACCTCCACCAGATCCTGAAATTAACAGGATGACTGTGTTTCAGGACCCATAATGATGTGTGGTTTAGTAACTGTTACGCTGTTATTACTTTTTAAATATTAGTAAATATTATTAAGCATTTGTTAGTCTCATTTTTATCCAACCACCATATTGTAGATTTTACAGTAATATAGTAAATATGAAACTTAGTTGGTGGCCATGTGTGACTGTCGGGCCCTGAGTTTGACATTTGAGCCCTAGAAGCTCAGATTTACGCACCATATTTGCCCATAGGTTTTTTTGCATTTTCATTTTACAGTTTCTGCCTCAGCCGAATATGTGGAAACCTGACTGACTGTGCTGAAGTTGCAGGTCCCAGCCTACATCACCAAACCAGCCAGTCAACCAGCAGCTGCAGAGCTGCCGAACTTCCAGTAATGGAGGCTGGCGTGAGAACCACCAAGCTGCGGCGCCGAGGTGCTTCCACTGGTAGCGCTGTTAGCTTCTTTCTGTCCCTGATGGAAGCTTTTCCAACTGCCCCAAAGTGACAGAAGGCGGAAGATTAGCACAGCACACAACATCTCTCTGAGGCGGAGGAGCAGATTGGCCTCTTCATGGCTCGTTGGGAAAGGGGTATGTTGCTGGCGTGCTCACACATGTCCTGCTGTGTCCTTTCAGAGGAGACCCCCAGTAGGGAGTATGCAATCACTCTGTTTATCTGCTGGCTTTTGCAGGCGGCATTCATTGCGCTCTTGTGCATTCTGGCTGTTGTTAGCGGTGTCGGGGTCAATTGTTTGGGTTCATAAAATTTCCCACCACATATCTAATTACTAATCTGTTTGTGTTTCAGATTTTCATAACCTCAGAAGAGAACCACAGTCAGTCCATCCATTTCATTTCATGGGATGAGAGACACTTTGATGATGTTCAAAACAAGCAAAGTTGTTTTTAATTCGAAATGGTCCAGTAAAGGGCTTTTGCCTGCTTAACTGTCTGTTTGTTTCTTTGAAATAACTCAAAAAGTTAAGGAAGTTTTCCAGGAAAAGCTAGTTATGTACAAGGGAACAGATGATTACATTTTGGTGATTTTCAACATATATGTATATAACTCCACAATAAATAGCCAGATTGCTTGAGAATCTAATACAGGGTAAGCTCACAATCGTTTCTGTAATCCAGATTCTGACAGAATTCTGGATACTACCATCCAGAAGAGGAAAAAAATAAAAAAACAATTAGAGGAAGTGTGGAATTTTTAAACTCTGCAAGGTAGCAAATGAAGATACAGACATGTAACTAACACCAAACTGTAGCTGAGAGTCTGCTGAACCACCAAAGTGTGAGCAGAGTTCAATAGTTAAGGAGCACATCCAGGAGAAAACCACCATTTTTATCAAATAATAACCATTAATTTAAACAAGATAACAAGATCATTGCAAACATAAATGAATGTTTTATGATTAATGAATCCAATAAAGCAAATAACACGAATGCTGGAGTATTATGTTTGGGTGTAAGTCTCAATAGGAGGATAAAGAGCTGCTTGGCGCGCTTTTCTAGTTCACTCTGTTTCACAAACGTCGCAGCTTTTTTCATCTTTTATTGATTAATTTAATCGCTTCATCTCCAATCCCACCAATGAAAGGTGCATTCGTTTGCACAAAAATGCGAAATGAAGTTGCCCCTTTGTTGCTGAGTGTAGAGGTTGATGAGAAAATATCATGTTTTAAGATGCATAACGACATGTGGAGGAGTGTAAGTTTGTAATAAATTAATTTATCACTAATGATACACAAGAGCTGAAATAAAATAGAAGTGATGACTGCATCTATGTTTAGAACATTCCTGTGTTTATCTTTCTATGGGAATTTATTCAATATTTACACTTGTATTTCATGTTTGTGATCTTTTTGCCAGCCTAACTGGCGTGTTTATGAGGACCGTGGAGCCGTATGGGCTGTGTGGCGCTGCCTCTGTGGGACTCTTCACTCTTTAGTCATCGTGGATGAACTTTGTCATTTCTATCACTTATAAATAACAACAGCACAGGAGGATTCAATTTTGAATCTGAACAAGCAACAAGCAGAAGGGAAGGTTATTATGCTATCACATCCAGCCTTTTATTCTAAACCATCCACAAGAGGAGGAGTTCAAACAGCTCCAGTCCTCCCAGTGGAGAGTAAACAGCTTACACTGGAAGAGGCAGAACGTTACATCTTTCCATTGAAGTAGCTCTTGCAATGTGGATTAAAATGTGCTTATTCTCATCTCCAGCGCTGATAATAAATCTATTTGTGGCTCCCCGCTGCCTCCTCCCACCTCTCTTCATTAACTTTCTTTTCAAATCATTTCCTATAAGGTTCGGTTCGATAATTAATCTAGTCAATTCATTCAAACTGTAGTGGAAAAATCCAACTTTCTAATTATAGGGCATTAATTATATCTTGATAATCATTTATTCATTAGCAGATTCAGCAGGGCAGCTTCCTCCTGCTATTCACTATTCATTTTTTAAATAATGTTCCTTAATTGAAAAGTAGCTTTTGGAAAAGTAATCTTCCACAAAAATCTGCAAAAAGGACAGAAGCTCTTTGAGACAAACAAGTCCTCCTGTTTCATTTGATTGATCCAAAGTGATTTTAATGTGTGTGTGTGTGTGTGTGTGTGTGTGTGTGTGTGTGTGTGTGTGTGTGTGTGTGTGTGTGTGTGTGTGTGTGTGTGTCTGTCTGTCTGTCTGTCTGTCTGTCCTGGCTCTGCTTTAACAAGACCATGATCAAGTTGAATTACCGCGTGAGCAGGGTATTTGCAGTATATTTTTTAAATAAATGGCCCATTTTAACAACAGAAATGAGACCAAATGCAGGTAAAAATGAACCACTTCAGTCTTTATTGCCTCAAAGGGGCCTCGGTGCTTTCGAGAGCCCAGATTCAGAGAAGCTGCTCAGGCATATCGTTCCAAAAGGCGCTAAAGCTAAAGAAGAATAAAAAAGCAATCAAGTTGACATTTGGTGCCATATTGTACATCTGATTTAAATAACAACTTAAATCTGCTTCCAAATCTCCAGTGGTGGATTTTGTAGAGTGTGTGCCAAGTTTTATCCTTGAATAAGAGTCACGTGGAAATGTCGGTGCTGATGAAAGTGCCCCCGCCGGACAGCTGGAAGAGTTTTCAACACCCCTTTTGGTGTGATGTCTTTCACACAACAAGATAACAAATATTGCTAAATTCTGTGTTTGTATGAATCCATACGTACAGGAAACTGTGGCTGCTGGCAGCAGTTTTCCACTCAGGGCGGTGTGCTGTCCGGGCCTGTCTCCGCCCACAGTTCGTGCAGATTTGCTGATGTTTTTGCAAACTTAGGAGGGGCAGGTCCAACCGCTTGCAGCCGTATTTACAGAGGAAGAACAGTCCTTGACCGCTTGTTCCAGTTAAAACCAGCTGAACTCAGCCTCGGAGCGACGCTACCACTAACTCTGACATTGGCAAACTCTCTTCTACGTATATGGATTCATATAGGCTTGTTTGGCTTTTCCGCGCGCTAAGATGAGCCTCTGAATAATCCCCGCGCTCGCTCACAAAGGCTTCTCGCTGCTCTGCAAAAGCCAAGAAGCTGCGAGCAGATACAGCTTTTTGCTGCCTTGTTTTGCTTTAATTGACTTTTTTTTTTTTCCAAGGCTGTGTTCAACTCGACCAGCTACACCCCTTCATTTCCAACCACGGCTCTGCCTGAGCTGCCAAAGCCATTAGGACTGTGTATGCACATGTGTGTGTGTGTGTGTGTGTGTGTGTGTGTGTGCACGCTACAGCCAATTTCTGAATCAATGAGCAGCATAAATGAACAACATGTTTATATGCATGATAATACCGACCCCTCGCTTTCCGTCAGAGGAGGTCAAACTACATAATTTGTTTTCACTGAGATGAAAATATACTCTTGGGAGGATTGGGAGCAAATTATTTCACGCCATTGTCATAATGATAACCTGCATGAGGCGTATAATTTGAAACATTTGGGGAGGGCGTGAGGAAGATTCGAGAAACTTTGCGTGAGAGCAGAAAATAATAAAATGGAATATTTCACAGGTTAATTCTAGTTATTAATTCCAAACTGGTCCTCCAATTTTAACCAATCACATGTCATATCATCTGTAATTAGGTCCTCTTTTTTCCACTTGCAACAGCAGGAACCTCCTCTTCCCATATCGCCTCTCGTTCAAAACAAACTTTAAAAGTCATTTAAAGCCTGAAAGTGAATTGCTGCCCTCGCATGGGGTAATTTGAGCAAACAGGCGACATTTTAATTGCAGACTGGAAAAGAAGACTGGCGAGTCATGAAAGGAGAACGCGCTCCATCCTCTCAGGAAGCTCAAAACGCAGGTGAACTTGTGACGTTCATGTTCCTCTGCGTTCCTCATCTCCTTCCAGAGATATTCCCAAAAGAGAAAACTTCTAAAATCACAACTTGCACCTTTTTACAGTGGCTATGAATATGCTGTGCTCTTCTCCTCTGGCACTGACACACTCCTGTGTGTCTGGAAGGTATTCTGGTTTTTGGAAGTTTTTGATTCTTTTGATCTTCTGACTATTCTGGGGGGATATTTTTACTCATGCATTTGTGAGCTGTATGGTTTAAAGCAAATCATATAAATGTTTTGAGTCATGGTGCATCTAAATCTAAAGATTTGATCAGACGCACACAGGTCACAGGTCACTTGCACACCTGACGGGCTAATGCTAGCATCATGAAAATGTTAGAAACATCAGCAGCAACTGAGGTAATAAGCCTTTTATATGAGACTGTGAAACTTGGTGAGACACTAATGTGGGAGTCAAGTAATACAGTGATGTCGTACATTTTTTTCTAGGTTGGCAGCGGTGTGTGTTTCACGGTAAAAACGGGTTAGCATTTGTGGCAAACAGTAGCCCCATTTATGAATGAATGAAGTGCACGTGTGAGGTCTGTTTTCGGATGGTGATGCGCGATGGCTTATTTCTGATGGCACACAGAAAATTGCCATGAGACAGCGCGGCCCAGCCCTGCAGAAGAGGTCCTTTGTGCAGATGTATGAGGACACAGCTGGAATTCGACTGTGAACGCAGCAGACAGAAGATTTCACAGTCGTCCCCACACCTGACAGCAGGCTTTCATTTTGGCTAATACTGCGGGTGTGCACCAAGATAAGTCAGGGTAAATATCTTGCCTCGAGCAAGCTTTATTAAGTGGCAACTGGTGTGCTAAATTCAAATAACTGCAAGCTTTTATGACACTGAGCTTCATTTTTGCAGCTGGTTAAATTTATCTCTCCTTGCACTCGGTATACCTCAGATAATATGCTTGCTTATTAAATTCTGATGTGGAACAATTGGAGGTATATTTGATGCATTGCTAAACTTTCCGGCCTCCTCCGTGTGCTGTAAACACGCAGAGTTTATGCACTAAAAATGAAAGAAAATTGCATTTTCAAATTAAAACCGACGTCATGGCGCCAAGTATTAAAAACACACACATGCTTTTGGGAGACATTTTTGAGAAATGATGCAGAGGAGAGGTTTATCACCTCTTTCATGCCTTCATTTGGTCTATTCACCTGTTTGTAGCCGCCACGGGGGCTGCTGGATTAGCAGCCACCTGCAGGGGTAGATTGTTCTCTTTACGCAGGAGCTGAGCTGATCTTATCAAGTTGCTGCAAAGTCTCAACTCTCTCTTTGAACACGCTTTATCTGCGCATCTTTGCACTTGCCTGCAACTGGAGCAAAGCAAAGAATTAGAAACAGGAAGGTGCCCAAGTCACTTGCAAGCATGCTTAATTTGCGTAACATAAATTATGTTCTATATATAAAAGGGGCCTGTTTCAGGCTCTCTCTGAAACAGAGGAAAAACCAAGCTGAGTCAAAATGTTGCCTCCCCCCCCAAAGCGCTCCAGCCATTAGAAAAATACAGAAAACAAAGAAGAATGGAGAACTGGAGGCACTAAGCTTCCAGTGCTTTCTGGGTTCCCGTCTGATAGTGAAAGCAAGGGAGAGACAGGCAGGCGTGAGGCGGGCTCCGAGACCTTCTTCCTTTTGTTGGGTCCCTCGTGGCGCTTTTGTGCTGCGGAAGGAAACGGGAACGTTGCGACACTGCGCTCCTGTGGGCTCCAGCTGCTACCAGCCGGCAGTGAAACGCGATTGTTTCTGCCACTCTGTCGACTGTTGTTGTTGTTGGGCCGTGCAGCAAATCAGAGCTGGGACTCTGGCTTGAGCACCCAGAGGAGAGCAGATTTCATATTGGAGAGGGAAATGCCTTCTGGCACTCTTCCGCCAGCACTTGATTTGAATAGACACGAGCTGCTGGGGAGGACTGAGGGATAAAGAGGCTCAGAGAGGAACGACCCAGCCATGTGAACAGCCTCTACGCAGTCAGATGTAAAGCATGATGCTGAGCTGACACACAGAAAGATGCTCGTCATTTCGAAATATTTATAAAAACATGAATATTTAACCAAGGTCTGAAATACAAACTGTCACCATTTGCCATTATGTGTGTATCTGTGTGTGTGTGTGTGTGTGTGTGTGTAGGAAATACTTAAAGAATGTGAAGAGCAAAACTGTTTAAAACTGCATGGTGCAAATTTAATGATGCTTCTTTCTTAATTAAAGTCTCCTCTGCGTGTAAAACATCACAAGGTTGTTGGTGGAGATTTGCAGAATCGACCGCCTGCTGGAACAGACACATTCTGATATCAGCATTCAGTCCTGATCAGTCTGATCTTTACCCAACTGGCTTCCAGCAGGCTGGTTCCTCCCGGTAAGCCTGGTCCTGCTCAAGGTTTCTTCCTGTTAAAAGGGAGTTTGTCCTTGCCACTGTGCTTACCTGGGGGTTCAGGTTCTGGATTTCTGCCTCTGTAAAGCACCTAGAAACATTTTTTATTGTAAAAGGCGTTACATAAATCAAACTGAATTGAATTGAATCAGTGTGACAGGGGTGCTGGAGTCTGTCCCAGAAGTCGCTAGGAGAGAGGCAGTAATACCCTGGACACGCACGCACACACGCACGCACGCACGCACACACACACGCTCCATATAAATGTCTTCTCAATGATTCTTTAGTAGGATGGAAAAAATGTGTGAGAGTTTGAGAAGACCTTTGGAACGCAGTCAGATCTGTTTTGTTCTGCAGCAACCAGGTGGTTTAGGGCGGGTATGCTAACACCATGACTTCTACGTGTCTCATATCACCTGTAGTTTGGAGTCTTGAGATGTTTCAGTGCATTTTTCTAGCCCCAGAAAGATTTTAAGTCCCGTCAGTCTGACATGCTGAGTCTGTGGAAAGCGTGTCAGACTCACACACTCGCACACTCACACACTCACACACTCACACAGACCACTTGTCATTGTTCATCAGAAGCCTTGTCTTTTTCCTTTTCTGCACCTTTTGTTGCCTGGGTGGCTTAATCAGATGTTTCTCTGAAGCTACGGCGAATCAGCAGAAGCTTCTCCTCCTTCGACCTGAATGCAGCAGCCTTCCCTCTCCGCCAGGAGAGCACATGGAACACATGCCATCTGCACCCGAGGTAATGAAAGATAAATCAGCAAACAAATGAATAAGTAATCACAAAGGGAAGAAAAACAAAGAGCCTTTAAATTATGTTGAGGGGGAGGGAACAGGTTCATCTTAACAGTTCTCGTGTTTCTGATCCTTTTGTGATAATCCAAAGTGTATTTTAGGAAACAAAATCAGGTTCCAGGTCCCTGATCTCATTAGATTTCTGCTCATTGTTCTTTTTTTTCTTCTTCTTTTTGATCGAGCATGATGTAAAAATGCTTCAGTGGGCTGGTTACAGTATGTAACACGCATCACTCACAGGCTTCATGTTCCTGATCCAGGAGAACAAAAACATACCAGTGTTTCTGGAATGTCTTGGATGGAAGAAAAGAGCTCTGAAATGTGGTCCTGATGGCACTGGCATAGGGGTGGGGTAGCCAGCGCTGTGATGCAGGGGGGCAGAATAAGTGTGTGTGCCTTCTTCTTACACACACACACACACACACACACACACACACACACACACACACACACACACACTTATTCTTTTTCCGAGCATATCTTCTTTTCTCTTTGCACATGATTTCCTGTCAACGCGATGCATTGGGCTAGCTTGTTGTGGTGTGCTCCGGCATCCGACCAAAATAGAAGTGATGCATATTTTGTCGGAAGGCGAGCGGAGCTGCAGCCCTGTCGGAGCCGGAGCCGGTGGACTTTAACGCGTTGACTTAAATGGATCAGCTGCGTGGTCGTGTCGGGGCCGCTCCACACTGGTACCAAGCAGCACCTCAAATAATTGGAAGCAGCAAAGCGGAGGATATTAAAATGAAACAAAAATACAGTAGTGGGCCCCCACCCCTTTCCTAGGAGGGGGCCCTGGGATTTTCAGCTACGCCACTGCCTGATGGTCATACCTGTATGCTAAGCTAAATCCTATTAAAAGGATTGTAGCGTTGAACTCCTGCTCCACATGTCGCCACTGATATTGTTAATCTGCACCAAGGACACCACTGTAGCACACGTAGCATGCGACTGCAGGGGCTGTCAGCTCACTATTAGCTTAGTAGGATGCAAGTGCTCTGTATATTTTGATTGGATGCAAAGCACTTCATCAATCATCTTCATGCATAGATCACTGGAGGCATCTGGGATGAGAAGAGGAGCAAAGCCACCCAACCCAGACCGCCCAACAGAACCTGCCATTACGCACCAGGTTGGTTGTTGTCAGAGGCATGCAATGATAAATGAAGTTACAGCAACTTGTTACAGTCAAATTAAACTAAATTTGACCATATTGAAAAGCAGATAAATAAATAAATTTAAGCCTTCGCAACCTGGACAGGGAGAAAAACTTAAACCAGAAAACAACCATGAAACTAGACAATTCCACAGAAATTGTGACTGTGTGCCCCCACTCTGGCCCCTCCACTCTGGCCCGCCCACCCTGGCCCGTCCACTCTGGCCCGTCCCTGCCCTTCAAACCCACCAGAGCCAAGCTGACCTGTGACCCTGAAAGTGCTGCTGAAACGAACAAAACCCGCTCCTATTGAAACGTTAATGTGGACCACTTGACAATGACCAATGTTGTTGGGGGTGGGTTCGTTAGGACCGGAAGACTTTAAAATATATGTGTGTGAAATTTCATAACATTACGTTCATCGGTGAAGGAGAAACGACGAGTTAAAAACTCCATACTCAAGCCCTATTAACACATATTCACAGCAGCCCCTCCCCTCTCCTCTCACACTCGTCATGACGTCATGCAGAAACTGCCAGTGTGTGTTTGAAGGGTTTCACATAAAAATGTCAATTTTTTTCAGACACCGTATTAGCTATTAAGCTGATTGCACATCTCCATGACCGTCTGGCCAAGCTGCACGTTTAGGCCTGTGTTTTGTCAGTGTCCGACCGACAGGGCGCAGGTTTTAGTGCTTTTCGTGTTTTGCTAATCTTCTGGGGACGCATGTTTTGATGTATGGATCGGCCTAATCAGCCGGGGGCCGAAAATCTTCCCATAGGATAACATGGGACTTTTCAGGGCGCTTTTTTCCCCGATATCATGATTGGGATCCCCCAATCCCTATTAAAAAGAAAAGTCATAGCACATCATCCATGAATTTTCTGCACGTTTTGAGGTATTGCTCATGTGCGAAAAACAGTGTCGGAGGAGATACGCGCCAAACTTTGTCACCTTTTTCAACTTTTACAGCACCCCCCCCCCTATTCCCATTTTTGTGTCTGGGCTGCTAGGATAGCAGCTTGTGTGCCTAGGAGGCACACGGAAAAAAAAAACCCACTTCCTGTTAAGTGTGAGACTGAAAGCTTTATTCCCTCCTCAGTCCATCTTTACTCCCGCTTCACTGCCTCTTTATGCTGTCTTCACTCCCTCTTCACTCCCTCTTCACTCCTTCATTGCTCCCTCCTCTTCAATCCCTGGTCACTCCTTTCTCACACCCTCATCACTCCCTCTTCACTCCCTCTTCACTCCCTGGTCACTCCCTCTTCACTCACTCTTCACTCCCTCTTTACTCCCTCTTCACGCCCTCTTCACTCCCTCTTCACTCTCTCTTGACTCCCTCTTCACTCCCTGGTCACTCCCTCCTCACTCCCTTTTTACTCCCTCTTCACTCTTTCATCACTCCCTCTTCGCTCTCTCTTCACTCCCTGGTCACTCCAAGGTCAGTCCTTGGTCACTCCCTTTTCACTCCCTCGTCACACCCTCTTCACTCCCTGGTCACGCTCTCTTTACTCCCTCTTCATGCCCACTTCAGGACCTGTTCACTCCCTGTTCCCTCCCACGTCACTCCCTGTTCACTACCTTGTCACTCCCTCATCACTCCCTGTTCACTCCCTGTTCACTTCCTGTTCACTCCCTCCTCACTCCCTCCTCACTCCCTGTTCACTCCATGTACCCTCCCTGATCGCTCCCTGTTCCTTCCCACGTCACTCCCTGTTCCCGCCCTCGTCACTCCCTCCTCACTCCCTGTTCCCTCCCTCGTCACTCCCTGTTCACTCCCTGTTCCCTCCCTCCACACTCCCTGTTCACTCCCTGTTCCCTCCCCGATTGCTCCCTGTTCCCTCCCACGTCACTCACTGTTCCCGCCCTCCTCACTCCCTCGTCACTCCCTGTTCCCTCCCTCGTCACTCCCTGTTCCCTCCCTCATCACTCCCTGTTCGCTCCCTCTTCACGCCCTATTCCTTCTCACGTCACTCCCTCTTCACTTCCTGTTCCCTCCTTCATCACTCCCTGTTCACTCACTCCTCACTCCCTGTTCACTCCCCACTCACTCCCTGTTCACTCCCTGTTCCCACCCTGATCTCTCCCTGTTCCCTTCCATGTCACTCCCTGTTCCCGCCCTGGTCACTCCCTCCTCACTCCCTGTTCCCTCCCTCCTCACTCCCTCCTCACTCCCTGTTCCGTCCCTCTTCAGTCCCTGTTTCCGCCCTCCTCACTCCCTGTTCCCTCCCTCGTCACTCCATGTTCCCTCCCCTCGTCACTCCCTGTTCACTCCCTCCTCACTCCCTGTTCACTCCCTACTCACTCCTTGTTCCCTCCCTCATTACTTCCTGTTCACTCCCTGTTCCTTCCCACATCACTCCTTCTTCACTCCCTGTTCCCTCCCTCGTCACGCCTTGTTCACTCCCTCTTCACTCCCTCGTCACTACCTGTTCACTCCCTGTTCCCTCCCTCCTCACACCTTGTTCACTCCCTCTTCACTCCCTCTTCCCTCCCTTTTCACTCCCTGTTCCCTCCCTGATCACTCCCTGTTCCCTCCCTCGTCTCTCCCTGTTCCTGCCCTCGTCACTCCCTCCTCCCTGTTCACTCCCTGTTGCCTCCCTGTTCACTCCCTGTTCCTTCCCACATCACTCCCTCTTCACTCCCACTTCACGCCCTGTTCCCTCCTTCGTCACTCCCTGTTCACTCCCTCCTGACTCGCTGTTCACTCCCTGTTCCTTCCCACATCACTCCCTGTTCAGTCCCTTGTCACTTCCTTTTCAGTCCCTGTTCACTCCCTGTTCCTTCCCACGTCACTCCCTCTTCATTCCTTCTTCCCTCCCTCCTCACTCCTTGTTCACTCCCTCCTGACTCCCTGTTCACTCCCTTGTCACTCCCTCATCACTCCATGTTCACTCCCTCCTTACACCATGTTCACTCCCTCTTCACTCCCCGTTCCCTTCCTCGTCACTCCCTCTTCACTCCCTCATCACTCCCTCTTCACTTCCTGAACACGCCCTGTTCACTCCCTGTTCACTCCCTGTTCACTCACTCTCTGTTCACTCCCTGTTCCCTCCCACATCACTACCTGTTCAGTCCTTTGTCACTCCCTCATCACTCATGGTTTACTCCCTCCTCACTCCCTGTTCACTCCCTGTTGACTCCCTGTTCCCTCCCTCCACACGCCCTGTTCACTCCCTTTAAACTCCCCGTTCCCTTCCTCATCACTCCCTGTTAATTCCCTTGTTCCCTCCCTCGTCACTCCCTGTTCACTCCCACATCACTCCCTCTTCACTCCCTATTCACTCCCTATTCTCTCCCTGTTCCCTCCCTGTTCCCTCCCTACTCACTCCCTCCTCACTCCCTGTTCACTCCCTGTTCGCTCCCTGTTCCCTCCCTGATTGCTCCCTGTTCCCTTCCATGTCACTCCTTGTTCCCGCCCTCGTCACTCCCTGTTCACTCCCTGGTCCCTCCCTCATCACTCCTTGTTCACTTCCTGTTCACTCCATGCTCACTCCCTCCTCACGCCTTGTTCACTCCCTCTTCACTCCCTCGTCACTCCCTGTTCACTCACTTGTCACTCCCTGTTCCCTCCCTCCTCACTCCCTCTTCCCTCCCTGTTCTCTCCCTGGGAGGGAACAGGGAGTGATCAGGGAGGGCCTGATCACTCCCTGTTCCCTCCCTTGTCACTCCCTGTTCACTCCCTTGTCACTCCCTCGTCAGTCCATGTTCACTCCCTGTTCCCTCCTTCGTCACTCCCTCCTTACTCCCTGTTCCTTCCCACATTACTGCCTGTTCACTCCCTCGTCAATCCCTGTTCACTCCCTCATCACTCCATGTTCACTCCCTCCTCACGCGCTGTTCACTCCCTCTTCACTCCCCGTTCCCTTCCTCGTCACTCCCTCTTAACTCCCTCATCACTCCCTCTTCACTCCCTGAAAACGCCCTGTTCACTCCCTGTTCACTTCCTCTTCACTCTCTGTTTCCTCCCTCCTCACTCCCTGTTAACTCCCTGTTCCCTCCCTCCACACGCCCTGTTCACTCCCTGTAAACTCCCTATTCTCTCCCTGTTCACTCCCTGTTCCCTCCCTGATTGCTCCCTGTTTCCTCCCACATCACTCACTGTTCCCGCCCTCGGCACTCCCTCTTCACTCCCTGTTCCCTCCCTCGTCAATCCCTGTTCATTCCCTCTTCACTCCCTTATCGCTCCCTCTTCACACTGTTAACACGCCCTGTTCACTCCCTCTTCACTACCTCTTCACTCCCTCTTTACTCCCTGTTCACTCCCTATGTACTCCCTATTCTCTCCCTGTTCCCTCCCTGTTCACTCCCTCCTCACTCCCTGTTCACTCCCCACCCTAACCCTAACTCCCTGTTCACTCCCTGTTCCCACCCTGATCTCTCCCTGTTCCCTCCCACGTCACTCCCTGTTCCCGCCCTCGTCACTCCCTCCTCCCTCCCTGTTCCCTCCCTCGTCACTCCCTGTTCACTCCCTGATCACTCCCTGTTCACTCCCACGTCACTCCCTGTTCCCGCCCTCATCACTCCCTCCTCCCTCCTTGTTCCCTCCCACGTCACTCCCTGTTCCCTCCCACGTCACTCCCTGTTCCCGCCCTCGGCACTCCCTCCTCACTGCCTGTTCCCTCCCTCGTCAATCCCTGTTCCCTCCCTCATCACTCCATGTTTACTCCCTGTTCCTTCCCACGTCCCTCCCTGTTCACTCCCTGTTCACTCCCTGTTCCCTCCTTCGTCAATCCCTGTTCCCTCCCCCATCACTTCCTGTTTACTCCCTGTTCCTTCCCACGCCCCTCCCTGTAAATTTCCTCTTCACTCCCTCATCACTCCCTCTTTACTCCCTGTTCACTCCCTGTTCCCTCCCATATCACTCCCTGTTCACTCCTTTGTCACTCCCTGTTCACTCCCTCCTCACTCCCTTTACACTCCCTCCTTACTCCCTGTTCCCTCCCTCCACACGCCCTGTTCACTCCCTGTTAACTCCCCTTTCCCTTTTTCGTCATTCCCTCTTCACTCCCTGTTCACTCCCTCCTCACTCCTTGTTCCCTCCCACATCACTCCCTGTTCCCACCCTCGTCACTCCCTCCTCCCTCCCTGTTCCCTCCCTTGTCACTCCCTGTTCCCACCCTCGTCACTCCCTCCTCCCTCCCTTTTCCCGCCCTCGTCACTCCCTCCTCCCTCCTTGTTCCCTCCCACGTCACTCCCTGTTCCCGCCCTTGTCACTCCCTCCTCCCTCCCTGTTCCCTCCCTCGTCACTCCCTGTTCACTCCCTCTTCGCTCCCTGTTCACTGCCTCTTCCCTCCCTTTTCACTCCCCGTTCCCTCTCTGATCACTCCCCGTTCCCTCCTTCATCACTCCCTTTTCACTCCCTATTCTCTCCCTGTTCCCTCCTTGTTCACTTCCTCCTCACTCCCTGTTCACTCCCTGTTCACTCCCTGTCCCCTCCCTGATCGCTCCCTGTTCCCTCCGTCCACACACCCTGTTCACTCCCTGTTCCCTCCCCATTCCCTTCCTCATCACTCCCTGTTAATTCCCCATTCCCTCCCTCGTCACTCCCTGTTCACTCCCTGTTCACTCCCTATTCTCTCCCTGTTCACTCCCTGTTCCCTACCTGATTCCTCCCTTTTCCCTCCCACGTCACTCCCTGTTCCTGCCCTCGGCACTCCCTCCTCACTGCCTGTTCCCTCCCTCGTCAATCCCTGTTCCCTCCCTCATCACTCCATGTTTACTCCCTGTTCCTTCCCACGTCCCTCCCTGTTCCCTCCCTGATCGCCCCCTTTTCCCTTCCATGTCACTTCCTGTTCCCTCCCTTGTCACTCCTTGTTCACTCCCTGTTCACTCCCTGTTCCCTCCCTCCTCACTCCCTCTTCCCTTCCTGTTCTCTCCCTGTTCCCTCCCTGATCACTCCCTGTTCCCTCCCACGTCTCTCCCTGTTCCCACCCTCGTCACTCCCTCCTCCCTCCCTGTTTACTCCCTGTTCCCTCCCTCGTCACTCCCTGTTCACTCCGTGTTCCCTCCCTCGTCACTCCCTGTTCACTCCCTCATCATTCCCTGTTCACTCCCTGTTCCTTCCCACGTCACTCCCTCTTCACTCCCTTGCCAGTCCCTCGTCACTCCCTGTTCCCTACCTATTTACTCCCTGTTCTCTCCCTCCTCACTCCCTGGTCACTCCCTTTTCCCTCCCTGTTCTCTCCCACGTCACTCCCTTTTCCCACAACGTTCACTCCCTCCTCACTTCCTGTTCCCTCCCTCCTCACTCCCTCTTCCCTCCCTGTTCACTCCCTGATCACTCCCTTTTCCCTCCCTGTTCACTCCCCGCTCCCTCCCTCGTCACTCCCTCTTCACACCCTGGTTACTCCCTGTTCACTCCCTGCTCCCTCCCTCGTCACTCCCTCTTCACTCCCTCCTCACTCCCTCCTCACTCCCTCCTCACTCCCTGTTCCCTCCCTCATCACTTCCTCTTCACGCCCCGTTCCCTCCCTCTTCCCTCCCTCTTCACTCTCTGTTCACTTCCTATTCACTCCTCATCACTCCCCGCTCCCTCCTTCGTCACTCCCTCGTCACTCCCTGTTCACTCTCACTTCACTCCCTGTTCCCTCCCTCCTCAGTCCCTCTTCACTCCCTCCTCACTCCCTGTTCCCTCCTTCCTCACTCCCTGTTAACTCCCTCATCACTCCCTGTTCCCTTCCTCAACACTCACTTTCCACTCACTGTTCCCTCCCTCATCACTCCCTGTTCCCTCCCTCAACACTCACTGTTCACTCCCAGTTTCCTCCCTCGTCAATCCCTGTTCACTCCCCCTTCACTCCCTGTTCCCTCCCTCGTCACTCCCTGTTCCCTCCCTCGTCACTCCCTGTTAATTCCCTGTTCCCTCCTTCATCACTCCCTCTTCATTCCCTGTTCCCTCCCTCGTCACTCCTTGTTAACTCCCTGTTCCCTACCTGTTCACTCCCTGTTTCCTCCAACGTCACGCCCTGTTCACTGCGTCGTTACTCCCTGTTCACTCCCTGTTCCCTTCCTCATTACTCCCTTTTCTCTCCCTCATCACTCCCTGTTCACACCCTGGTTACTCCCTGTTCACTCCCTGCTCCCTCCCTCGTCACTCCCTCTTCACTCCCACATCACTCCCAGTTCCCTCCCTCTTCCCTCCCTCCTCACTCCCTGTTCCCTCCCTCATCACTTCCTCTTCACTCCCCGTTCCCTCCCTCGTCACTCCCTGTTCACTCCCTCTTTCCTCCCTCTTCACTCCCTGTTCACTTCCTATTCACTCTTCGTCACTCCCTGTTCACTCACTTGTCACTCCCTCGTCACTCCCTGTTCACTCTCTATTATCTCCTTGTTCCCTCCCTGTTCACTCCCTCCTCACTCCCTGTTCACTCACTCCTCACTCCCTGTTCACTCCCTGTTCCCTCCCTTTTCTCGTCCTCATCACCCCCTGTTCCCTCCCTGTTCACTCCTTCCTCACTCGCTGTTCACTCCCTGTTGCCTCCCTCATCACTCCCTCTTCACTCCCTGGTCACTTCCTCCTCACTCCCTGATCACTTCCTCTTCACTCCCTGTTCCCTCCCTCGTCACTCCCTGTTTACTCCCTGTTCCCTCGCTGTTCACTCCCTGTTGCCTCCCTCATCACTCCCTCTTCACTCCCTGTTCACTCCCTCCTCACTCCCTGTTCACTCCCTCATCACTTCCTCTTCACTCCCTGTTCCCTCCCTCGTCACTACCTGTTCACTCCCTCACCACTCCCTCACCACTCCCTGTTCCCATCCTCATCACTCCCTGTTCCCTCACTCGTCACTCCCTGTTCACTCACTCCTCACTCCCTCAGGGAGTGCCCTGTTCCCTCCCTCCTCAATCCTTGTTCACTACCTGTTCCCTCCCTCATCACACCCTCTTCACACTTCACTATGGACCCACACTTATTATGATTTGTGTCATTTTTGGAGCTCTAAGTGTGAGAATGGTAGCTTTTTCGGGTTTTTTGTGATTTTTTGGCACACGTTGGACTGAGGGCCTTGAAATTTCATACACACGACTGCCTGGTCAGGACACACATTTGGGTGTCTGGAGTGGGCCTGCGTGCCCCCTGGGCTGCTAGGACAGTAACATCCTTGGCAAACAGGTTCTTGAAAATAAAAATGAAAGTAGATTTTTTTCTGGGATTTTTCGGACACTGGATAGCCATTATGTTGAAAGCTCATATCCACATCCCACAGACAATGCCGGACGTTTCACTCTATGTTTCGTTTGTGTGTGAGCTACAAGGCTCAAGTTTTAGTTATTTTTGTCTTTTTGGTGTCAACATGTGGGAATTGGAGATTTTTTAGTTTTTTGGGGATTTTTTGGGACCCATTTGGCTGAGGGCCTTGAAACTTCAGACAAACGTGCGTCTCGTCGGGACCCACGTTTTGTGGTATGGGTCGGACGTGCGTGCCTATAGGGTGTGCACTTATTACCCTTTTTGTATCTGGGCTACTAGAATAGTAACTAGGGTAGGCACACAGAATCAGGGTTCTCGCAGATAAGAATCAAGCCTGATTGATGCAACTTTGATTGACTGAAATGGTTCGCTTTGACTTAGTCTGCCTTCACACAGTCTTCTTGAGTCACATGATTTCTTGTGAACCGTACTCACATTCAACCTGTACGTAATCAATTCTATGCTGCTTTACCAGTGAATAATATCTGTTCTATTAACCTCATTCCTACTGTCCCATTTATTTATTTATCTATTTTTCAGCAGCAAAAATAGTAGAGTTGTAATTACATTGGAGGACACTGTTGTAATACACACATATTGACTGCATATGAAGTCGCATGCGAACTGTTATGTAAAGCACTCTGCTAATACAAAAAGCAATGCAGTACAATTAACACTAGACAATTCCACAAAAATTGTGACCGTGTGCCTCCACTCTGGCCCCTCTACTCTGGCCCTTCCACTCTGGCCCGTCCCTGCCCTTCATACCCACCAGAGTTGAGCTGACCTGTGACCCTGAAAGTGCTGCTGAAACGGGCAAAACCCGCTTCTATTCAAACGTTAATGTGGACAACTTGACAATGACTAATGTTGTTGTGGGTGGGCTTGTTAGGACCGAGAGACTTTAAAATATATGTGTGTGAAATTTCTTAACATTACGTTTATCGATGAAGGAGAAATGACGAGTTAAAAACTCCATACACAACCCCTATTAACACGTTTACATTAGCCCCTCCCCTCTCCTCTCACACTTAGAGGAGCCGGTGACGTAATGCAGAAACTGCTAGTGTGTGTTTGAAGGGTTCAAGAAATAATGTCAATATTTTTGTGACACCTTATTAGCGACTAAGCTGAATGCACATCTCCGCGACTGTCTGGCCGAGCCGCACGTTTAGGCCTGTGTTTTGCCAGTATGAGACCTACGGGGCCCAGGTTTTAGTGCTTTTTGTGTTTTGCTAATCTTCTGGGGATGTTTTTCAGTTTTTTGGGGATTTCTCGGGGCCCGTTTGATCGAGATTGCACAAGCATGATCCACTCATCGAGATGCATGTTTTGATGTCTGGATCGGCCCTAGCTGCCGGGGGTCGAAACCCCTCCCAATGGATAACATAGGGTTTTTCAGGGCGCTTTCCCCCCGATATCTCAGAAACTCCAATCCCTATTAAAAAGAAAAGTCATAGCACATGATTCCCAAATTTTCCGCACATTTTGAGGTACAACTCATGTCGGTGCAACAAACGGTGTAGAAGAAGATACAAGAAAAAAAAAATCGTGGTAAAAACCTAGATTTTTTATTGTTTTGTGGGGATTGTTTGGGGCCCGTGGGCCTTGAATCTGCACACACACGACGGCCCCACCGAGACGCACATTTTGGTGAATGTTTTATTTGTGTGCGACATACGGTGCCCGAGATATGGAGTTTTTTGTGTTTTGCTATTTGTATGGGGACCGTTTTCAGTTTTTTTGGGGCTTTTTCAGGGCCCGTTTTTCCGAGGGCCATGGCCCTTCCTCTGCACGACCGCCTCATCCAGATGCACGTTTTGGTGTATGTTTTGTTCGTGTGCGTCTTACGGGCGCGAACATACAGTGGTTTAAGTGTTTTTCAGTGCTTGAGGGGACATTTTTCAGTCTTTTGGGGATTTCTCGGGGCCCGTTTGACCGAGGGCCTTGAAATTTCACACACCGCCTTGTCAGGACGCACGTTTTGGTTCATGGGTCGGTCATGCACGCCCTATGGGAGTGCACTTATTCCCCTCTTTTGCATCGGGGCTGCTAGGATTACAATCTGTGCACTTAGGAGGCACACAGAATAAAACTTTTAGAGATACCTGCCACTTGGAAAAAAAGAAACAAAACAAAAAAGAAAAGAAATGAAAAAAGATTATTTAAATGGTCTTTAAAAAAAAATACACACAATGTATTAAAATGACGACGATGATGATGACAGCGTTAAATATATTGCACACTGCAAAAGGTTTTGCCTGCTACACTGGCTAACGTAATATAAATTAGTCTGTCTCATGGCTGAGTTTCACACCTCAAGTACATGGCTGTCACACCAGGCCTGTTAACGTTGCTGAGGTTCACAGTCAAAAAAAGATCACAAGGGCTGTTTCTACAGCTGCTTTGTCAGTGTCGGGGTCCTGTATATAATCACACATCACGGCTTGTGATAACCTGCAGCTTTTTAAAGTAGCAGTAAATGTGAATAAAGTAAAAACAGCTTTGTTTTGTAATGCTAGCTAGTTGCTATCTGGATAGAAATGAGAATATATTCAGCCTTTGTTACAATCTCGTGTTTACACAGTTTACTGATGTGAAAAAATATTTGCTGCGATGACATTAACCATTTGCTCTCACTCCAGCTAACATATGGTGACTGATGTGTTAGCCTATGATGCCACAAATGACACTTTCTGTTGGAACTTTGCAGTGTATGTTTTTAGACTGGCTCCTCCTGGATTTTTTTTTTTAGGCTCGATTTCACAATAAAGTGCTGTAATTTATTTCTGGTGTGTAATTTCTGTCAAAAGAATATTGATGCTAGTTGTGCAAAGTATAGTCTTGAACAGACCCATAACTTTAACCTTGCCATACCCCTCTATTTATTTAAAGAGGGTTATGGCATCATTGTGTGAAGCCTCAAGCACCTAATCTGGATTTTTATCATCATCTAGGAGTGACAACTAGGAGTGTTGCAGTTGGTGAGAGATACACAGCTTTTCCTGCTGAATTAATTTCCTGCTGCATAAACTGCCTTCAATAAGTACTGGCTACTAATGGGAATCTGAATGTTCTGTGGCTGGTTTCATATTGTGATGAAATCTTGGCCTTTTGGTTCTACTCACCCACATGTGCGCAGAAATCAGCTATAAATATCTGTCATAACCATACATCCTGTTTTCAAAATAAGGAATTAAACAAAGCTAATATGAAAAATGACAACACCCCAGCAAAGATGAGAAAAGGTGGGGCTTTGAGCAGGTCACGGTGCTGCTCGGGGATCTCGACGTGCGGTCTGCAGGGGTCCATGATCAAACCAGGGTTCTTTGTAGCATTGGAAGGACCACTGTACCACCTCAGCTACAGAGCCACACCAAAGCAAACCCCTTGGAACTCTGGGTCAAGGAATTTATGTTATGGCGGCCCTAAATACCTAATACGTCTTAAAAGGAACTGGATGATGCATACTGTCTCACCTCTATGTGACCCAAAAGACACAAAAGATCCCCACAACAAATGACCTAGTATTAGCATTAGCCTTGTCATCCAACACAGCTTTGTACACACATGAAACTCAATTATTCTGCACTCCTTCAAGTTTAATACCTCTGATAAGAAGAAACACACTCCTATTGATATTCAGGGTGTTTCCATATAGCCCGCAGCTATACACCGCTCCCCTCTGCCCATGTTCGGCTCTGGATATGGATCCAATGTTGCATCTGTGACTACTTGCCACAAGAGAGTTATCGCGGTTATTCCAGCAGACGAAGAGAGGAGATCACATGACCATGGGATCCCAGTGGAGCGTTAGCATTGGCTTCTGTCGAAAGCCAAATCAATGAAGGAAACATAACCCATGTGTATCTGTTGTTTATAGGGCAACAAAATGTTTCTGGGAAAAAAAAGATTACGCATAGAAGAAGCTAAACTAATACAGATATTGGATTCTTTCACACCGATGGTTCTCATGTGCTGATTTAATTTGTGTGTGCTGTTGAACAGGGCAGCAGCGGCTTAGCTTGGCGGCTGTGAGGCTTCGAGTGCTTTAGCTGCAGGCAACTGCTAGTTTCAGTGTCCGCAGCTATTAACGATTGCTGTTCTACTAAAGTGCTGCTCCTGGGTACTCTTTTTTTTTGGATTTTACTTTCCCTCACATCAAATCAAAGGTTCGTTCTTATGCCTCTGCCTCCCTTTGTACTCTCCCTAAACAACACGGATGTGAAGGCCGAGAGGGTTTCAGAGAAAGACAGGAACGCAGAGCTTTTCTGGTCCAGTTTAAAGCAGAAGAATTTATTATCAAGAACAAGAATATCAAACAGGGGAGAAGGAGGGGGTGCCTGATCCTCTCGATTCTGCTGGAATTTGATCGCTTAAATACTTCCAGCACAAGGAGAATGTCTTATTGAGCTTGGAGATTTTTTTTTTTTTTCAGTTAATCTTATGCCTCCAGTTACAGTTTATGATTTCGTTTTAATTCTGTCCAATAGTGTGAATATGGAGTTACTCTGAAACCAGAGAACACGACCACAGCTACTGAGAGGCGACTCAAAGGGGTCATCAAGTGTCAGTTCGGTAAAGTGCTTTATTCTCCCTTTGACCTTCCCTGTCGCACGTCGCAGTTCCCTTCAGTCCGGCTTGGTATCCGCTTCACTTACTGCCAGTCAAACGTGCGCTTCACCAGCCTGAAGAAGGTTCTGTTGTGCTCCTGGAGGTATGAGCGGAGCTGCTGCAGAACCGTGCCGTTGACGGCCGGGTGAGGACGTCCTTTGGACTCGTGCAGGCAGCGCTCTCGGCCGTCGCTCCGGATGCAGTAAAACCCCTTGGTGTGGTTGAAGTAGAAGTTGGAGGAAGCTATCCTCGGAGGCAGGTTGAGGAAGCGCTCCACCTTCTGGAGCTCCGGCAGAGGGTTGCGGATGAGCGCGTCCCCGTCCACGATGTGTATCTGTTCCAGGGGGAAATGGAGCAACCAGTTGCGCATGTGGACATCGTACAGGCTCCTCTGAATGGCCTTGTAGCGGATATTCAGTGCTCCGTTGCGCACCAGCAGGTTCTCGATGGCTTGCACCGGCTTGTGGTTCTCCAGTCGGTTGAAGTAAACCTGGGTGTAGTCAGAAATAACCCGCTCGGTCGGGTCCCTCAGGATCAACAGGAGCTTTATGGAGGAGTTCATGGCATGAATGCGTTCCGGTGCCAGCGCTGAGGTGAAGTAACCTGGAGTTTTCTCCACCGTGATCTGGTGTGAGTAAGAGTACGGCATGAGCTCCCTGTACCACTCGAAACCCTTGGCGTAGTTCTCGTCCCAGTCGAAAAAGTGCACCTCAGTGGCAGCAGCTGCAACCTCAGGGTGTATGTCTAACATCTCCAGGAGGGCTCGTGTGCCTCCCTTTCGAACCCCGATGATGATGCTGTGCGGGGCTCTTTTGCTAGTTCCTGGGGGCGGTGATGTGGAGACATCTCCAGAGACTCTGGCTGACAGTGCAGCATCAAAATCGGTGGGGTTCAGCTCAGGAGGGGCAGCGTATGTCTGGAGAACCAGGAGAAAAGCAGATGCCAGGAGACAATTCATGGTGATTAGCTTGGACAACAGCGATTAGCCGAGGGACGACGCTGATTAAGCGCTTTAGCAGTGGAAAAAATGCGTCTTTCTGAGCTCAGAACTGAGAAGGGAAGAGCGAGGAGCCTGCTTCTGCCGCTGAATCCGACCGGGAGGAGGAGAAGGTTTCACTGGCAGTCCACTGCACATCTGCAAGGAGGGAGAAAGAAAGAAAAGAGAAAGGCTTTGAGGTTTCAGGCATGTAAAGCAAGATGAATGTCTGTATTGTGCTGGAAGTGCATTTCCTCATTCATCCAGCCAGTCTATCATTTCAAAAGGATCATCTCAGCCCGGCTCTTTCAGCTTGTTAGAAAATGGCTGAGGTCATCACGTGTTGCTGAAGACCAGAAGACAAGAATCAATACACCTGACCCCCCTGCACCACACACACACACACACACACACACACACACACACACACATGTTGAGCAGAGCGTTGAAAACCAGCTCCAATTTACTGCAGGAAGTCAGGTGAGTGCGCTCTAGGGTGACTTTGATTTCCTTTACATGCCAAGAAAGATCAATATGGGAATGAAGTTCAGCAAACATTAGCAGATGGAATGAAGGTATTAAAGAAGACTGTTAATATCACTGACAACTGCTCGGAATCTGGGGAAAACCGGGGGTCTCAACCTGTTTAGAATTCCACAAATTAGGAGCGGGCCTTTCATCTCTCTGGACTACAGGAAGTTGGCATTTCTGTGAGTAAAATTTGTTGATTTCAATAATAAATGCGGATGTATTTGGATGTAAAAGACATCTTTTCAATCTGCATTGTTTTGTCTTTTGCCAAATGAACACTATGAAAGGGTAAAAAGTGTCAGCAGTGTTACCCTGTCCTGAACTCAAACAGCAGAATATGTTTGGTGACAGAAACCAGCTAAAAATAAAAGAAATTCTGGAGAAACATTTTTTTTATTTCCCTGAAACGGGTTGTCTCATTTCTTCTTTTCGAGTTTTCGAGTTAAGTAAACTGTATAAAGTGTTTAAATGATCTATCATGGTTGAAAAAATAAAGCCAGTATTGTTATTTCACATCAGCAATCATAAAGACGAGAATTAACATACTAAATGAAATTAACAAACGGATGTTACTGCATCTAAAATCTAAGCATAAATCAAACAGGGATATTTCACTCTTTAAGCATCATAGTAAATAGGTTATTTCTTAAATCTAATAAATTCTTATAGTCTGTACTTGCATTATCTTGAATTACCCGTGCTGACAGTCTGTCACCTGTGAAAAAGCCCCGACACCAACCCTTGCATCTCACTACTGTCAGTGGCTGGAGTGGACCTGGGCCTGGGAACTGGCCTCAGGAGGCTGGACCTGCCCTGCAGGGTCGGCCAGCCAGGCACTCATGTGCTGTGACAGCAGCTTCAGTCTGTCAGCTTCTCCCTGGCTGAGAGCTGCCAAGTTCACTGCCAACAGCCAGGCGGCCAGACTAGCTTCCTGTCTCCAGTCCAATCCAATTCCTCCCCCTCCTCTCACCACCTGGAAGGCGCCATTGTTTCACATTCCGCTGGATGCTACGGCTTCGCTCAGCTCTTCATGCATGTCACTCCTGCCTATTTTGTGCAGCCACACACATTAACCTGGAGCCTTTCCACGGCGCTGTGTGGCTCCATTACTCAAGAGAAAACACACAAAATCGCTGTTTGGTGACAACCAGGAAGAAGAAAATGGTAAAGAGATGGGATGAAGCTGCTCTCATCAATCTGAGACTGGACACCAGCTGCTGTTAGCAACATCTGCACTGGATCCAGTGATGTGATGGTGATGGTGATGACGGTGGTGATGGTGATGATGGTTATGATGATGGTGGTGATGTGATGGTGATGATGGTTTTGATGGTGATGATGGTGGTGATAGTGACGATGGTTATGATGATGATGTGGCGATGTGATGGTGATGATGGTGGCGATGGTGATGTGATGATGGTGGTGATAACAATGATGGTGACGATGATGATGATGGTGATGATGATAATGATGATGAAACTCAGCACCCTCAGATGTTCACCTGCTCTCATTCTTCCAGTCACAGCAGGCGGCCACATCTGGCCTGATGTTTGACCCAGATGGTGAAAAATGAACCTCCT
Organism: Arothron firmamentum; assembly: GCA_016586285.1. Classification (NCBI taxonomy): domain Eukaryota; kingdom Metazoa; phylum Chordata; class Actinopteri; order Tetraodontiformes; family Tetraodontidae; genus Arothron; species Arothron firmamentum. The sequence goes on from BJFM01000180.1 coordinate 30,324, forward strand.
GAACCTTCTTCCAGTCAAACTTGCCACGTGAGAGTCGAGCTGCAACTCGTCCTGTCTTCAGTGAAATCGATGCTAATATTTGCTGTAGTGACAGTGAAACGCTACAAACACACACACACAGCACCGATATTCATGTTCAGCAGGGCCTTTTTCTAAAATTTAAATAACGTTTGAAACAGCTGGACTTGCTGAAACAGGGCAACAAGCTAGTCATGAGCGCTGCTCACTGGCTGTCCCTGAAGGAGGCTGTACAGTGAGCTTCCCTCACCCACACATCCAGCTGGAGCTGTGCTCCCACACAGATGATGTGTTAAATTATGGAGGCCTTTTCTTCCAGAGCGTGACTCCAGGCTCAGTTTAATCACCTCTGCGGCTGCGACACCAGCTTTTGTCCTCACAGATGAACTGTTCTTCCTCACAGTTTCAACTTTATGAGATTTCCGTGCATTCCTGCTTTGTGTGTGTGCGTCTGTGCTCCTCACAAAAGCGCTTGACCCTGCGCTAAAATCGGACTCTCCTCTGGGGCCATCCGATGGAAAAAAGGCTTTTCAAACATTTTACATCTTCACGTCTTCTCAAAGCTCAGCAGGTCAGAAGCTGTTTTGGTGTCTAAACTCACTCAAGCTTTTTCAAAAGAACATGTGAAGAGCTTTACATAACGACTACACGGATACACCTCAGCTGTATTTGGTATTTCACAGTTTCTCTGGAAGAATTCACAGTAACTCCTAAAGTATGTTTAAAGTCGTGTGCATTTTAATAAATTAGTAACAGAATGAACCTTTTTTTAAAAAAACAAAACCAAACAACCTCATTGGATATTTTGTTTTTCAGGGGTGTCAACAGAACAAATACGTAAAGTAAATTTAAAGATCTGATTAGCATTAATCCCTTGTTACTGCACCTCTGAACACAACACAGAGCAGTCTGCTTCGTTATTATAATAGTATTATAATAGTGACGCTGATCAGGGTTTAGTATTTTTAGTATTTTAAGTCAAGCCCAATACTGCATCTGCTACACAACACATAAAATCCAGATTTGGGCCTGTTTCTGCACTGATGATCATTATCAGAAGATGGGGTTTAATTTGGTATGCCGGCAGCATTTCCACATTTGTGACAAAGCTGCACGGCAGAAGCAATATTTGGCTATTTCTGGAGCGAGTGCATAAGGCACTGACCTCATCCACCCCCACATGCCAGCAGAGGGATTCATTACGGAGCTCCAGATGAGGGTTCCGTCCACTCAAACACACGCGTCTCCTGGCACTAATGACACTGTTAACGCTGATCTTTGAGGCAATCTTTAAATGGATTGTGATTTTTCTGTCTCTTTTGTGTCGGGCTCTTTCTGTGCAGTGTAGTTCCGTCCAATTACCAATCCTTCAGCCCACTGCCATCTGTGCAAGAAGAGGAGCTGCCTCTGCATTGGCATAAACACCACAGCTCATATACCAACTTTCTTAGTCTGCTATTAAAAAAAAGAAAAAAAACCCCAGTACTGAATCTGGCCCTGCTGATACCTTTGTCTGTTCTGTTGGAAGCCTCAGCTGACTATGCCGACTGGCCGCCTGGCTCATCACCCTCGGATGAGCGGAGCAGCCAATCCCAGACTCTGGCTCGCTCCAGGAAGTTCTCCACGGTCGTCCTCACGCCATGAGAAGGAATTCAATCCGAGCGACCTGACGATCCTCATTCATCCAGCACTTGTGATGAAGCACGTGTGCCCGCCACCGCACGGAGCACTTAGCTCGCTGCTGCAGCCTCCTGGGCTCACTCTCCAGTCTCGATGAAGCTAATCGTGCCGCGCTCGTTAAACACTAAATGTAATTCACTATTGTCTCATCAAGCTCTTTACAAATTCTCTCAATGAGTCTCATTAATCTCTTGTTGTTATTGCTGCACAGCTCAGATGCAGACATCTGAAGGTATCGTAAATGCAAATATACCAACTTTACTGCCTGTTGGGGCATGTAAACTCTTCACAAAGGCAAGGCTGTTCCTGGGTCTCAGAGACATCCTAAAACTTGTAATATACACATACATTATAGATGAACGACTTCATCAAATAAAAAGCAGGGCATGTTGTAATGAACTGCGAGATACTCTGAATCTTTGATGAGGCTGTTCTAATGAATAGTTTAATGTTGAAAATCCATGAGAAGGCCTGATGGTTCCTGAAGAAAGCCAAGTCTTATTATATAAAAGTCTTATTTTCAAAAAAATAACCACAGAAGCAAACTAAAAATCACTAAATTCACTAGGTTGAACTGCTACAGAAAATAAACAAAACCACAAAGAGCAAAAAACCAGAGGAAACACACAATCAAGTGAACTCACAGGGAACACAGAGAAAATGACTGGAAGAAATTGCTCTGAGGAACCCAGACTTAAATACTGGCCATGACTAGATTGGAGTCAGGTGTGCACCAATTAGTCCGAGATACAAGAAGTAAGAGTAGCAGCAACACAGGAAAGAGAACTGAAACCACCATACCATAAAAAATAAAAGCATGCACCTTGAACCGTTACAACATGCATCGTTTTTAGACTTTTACTGACCTTTTGAACTTTAAGGCTAATAAACTGCATCATGGTGTCAGATGTAATTCTTCCTCAGTTGCATCTTCACTAGTAAACAGGGCATGAGGTAGCCCCTGGCAACGCACACGCTACATATTATACATACATATCAACATGAGCACACGAGGGGCTGCTTTGGGTCAGTCAGGGGTGCAGAAGTATTGATTTATAGACAGTGCATCTGGTGCATGTGGGACTACTTGGAAAACATTTCACATGTTGGCACACCCGAACGTTACCGTGCCAGTGTTTTCTTGCCATTACAAATATGTATTCAGCAACGCTGCACTGAAGCTCTGGTTGCGGCCAATTATCCATCACCAAAACTGCAGTTAATGTGCTGCTAATAATGCGCTCGACTTGTCCCACGTTTGCTATCAGCAGAGGTCAAAGCATTACAGCGCTGGCTCTGTCATTAGCGATTTTGGTTCACCTCACTGACGCGCAGCGAACAAAGACGGCACACGCTGGGCAGGACACAAATGCAACACACACTCACGCAAAGCTGTGAATTTAAAGGTTCCACTGCAACGGTGCGTCTCCACTTTTGACGCATCTAAAATGAGTCCGCCATGAAACATTTCATTGTGACAGTGTTATTCTGTTCATTCTAAAGCTCTTTAATGATGCCAACGTTTATCACAAATAAACTCCACACACATTTTATATGTAATATTTAGAGTGTATGAAGTTAGAAGAATTTTTCTTACAGTATTTTGTGTCGGGGGGTCGACCTTTGGCTTTTATAAAGCAAATCTATTGTGTGAGTATATATTGTGTCATGTGTTGCTATAACAACCAGCTATGCTAAAGAGACACTCCTGGTAATGGAAAAGCAGCTCGAGTAAGGTAAACTCATGTACAGACTGCTGGAGGAAAGCAAAATATGTGGAAAAATCACAATGACAAAGCCCGATACTTTCAGGTGCAGGTGCCACAGGTAGCAAGTTCTGAATCAATCAAGGACAAGTCCCAACGCTTTGTTGCTTTAAACTCGTGTTTGATGCCTCAACTGTTTGAAATCCATAATAATTTTGCTGTTTTGAACAGAGAATTTCACAAAAAAAAATCAAGAACTCACTAAATAAAGCAAATCCTTGATAAAACTGAACACGTATAGAGTTGGAAAAAAGAGTGAGACTCTAACGTCCTGAAAAAGAAAAAAAAATGCTTTTTTAAAGTCCATCAGACAATCACTGAAATGTCTGCTCAGAAAGCCAAGAAGTGGACGACCCCCAGGACTAATGACTTGACATTCAAGTCAATGAGGCAGGATGAGCTTCATTTGTTTATGCCAAACATTCAAATGACAAATCATCCAAGTGTAACTGTGAGATATGCAGATCAGACATGGGACGAGCGTCTGACACAGCAGCACATTAGCCGGGCGGGTGGGTGGGTGGCGCCCTGGCCCCACACGGTCACCTTGAACTCCGGGTTTGGCAGCAATAAACGGTTCGCGCTTCGTCTGCGGCTCACCATCCTAAAACCATCAGTGAAGGGAACCAACTCTGAACTCAGGACTCTTTACTCTCCACTCCAACTCTCCACTTCAGATGTTGTCAGAAAATAAAAGAAAAGAAATTAAAGCAAGACTGAAAAAATAGACTCATAATTTTTTTTCGCTGACCTTCAAGCTTCAAGCAAAGTCTCCTCATTCAGTTTTTATTTCAGAAATGGAGTTAAAAAAAAAATAGAAAGGCTAACATAAATTTAAAAGGGCCAACCATTGTCAGAATTAAAAAAAAAAAAACATTTTAAGAAATTCCTTCATGTTCTCCACATGTCCACTGAACCCATGCTGCTAGGCGATGATGAGAACGCCTCGGGTGTAAATATCAGTTGACTTTTGAGCCACATCTTTGTCATTTCCTCCTCGCAGAGCAAGCTAAGCTCAGGCGACGCTTTTATCTATAATAACAATCTCCACCTTTGTCACTGGTGCAGAGTGCATGTGGCCTCCACCCGGGCTGAGGCCGGAGCAACGCCCACCTATCACAGCTCCACACGTCTGCTCCATCAGTCCCCGTAACGTCAGAGCACTTACATGATGGAGCTTTCGAAACAAGGTCTTCACCAGGAACCCAGTTCCAGCGTTCGAGGCTGATTGAAAGCATAAAAACTGGTGTTAAAGGAGCACAGAAAAACGCTGTCTGGAGGACGATGACAGCGCGGAGCAGCGCCGCCGTGCACAAGCAGGCGTGTAGCTGCCCTGACACAGTCACATGTGCGCGCACGGTTGGAACGACGCTGCTGCTCTGGGGCAGCTACACCAGTTATTAGATCTTCTGTCAATGACCATTAAAAATAGAAAAAATTTACTTTGACAAAAAGGACAAGATTGCTTAACAAAGGTGAATGTGAAACACTTCCGTAAACAACAGATATATTTATTTATTTTATTCAAAGACATTCATTTACTTTTTAATCTGTAAGAAAAATGTAGCTGCCTCTGCTTAATGACCAGTTTGAGGTTCGTTTAATCATTAATTTTACATTTTTTTTAACTGTAATTGTTGATTTTGCCCTCACATCTAAAGACTTTGATAAGACTTTTTAGTCACAGAGTAGCCACTAATTACAAGACTACAACTAGATTCTCTTGAGATTATTTCCAATCACGCACCTCTTGGAAATTTATAACAACCGCTTTTGAGCAGAGAAAAATAGAGGAGGAAGAGATGCAGCTTTTGGCAGTAGCCACCATTGCTAACAACCCCCAACCTGTATGCGCAGACATTTGTTTTTTTTTTAAAAAAAGAGTCCAACAAGAAGAAAAGACACCGAAGAAAGTGGGCACGCCCCTGGTTGAGAGAACGGGCTCGACGAGTTGTGCTTCTTTTTAAATGGTCCACATAAACCTCCGTGATTTTGGCATCTTTGCCATGTTTGCTTCTTCCTGTTTGGTGCTGAGAACTCACCCATTGGGTGTCTGTAAATGTGACGTCATGTTTCCGACACGACGAGACTTAAGACTTACGAGAATATCAGACATGGTTAAGAATGTCAAAAGACCAGCTGAAATCGGGTTGTACGGCCAGCTTACACCAAACGACACTGATCACGAGAGCGCACATCAACTTCAACGCTAAAGACTTTATTCCGACTTTGGAATTTTGTCTGTGATTTTGAAGTCGGTAGGCGTAAGGCCGGCTTTACGTGCGTACACGATGTCAGACCTGACGTGAGATTTGAGTGGCTCGTACGCTCATGTCCAGACTGATAAATGCCGAGCCTTGCTTGAAAATGGCGCAGTTTTCTGTCGTACATACGGTTGATAAATGAGGGCTATTGTGTGGTATATCATCTGACCCACTGGCGTTTTACGGGCAAAAAAAAACCTTTTATGAAACCTGGTGACCCATTCTGAACTTGTAATAGTTGCTACAGCAATGATGGGAAATCTTGAACATGACCATATAACCTCTAACACTTAAAGGTGAGAGTATCATTTCTTCATTCTCTGTGTAGATTGTGGAGGTGTAATATGGTCGGTCCATGTCGTGCCGCCTTTGGCAGGTACTGAACATGGAAGAGTAAACTGGCTTTAGCAGCAGTTGGCAGCTGACACGAAGAATTTGAGCCTTCGCTGGAAACTGTGGAGGCTTTCACACCAAACCAGCAGAACTGACTTTGCTCTTAGGGGTGCGGGGACGGTCCACCGCCAAGCCTGTCCTTTAGCACGTTGGTCGCACACCAGATTATTGATAACAGTTGTTTGCTCACCTCGCATGTAGATGGGACCGGGGTCAAATTTCGTATTGTTCCTACCTTGAATTAGGTCTTACATTAAACACAACATTAACACGTAAACGCATCTTTAGCTTCGAGGAAGCTATTGTGGACAACCTGAAAAGCTAAACTCCTCTGCTGAAGGCTGTCATCAGCGCTGAGACGTCATGAAAGCTGGGCTTCTCAAACATCCCGACTGTTAGCATACGTTTTCAAGGGAGGTTAAACACAAGTTGTTTTTTTCCCCCCCATTCTTCTGTTCTCTGGTAGCTGTCTCCATGCCATCCTGTCTTTCACTTCCAGCATTAAGCCTGCATGACAAGGTGGCTGCCATCGCTTCAAATCGCTGGACCGTGCACAAGCCGAGATGAGGAATGGCTCAAAAGCACGCTTGTCTAAATGTAATTTGATGCTGGTGCCAAGGAAGAACCAAGCTGTTGGCTGAGAAGAAATCAGGCATGTTGAAGCCACTGAGCAGGTCCTGCAACTTAATGAGGCGTGTGCAGCTCCACCCATGTAACACAATCAGGTTGGGACGATAGCAGGAATAAAACGCTGCCAGTTCACAGCAGAGCAAAGCGTCGTCTCTTTGGGTGTGATGATTAACCCATAAGCTAATGCTGCTAACGCTAATGAGCGTGCAGTTTCATCTTGCTGTGAGTTTCATTTGGTGTGTCATTTGAAAAGCTGGGATTGTTTCTTGAAATGAAGCAGCAAGACGATAATATTGCATCAAGTATAATATCTGTCGATATAAAGACTTCTCTCAGTTTGTTCGGTGTCATCTTGGTGAGATGTTCCTCATGAATAAGTCATCAGTCCCCCACTATTCCCCTTTGACTCGCAGCTCGTTCTGCTTCCCAGTAAAACCAACTGAAGTGTTTATGGGAGATGAGAGCCAGAGGAGGTCGCAGACCCAATAACTTGCTTTATCGCCCCACACGCGGCAGCGGGGGCCATTTTATGGGTGAATTTGTAGGAAATGAATTCTTAATCAGAGAAGTTTGTGGACCAAGTGTTACAGGCTTAATGGGGGGTGGGGGGTGGGGGTGGGGGGTTGAGATATTCAGAGAAGAGACGTTTGCAGGGCTGCTTGGGGGCGTGCTGCGTCTCAGACGCTGACGCCGCCCATTTTTGCTCTTAATCCGGCTTGTTTATTTAGGTCTGAATAACCTCCAGATTAGCGTGGGTCATTTTTGAAATTAGTTCAGGTTATTGATTTTTAGGGGCTTATTTTTATCAAAGGAGCCCACCTTGTTAGTGGAATTATGACCTCAGCTGCTGAAGTGAGCTCATTCTTACTCTAGAATCTTGACTTGAAAAACTGACACCAAGCACCTGTGTACAGCGGAATTTATGAGACAACAAACAAACATCTGTGGTAAATTGCAATGATTGGAGAAAGAAACGGGCATTTATCAGAGCTCGGACAAGTCAAATTATACAATTACGTAAAATATATGTTTTTCATTTAGGTTTTCCTGTCTCATGAATGCACCAATCTTTAAATTTAATTTTCAATGCTTAACCATCAAAAATTATACTTGCTTACATGAGTAAAACCCCACTATAACCAGTCCATTTCTCCTCTCTGTCCCAGTATAACCAGTCAGTGTACGGTGGTCCCTCCCCCATCTCCACTTCTGAGGAAAAAGAAGTGGATGAAATTGTCACCAGTCAGCCCCGTTTCACTGGAGCAGGTATAATGAGGACAAGGACACCGTCTTCTCATTCACGCAGGTGAAATGTAAGAAATGAATTATGTCTCTTCCAGACTGCGAGTGGAGGGATTTGATCCCTGAACGCATCATTTTTAAACTCCGTCATTATCTGAAGAGCACAAGCAGGGTCAGATCAGGACATCTTCCCTCCTAAAAATCACTAAGAGCTCTGCAAGCATTTCAAAGTCAACGTCAGTCCTTCGTTGTACCCCCCAAGCTCTGGTTTCTATGCTTAGTCAAAACTATTTCACAATCAAATTTGGCAAACAGGAGATAAGATGAAGCCCTGGATGCTTCCCGAGCCCCTCCCTCGCTCGCCGACGCTGCACAGCCGAGATTCCACATCTCTCACTTCATTTAGATGCAGGATTGCTGCAGGATTGTCTGATTCTGTCTCTGGCAGGCACAGCTCTGCTATCGGTATTTAAGGAAGATTAGCTTTAAATTGATGATTAACCTTTATAATGTTGCGTGCATATTGAAAATGGCTGCCTGTCTTCGGCACAGCGGCACAAAGGAGAAGCTGCATTATCGTTGGGGGGAAAATTGAGGCCTCGGAAAGCAAATGAGACAGTGTTATCAGCCGGGCGCTGGTCTGGATAATGAAGACAAATCTGCAGACCAGAGAGCCATCACATAATGAATCCAAACAGATGACTTCTTCTATGTTCTTAGAGAGCATATTTTAATAAAACTTCATTGTGACCCTGACAAGCAATTGCCACCCTTATCTCGCCGAGCGGAATCGTTGTTTAGATGGTTGTATTAGGGAGTAATTAGACATTAAATGAGTCATTTCTCCAAATTTAACTCCAACTGGGGATGTGATGGTTTAATTTGCCGGGTAATTTATTGAGCTCTTTGCACTTGAACCACAGGCCAATGCAGCAGCGTCTGTTGCTCAGGAGCTCATGAATGTGACAGTAGACATGGCTCTGGAGCAGCATCCAGAGGCTCACGCTGCAGGACCAGAGTACCTCTGTGGTTCCTGCTCTGTCCCAGGACTAGAGTACCTATGGTTCCTCCTCTGTCGCAGGACCAGCGTACCTGTGGTTCCTCCTCTGTCCCAGGACCAGAATACCTGTGGTTCCTGCTTTGTTCCAGGACCAGAGTACCTGTGGTTCCTGCTCTGTCCAAGGACCAGAGTAACTGTAGCTCCTGCTCTGTCCCAGGACCAGAGTACCTATGGTTCCTGCTTTGTCCCAGTGTAAAATTTGCTCATGTATCCCATCATCCTCTCAGATCGATCTGTTTCGATGCCCATGTGTGATGTCCCACAGGAATCTGCTTTTTCCGTAGATGTTCAGCACATCCAGATGCAATTAGACGGATGTAACTGGAGTATTTAATGGCCATTTTTAGAACCGATGATATCATTTGAAGAGACGGATGAATCCACGAAAGATCAGGACCAGAACCAGCACATGCAGGGGCGCAACAGGATATTTCACGCAGACAGAGGACGATAAAAATGAGGACAGCATGGAACAATACGAGTGTTTAATTATTTCCGTGCCACATCAGAGCCAAGTGTGGCAAACCTGTCGTATACGCTTACAAACCAGCAGATCTGGGATCACTTTCTGTCCCGTCAAAGGTCAAACGTCTGTACTCATCCATGAAGTGATGGAGTGAAAACGATCTATGGAAGCTGGCGTCCAACCATGTCTAATCTGCTCTGCAGTCTCCGAGGGCGATCACAGTCTCCTCACACTGCTGCAGCTTGGAAGGCGCAGAGTAGGTGGTTCCTGCTCTGTCCCAGGACCAGAGTACCTGTGGTTCCTGCCCTATGACAGGACCAAAGTACCTGTGGTTCCTGCTCTGTCCCAGGACCAGAGTACCTGTGGTTCCCGCTCTGTCCCAGGACCAGAGTACCTGTGGTTCCTACTCTGTCCCAGGACCAGAGTACCTGTGGTTCCTGCCCTATGACAGGATCAGAGTACTTGCTGTGATGGAATAAGCAGGCCGTGCCAGGAACACACCTTCTCAAGGTGAGCGACAGAATTAATGAATTTCACTTTGCCAGGTTCACCCAGGTTATACTTCTAATCACACATTCACACTCTGACCTCACAAAAATCTCATTAAAGACAACATTTACATAATGTAAAGTATGAGGCGCCCATTCTGCAGAGTAAACACCTGGCAACGGCTTTTAAAGGATCCATAATGAGATTTAGGAGTGGTCGACCTGAATCTGTATGTGACTTCTGCGGATAACTGATAATAATGATGACGTCATGGTTACAGCAACATACTTACATGTCCAGCTGTGTTTTTGTTTGTTTTGTTATTTTTTCTGGGTAGAGTGCTGGGTTTGGGTTCGCTCATGCTAATCAGCACATGACTGGCAGATGCTGCTCATATCTCACCTGTCAGATTGTTCATTTATTTGAATCAATCAATTTTAAAATCAATTACAGGCAGATACAATGAAATAGAATCACACTGTCACCACAACAACGGCAGGTTCTAGACCTAATACTGGACAACGGGAATAAAGCACAAAACCTGGACGGACAATCAGGACGGTAAAATGATACGAGGTCCACCTTAACTGAGGACCTCAGAGTGGTTCCTGGATCAGTTCCTGAGCTCATCCAACTGTAGAAGTGTGTTGTTGTTACAACCTTCACGGTACCAGAGAAGAAGCATTGAAAATCAAGTCCAGAACAACTCAGAACTCTTTCTAAAGAACAATAATAATAATAATAATAATAATAATAATAATAATAATAATAATAATAATAATAATAATAATAATAATAATAATAATAATAATAATAATAATAATAACAAATCATTCATCCTAGTTTGACTATTTATCACACTACTGATAAAAATATTTTTTGACCTGGTATGTTAGTAATAACTGTTCATCTGCAGTGTAACGATCTCCAAATCAATATTTTGATCTTAAAAATATCTTAATATCGTGATCTTAAAATACCTGCTGGAGTCATTTATTCAGATCAGCTCTGGCTCGTGATTTACTGTGAGCCTTTTTTTTAGCGTTTTACTGTCTCGTTTTAATGATTTTTACTGTTTTTGACTTGCTAAATCTTGTCTTCCAGTGGGTGTCACCTGCGTGTTAGGAAGACAAAAAGAATAAATCCGTGTTTTCTCTGTTTGCGGTTGTACAGTTTCCTATTTTTACACCAGCACTTTCAAAGACTTGCAATCCGGGAACGACGCTTCACGCCAGCTCGGCACCTGGAGGTCACAGAAGAGAAAATCTGGGCCGTACTGGATTTAAACATTCAATCTGGAGTTCCTGAAAAGCCCTATCAGCCGTGGAGATGAGGGGGGAAGAGAGGTGTTGATCTGGACATTCCCGCTGTCCAGAAGCCAAGATGAACAGCCTCATTCAGCAGCGGGTGCAGCCCTGTGAGGAGACGCTGGGCCGCCGCGCCCGTCTGCTGGCGAGCACTGCTGAGATGTCATTAGCAGCGCTCGGATGGCTTTCTGTGCACACAGCTCTGAGAAATGGCTGAGACATCCAATACTGTGGGTCATGCCATGACAAGACGGACATCTTTCCACAATGTGTGGAGCTTTTACACGTCGTCCAGCAGAAATTCCCACAGAAAGGTACTGGACACCAGTGAATGTCAGCGGTGGAACTTGGTTTTAAAAATGCGCAAAGGCAGCAAACCAGACATAAACACAGCATCAGTCACCAAACAAACAGGACACAAGGTTTCCGGAATGTGTTGAGAATTCATCAGTCATCGACTGGTGAGGATGATATCATCAGATCTTCAGAGCCAACTAATAAAATCCAACCTCAAATAACCGAATCTGTGCATGACAGCAGTATAACAGCAGTATGACAGCAGTATGACAGCAGTATAACAGCAGTATAACAGCAGTATGACAGCAGTATAACAGCGAGATCGTGTAGGTGCTGTTTGCAGCCTGGATGGTGTTTCACCTTTCAATGTATTATAAAAACTATACCTATAAAAACATGAACATAGGATTTAGACCCATTGCGAATACATCCCTCTCTCTTCTCTCTGAGATTGTCTGCTGCCTCTGCTCTAATATCCAAATCCTTTTAATGAATTTAAATCTGACTCTCAAGGATCTGACCTTATTCTAAGAGAGAGAAAAAAAAAACAGGTCCTAGAGCAAAGGTTGTTTCTCGTGGCTGCGTCTGGAGGGTGGACCAACACTTGACATTTTGTTCTCATGAGTATTCATCTGCTCATTTCATATTAAAACCAGCCATGTGCAAAAAGGGGAGCACAGACAAAAGGGGGGTGGGGGTGGACTCCGACAGTTGAGCTGAATCAACAGCTCAGTCAATTAATGAGGATTCACTGTGATCAGCTGCACGTCAGCAAAAATAACACTCTTCATCAGAAAATCTCCATCTTAAATTAAACCAAAGTAGGCGAACTGGAACAGGCTCTGAAGGCCGTGCCTGTTCCTCATCCAGCTCCCAAAACAGCACAAGAACACCTAAAGCATGCGGACACGTATAAAGGAGACGCTGAAATCAAAGCATCTCTCATTCCTCATGATGAGGTCGTGATCTCTCTCAGGCAGCAGGTACAATTAATCTGACAAATTTGACAACACGCAGGTGTGACTGGGATGGCTGACAGGGAACCGGAGACGATCTGGATCACTGCTGACATGTGACAAAGAACAAACAAAACCAACAAATCACCTCAAGAACACAAATAAAAACCCCTCATCAAAGGTGTGGGTTTTTTTTTTAACAATACCTTATATTTATAATACGGTTTGAATTACAACAACCCATATTTGTTTGTGCTGTGCATCTTCTCGTTGTCCAGCACGACCTGAGAAATCATTATTTTTTCTTGGACATGAAGGAAACTGAGCAGCACCAGGCAAAAATTAAACAAACAAACAAAAAAATCTGTGGATAGATCTGAACATAGCAGGAAACTCACAGAACTGGGTGACATTTGTCAGCAAGAATGAGCGAAAATCCCTCAAACATGAGCTGAAAGACTTTTGGCTGCTCCAAAAAGACTTTACAAAGTGCGATCCCGGCCACAGGAGCTGCTACTGGCTATGAAAAGAGTGCACACTTTAGCTGTGGAAGGTGATTTTGCTTAAAATCAGAAGGTTTTAGAAGGTTCAGCTTCTGCCTGAACGGTGACAGAAATGGAGAGCAGGCCTGGCCAGACGCAACTGTAACCACGGAAGCTTCTTATTTAGATGCACAAAAGCTAAATTCTGGTGTTATCTGCATCTGATAAAAATGCCATGTTGATTTTGTAAGTAGGCTTCTGGAACACATGGTGAACGTCAGCCTGAGATGTGACTGATGGAGCAAAGTGACTTCACTCTCTGCTTCACGCTCATGAATTATGGAATTTGGCACAAATATGCAGATGTGGGCATTAGCCTAGTTATGCCCATGTACTGTAAATTACAGTCACGTTTCTATTATGGATGAAGTGAGGACTGGAGGGGAGAAGGTGCAGGCTGCTCCATAGCCTTCTCTCCACCTCTCCCTTGCACATCACGAAAGCACCGGTAAAGGAGAAGGAAAGCTCCGAAAGGATCTCTTGCTCCACATCTCCAAAGACTTTGCGGAACTGCGCGTTGCCTTCACGCTCACTTGCCAAGCTACTTAAAGCAACAATGGCATCCGTGGGATTTTGGATGCCTGGAAGATACACAAGGGGAAGGGAGCATGAAGTTGTTGCTAATCCTCTAATTTCCCCCCGCAAGGCTGATGTGAAACGCTAGTCTGATCAGTAATCAGTCCGCAGGGGAGGCAGACAAGAAGCCCAGCCAACTCTACACACACACACACACACACACACACACACAAAACCCAGCCTGGCTTTGACGTTAACGTCACAATGTTGGATGAGTGATGGCGGCAGCCTGATGACTGCAGGGGAAATAGCCCCAAAGGCAGCAGGAGGCGGAGATCAGACAGGTCAAACAGCATAAGGAATCTGGGAAATGAAGTAAAGCAAAGACAAAGTCAATCATCAACGACAGATGACAACTTGTGTTTAACAGGCAAAGGAGAGAGCGACAGGCGCCGCTTATGAGTCACCATGGTAACAGGAGGAAGCGACAGGATTGTCATTGTCCAGGATGTCAGGAGGTAAATTTCATTACAGCATAATTTATTGGGTTCTGTTTGGTGTTGTATTAAAACCTAAAGGATTTTATTAAATTAAAAGAACAACACTATATATTAATAATTCAGTCTATTTAATCTTACAGAAACAAAATGCATTTTAATGATTAAAACATGGTTATGCTGGACAACAGAACTGAGCGTTATCAACAGCTCACTTTTCATGTAAAACTTGAGTTAATTCTGCTTTTTTCCCTATTTTCTGCCGCTTTAATTTGCTTTTCTATTACCATGAGACTTGTTGTACTGTATAATGACATTGTTTTTTATATTTTATACTATGCAAAAGTGTAAAATAATAAGTTAAAAGACCAGTAATTAAAAGTCAGATTTTGATTTTGTGGAATTGACAGATGATGATCGTGATTTAAATGTGAATAATCTACTTCAGATTCAAAGAATCTCAGAGAATTTTCTCTCAGATGTTTTTCATCTAATTTAAAATGTTTTAATGCAATAGGGGGGGAAAAAAGTAAAATTCAAAGTCCTTAGAGAAAATCATGAAAACGAGACCTACAAACAGAAAGTACTTTAAATAAGCCAAATAGTCATTAATGGTGTTGGGGGTTCTGTTCCTGCCTGTTCCTCTCCAGTTTGAGCTTGTATGCTGCCAGTGACACATTTCTCTAGACCTCCAGGTTCCTCTGACAGTCCAGAAACATCCACATCAGGGTTTTCAGACTCAAAACCACCTCTACAGGTGTGTGTGTGTGTGTGTGTGTGTGTGTGTGTGTGTGTGTGTGTGTGTGTGTGTGTGTGTGTGTGTGTGTGTGTGTGTGTGTCCCCTGTGGTGGACTGTTGACCTGTCCAAGGTGGATTCCCTCCCTTCTCACAGAGTACTCAGTAGTACTCAGAGGATTGAAACATCTGTTTGATACAGCTTCGGTATTGATGATGATGATGATGATGATGATGATGATGATGATGATGATGATGATGATGATGATGATGACAGTTAATGAAAACGCCAAAACTGTAAAGTGCGGGTCTCTATCCAAATAAGAGTGACAAACAGAGAATCCCAGGCAAGCATAAGAGTAATGCACAATTGCATGAGGGTTTACAGCCTGGAAACAGCTCAAGGCCTTGACAATGCATCAGACGCACGTACAGCGCTACAGGATTAGATAAAAGCGCTCTCGTCTGCCAAGCTGCCACCACACTGAACACAAGAAAGAAGGGGGGAAAAGTTTGAAACCTTTTGCAATTTGGACAAATATTCCTTCATTTCTTGTTCTTTTATCTACCAAAAATAAATAATAAAAAAAATTGTGGTATTCTGATTTTTCGTCGTTGTTCTTGATGGTAAGAATAAAAGCACGTTTGTCTTTGGTCCCAGCCGGAGGGCCACAGATTAAATTCCCTCCTGGAGTTTGGGCTCAGTTGGGTTGGACGTCTTGACATGATGATGTCACGTCCAGCGAGCCTGTTTGTTTGTCCGGTCACACATCGCCGAGACACCTTGACTTCTCTGCAGGGATTTAGGAAATCATAACACCTCCCTGGGCTGCCATCCTCTTTACGACAAGGCTCGTAAAAACTTTTACTGTCAGGAAAATCCTGCTGCCTTCATCTCACCTCGCTCTGGCTCTCGTTTGCCAGTGAAAGAAAAGACAATCCGCTGCCCCAATTTAAGTGCAGACAAACAGTCGCCGCATTCATGTTGATTACTCGGCTATGAAAATAATGAGAATGGCCCCCTTATTGTAACAACCTTTTGGGCTTTTGTTTTCTTATTTTCTCACCCAACTTCCTCTAAGTAATCAGTCACTTGCAATCACTTTTTAACGTACATCCTCCGTGTGATGAAAGTGAGGATTATTTCCTCATTTTCAATGTATTTGTATGAATTGTTTTTTGAATTTCCAAAATGAAAAGAAAGGAGGATTTGCTGTACAAAATGTGCTGCCTGACTCAGCCTGCTGAGCGCTGATTAAAAATAGAGAGTGCACCAGCATCCCTGGGTTTAATGAGGACTCTTCACCCCTACTGAAGCCTAATTGTGAGAACCACCAGAAACGCTTACATTTGAATTTCATCACGGAACTTATTCCAGTCAGACGCATCTGCGGAATCCTGCAGCTGGGAGCAGCAGCTCACGTATAAGCCCACATCCACATGCTCGTAATTAACGATAAACTACACAGTCTGTGGGGCAATCTGCATCCTGCGGCGAGAACAGCTGCATGGAAGTGTGTAACACCAGGAACTGAAAGACGAATGTGGAGCTCCCCAAGGCTCAGTGTTGGGGCTGTTGCTGTTTATTTGGCATCTAAACAATATTTGTGAGGTTTCCGAAGCCATGAATACAATTTTATATGCGGGTGACACAAACTTGCTCGGCTGTGGGCAAAACCCGGAACGGTTCTCGGACAAAGAAGGGAATGAACTGCAGAAGCTGAAGAGCTGGGCTGATTCAAATAAACTAACACTGAATCCAGGCAAAAGTAAATTTATAATATTTAGGAACCGACCAACTAACTCAAACAAGAAACTCAAGATAAAACACATTGAAATTAAACGAGTATATGAAATCAAATTTCCAATGGGAAGGCAAATATACGTTTTTGAGAGACAAACATGGATACAGTTATCATCCAGTTATCAAAGTGACATCATGAACCATAACTAACTGCACTCATCAACAACCAAAAAACTGACTCTTCATCGAACTGAAAACACTCAAATTCAAGAATCTATTTGATTTCAAAACCATTCAATTGACATACAACATTGAAAACATAAGGAGGGACCACATTGAATCCAAACACTGCCCCAAATGCAGGAAAATTAGCACAATCTGAGGGAAATATGTGTAGTAATAAAACAGTTAGTGAGAACAAATGCAGAACTTCCTTGTGTCAACAAATGGATTTAATTCATGCAACAACTGGAGTGAAGAAATGCAAACATGTCCAACACTGAGGAAACTGAAATGCAATTGGACAAATGTAAATCTATATAGAAACAGTTTGACAAGAACAATTCAAATTGGTGCAGCGTATCCTCTGACTACAGTTTTTTCATTTTTCTGTTTCTATTATGTTGCTTTCTCTGATACGTTCATTATTGGTCCTTTTTTCTTTTATTGTTTATTTCTTCTTTTACTTCTACCTTTCCTTGTCATATTATCATTAATGGGTTTTGAATAATTGAATTTAAAGATTTTTTATTATTATTATTTCTAATTAATAAAGGATTAGGACCAAGTTATTGACTTCCTTTCTGAACAAGAACATTTATGGCCAGAAGAAGCTTGGTGTTGGTTTGTCATTTTATATTTTTGTTCGATAGATATTCATTTGTTACCATTCTCTTATTGTAACATAAATAATAAATAAATAAACATACAGAAGTCACTGTGCACCACAACTGACGGAGCAACACATTCTGCTCTGAATTGTCCTAAATTTTTGTAGACAAAAGTTTTAATCCTATTAAAGTGCTACACACAAACACAAAGACACACTTAAGAATGCTTTTTGGAAAACCCATAAAGCTAATTTATAGGATGCAGCGTTTAATTACTTGATCAATTTTCTATTACTGAGAATTTTAACGTGAGATGCACAATTAACGGCTGCATCTGACCCTCGTCTTGCTTTTTGTGTTGGTTTTTAAATAGTTTAATTAGTAATAAATGAATTTAAATAATAAATGACTATTAAACAGGCTTTGGTGGCGTGCGCTCCCTGCACGCATGTGTGCGACTCGCTCTTGCGTTGAATGAGGGCAGGCGGACACAAAGTAGAAGGAATTTTGAGAGGAAATCTGTTTACCTCGTACGAAAGGATCTGCGAGGATCTTAGCGCGCCTCTCGGGTTGATCTCAGGAGCGGAGCAGCGGGAGGAAGAGGAGGAAGATGATGGTGCCGAACCACGGAGCGCACTTTTGCGCACTGCCGCTCCGCACGGAGAGAAGGCGTCCGCGCCTCGTCTGGGCAACTCTCATCACCGACTCACTGGAGAAACCGACAGCAGGTTGGCTGTGCGTGCGCAGGAGGGACGGAGTCCGTGTTCATGCAGTTCGGATAAGTCGAGTCCAGCTCGCACAGTCGAGTCTCCGTAACGATCTGCTGCTGCTGCTTCTGCTGCTGCTGCTTCGTTCCGTGGCAGACCGGAGGCAGCGGGGAGGAGCTGTCTGCCGTCAGATGATCAGGGCAAGGTGCTCTCCTCACTGATGCTCTGCAATCCTCGGGCTCAGCAGAGCTCCAGCTCACAGGCTATCATAATAAACACCATTTTAGGCAGCTTCCAGCCCCGATTCTACCACGAGATTAATGGAAATGGTGTTTATGGGCATCTCTGGTGAAGAGATTACAGCAAGAGTTCTGATTTCAGGTTAATGAAAAGCCACTGGTCATCAGACTGTAGCTATATTCTTAATTTCTTCTCAAGTACGACATAAACAAATTCTAAAATAGCCTTTATGGGCATGATGGTTTCAGCAGTATGAGGTGATACTGACACTTTCTTCCACAGAAATATCTTCAAAGTGCATTTATTTAATGGAAGAATGTACCTCCTTTTTTAGGAGACTGTGAAAGTCAGATTTAAGAGGCAGAGGACCAACTATTGCTTCTGAAAAGCGTCTTGATTTCTCAGGAATGAAATGAGATGCGCTGTTTGAGGGCCAACATGATTCACATTAGCAACATTCATCCATATTTAAATGTCGGCACTGGGAAATAAAACTGATGCAACAGTCTTTTGCTTGATGCTGACAGGCAGTCCCGGGGGTTTCTAATGTGGTTTCCGAGAAACCAATTTAAAATTCCCTCAAGCATAGAACAGAGCGAGGAGGTCAGCAGGGGAATCATTGAAGGTGACTAAATGTTCTGATATTCTCCCCAAATTCTGAGATGATGTATTGCAGCGGTACAATGAGCTGCTGGAGTATTTGGGGGAAGTCAGGCGTGGATTGCAGTGAGCATGCCCATGGGACGAGTGAGAAACACACAGGGAAAGTCCCGATGACAAGAGAGTGACAGGGCGAAACACGCAGCACATAAATCACAACATTCACCCTCACATGAAAGAACCCTTTAGCCTGACACCACAGTGTTTACATCATCATACCTGGGCCATTAGGAAAATCACACGTGTTAGAATTTGGTACAAAATTGGAAAATTATTTTCCTCAAACATCACAAAAACCTACAGTTGGAGTCTTTTCCAAAAAGGAAAGTCATTGCGAGAATAGTCTCTTTGTGTTTTGTAGTGTAGCTGTGAGGAGGTGATCGTTGCTGTGTGTTAAGTTAATTGAATTCCGTTTAAATAAGATTTTTTTCTGAGTAAATTTGAGTTAAAAGCGAACATTTGTGGTGTGCCTAAGGACAGTTGGATAGCAGGAAGAAAACCCCTTTGTCCTAATCTGCACCTGAGCTGAACTCTAAAGAATAATTTGACAATTGACAGACTCTACGTGAATATGAATTCATTCTTTGAGTCATGAGACATCGCTGACGGCGCTGCTTCCTTTTCCATCCATCTACGAAACATGACTAGATTCACATTTTGGGGTTGATAAAGTATCCCAAAAGATGTTTTTTGTCTGACTGAAAATAAAGAACTGTTGTTTTGGATTATTCTCAAAGCCGTGTCGATGTTTACATAATTGTTGTTCCAGGATTAATTATGTATCAAGGAAGAATCTAATTTGAAATATGGAAATAACACTTCACATTTTAACCTCTAAAAAGGCCATGTCCAGCATTTCAGTTCAACAGTAACGGAAACCTGCTGATAAATAAGTGTAAATCCCGTCATCCTTCTCTCTCCGTGCATAATCATCCACGTTATTGAGGATCTATGTGAGCCTGATTGATTCCAGGCTTGAACTTTTACCCCCCCTCCAGCTCTTTTCCATTCTTTACACACCTTTTTGTGTGTGCCAGTACAAAATGTGCCTGGAGGCAAAGATTTGCTGAAATTGTTGGACAGCCGTCCCACCACTATTTCCAATCACAGTCATCTTCCTTGTTTCACTTGATTGCGACGTTTTTGTCAAAATGAAAAGCCATCTGCTCGGCCGGCGTCTGTTACCTGATTTCTGCTCTGAGTTAACAGCAGCACTGTGACTCACAGTCTTCACAGGTAGACAGGCTAGAAGTGGGCAAAATAAGGCCCGGGAGCCACATGTGGCCCAATGAACTATTTAATCCGGCCCGCAGAGCCTTCACAGTAATTTATCCAAAAGCCAAATTAAGAAGGTTGTCAGCTTGATTGGCTAGAAAAAGGTTCAGACCCCCCACCACCCCTTCACCTAGCATGCTAACATGTCCTCTCAAGAAGGTAGGGCCAAACATCATCTAAATCTTCATCATCCATCTCTAGTTGGACCAATTTACAGGCTCTTCAACATATTTTTTCAGTCAATAGTCCATCAAGCAGGAGTTTTGTTTTTTTTCCACTCATTTGGGGGGTTATTAGATAACCCTATGCGACCCTTCAGAAATAAAGAGCCGGACCTTCCTCGGTGTCTCATTCTTCTTGCCGCCCAAATGTACTGCCTGGTTACGCCACCACCAGTCTGTGTTGTTCTAACAGACCGGATGCACCAGCCTCCCTTCCCCCCTCAGAGTGGAAATGTAAGGGAAACCCAGACGTGCCATTCTCAATGTACTGAACTCTGCTGCTTGGTGGGAAATGGGCCATCCTGGGCTACCAGCTTTTATTTACTGTACCTTTTTCTTCATTTATATCTTCAGGGTAATAAACTATGAATAATGCTTCGGCATGTATGCCCTAATTGCTATTTGTCTGGTTTTCTGCCCTATCACCCCCTGCCCCCATTTACCCAGTCAGCCACCTGGTCCTGCTCAAGGTTTCTTTCTGTTAAAAGGCAGGGTTGCTTGTTTGGAGGTCTGACTCGGGGCCTTTTTAAGCACCTAAAAACAATTTTGGTTGAAATTGAAGCTACATAAATAACACTGAATGAGAAGAATGGTATCTACTGAGGAAATTTTCATAAAATGAGTTAGAACTAAGTCTCATGTCAGATAAATGATGGTAAAAATTTGGGCCACTGAAAACGCTGCTGCGCAGAAATGTACTTATTCTGTGCTTTCCGGTTTGTCTCCAGCAAAGCATTTTTTTCATGCACCACTCTCACATTCCGGACTGGAGGGTAGATCTGTGCAGATCTCTCACATGTTCGATGTTTTATGCTATTAAGAGAGGTGAGCAAGGAAAGCTTTCCTGATGGAGACTAACAAAACAGAAATATTGCGCTTTATGTTCAAACCATTTTTAGACATTTGTAGATCTCTTGTATAGCGACAGTTCTCAAACTCTGTGAGTTTTAAACAAAATGTGGCAAAAAAAAAAGTTAAAAAGAGAGAAGTTAACATATGACTGTGAAAGACACAAATGTCGAGTACAACCCTCCACCCATGATGAAGTGCATGGCTGCCAATGTGTCTGCCATCCCTGCAACAACCTCCTACAGGAGCCTGTCGCGGAAACATTGCAGTGGTTGTATCAGAATGCCTAAAATGAGAGCCAAAGAGAAGGCAGTGGAAGGGCACATTTATATTTCATCAGTCCAAGAAAGATGGGAGAAGACAAAGTTCATATTTGATTGCTGAAAAATGAATGGGAAAAGGCTGCTGCATGTTGATCCCTGGTGCTTGGAATAAGAGGCAGCGGTGGCGGTCGGACGGAACCAGAAAGCTTCAGTTTTAGCTTTATTGGACACAGTTGAGCCTTCACTTGTGAACTGTGGGGAGGAGAAACTAAAATGCTAGCCTTCTTCCTCAGAAGAAAAAGTTGCTGCATTCAAAAAAGAGAAATCTAGAAGCCCAAGGCTTCATGACTTGAAGCGGCAGTGTGAGAGCTGGAATATTTGCAGGCTGCACTTTACAGACCTGTTTGATAATTTATCAGACTGGATTCCAAACAGCAGCGAAAACCTGCAGCTATGAGCCAAAGGTACATTTCTGTTGCAGGGTGTCGGCCTCAATCCTTCTAGCTGATGCATTGATATTTTGATAGTTATAGGCATTTTAATCAAAATGTATGTATGTTTGCTTACTGTACAGGGCAAACTCTAACACTAAATCTGGAACACAAGCTGATGCTTATTGGAAAGCACAGAGAAGCTGGAATGGATGTGAAAAAAGAGATCATCATTCAAAGTTTCATTCCTGCCATTACTCATCATTTGTAACTATTTTAACGTACATGCATTTTGTTAGAGCTTTCCAAGGTCTCCTATAAAAAGGTATGTTAGCTGTTTTATAGACTTTTACTTTGAAACTGACCTCAAGGCCATTAGACTGGTGCTTAGCAGCAGTTTTTACTCCAGTCAGAAATGTGTAGTTTATTCAGCACAAGGGAACTATTTACCATGAACTCAGTGGCAACCAGCTGATGGATGCAGAGGAAAACCAAGGGCTCTGTTAGATGCTTTACGAGTGCTGGCTGGTGGATTATTCATACCGGTGTGGTTTTTTTTGTTGTTTTTTTTTAGGTACTGTAAATCTAGCATTGGGCAGATGTCTACACTTTAAACTGCTGAAGAAAACCCTAATGATTGTCCTCAGCTTTTTAACAGATGTGCTGAAACTGCACTTCCAACTGGCACCTCCACAGGTGAAGTGGGTGGGGCATGGTTCTAAGCCCTTGGCATCTTTGCGCAGCCAGCTGCTGGGCCCTTGCATGGTGTGCTAGAACCCAGACCCTGTCTTTTCCGGCCCAGCCATGGTTAGTGCCTCTGGGCCATCTTCCAGTCCAGCCTTCTCCATTCACAGGTATGTAATATCAGCAGCATCCTCTTTTACGGTTCCAAGCACTCGTGTTTGCGACTGACTTGCAGGCTGTGTCGCTGTTGATTCGGGCAGGGTGCAGGTTTTTGTTCCGGGCTGTGTTGAGCTGGTCTTTGGCTCCACATCAATTCCTGTACTGATAGAATGTGTCTACTGCACTCCACTGCTGTGATGGTTACTGGTTTTTCCTGCTCTGGTCCTCTACGCATGGGTCCCTGAGGGATCTGAGCTGGACTTTGCTCAGAGGTTACAGTCATTGAGGTGATTTCCTCCACCTGAATGTAATTGTGGCATACGCAACAGGTGCCAATTTTGAACAATATTGTGTTGTCTGATCTTCCATTTCAGAGTCACAATCATGCTCAGGCTCCACCGAGCCTTCACCATAGATTTGTTTTTCATTGTTTTCACTGATTTTTGCAACCTGTTGTGATTACTCATAGACGCTTTTTGAACAGAATTACCGTGTTGACACGAGAAAGTTTCCTCACCAATCACTGTATGGGAAGAACATTTTCCTGTTTTGATGAACAACAGTACAAACTGTGAGCTTCTGCCCTCCTTCTGCCCAGAAAGCCTGAGGATTATTATATCTACAAAGCCAAACCAAATGAGTGGTGTGATACTTATCATGTATGCGTTGTGGCTAGCGTAACAAAAAAAAAACAACCTCTTTTAATAATATTCACACTTGCTCATTAGCAATCCTTCAGGTCTCCCTTCATTTTACTAGATCAAACAGGTTTGTTTATTAATTAACTAGAAAAGCACTCGCAGAGCACAGACCTCCACCAAGGCTCTTGGAGAGAAAAAGAAAGATCTGAGTTGTTTTCCTTTCACAGGGTTTTTCAATTTAAAAAATGACTACAAATTATCCAGCACCAGTAGTGTAGTATATTTAACCAGTGTTAATACAAAGGTTATATAGGTTGCATAATGATGTAAGCCCCTTCACCTTTGATCACGCCCTATGCTCTTTGGAAGATCTATCAAAAAAGGTCAAAATCCGGAACATGTAATCATCTGTTCCTTGGCCCATTATTGACATTTCCTTAAAGTTTCATTAAAAACCTTTTAATGAAATTTAACTTTTCAAGTTATTTTGGAAACAGATTAACACTGGCTTTCACATGACCCCTTTGACCCAAGTGAGAACTTGCAACTGTAATTGGGTCTCTGTCAGCGCAGATAATGACACACCCGTCTGCGAAAACAGTCGGACCTCTTCTTATTTGGCTGAGCAGCAAACACGGTTCTGTAACAATCACTAACGGATCACAGTGCCATAGCAGGGGTCTCATCGTCTTCCTTAACCAGTGACTGGGCCTCATTTTTACATTCCAGGTCGAGAAAATGCAACGCATCTTAAATTCTCATGTGTTAGCGTACACCTCAACAATGTTGTTGTTATCAGGGATGGGCGCGTACCGATACCGGCCTTATTTCTATGTATCGAGTACTGGTGAAGGATGTCGATGCCAGCCACCGATACTCAAGGCAATAAAAACTAATGTCGACCAAGTCCTCCTCGCAGCGAGTCACCATATTTGTCACTTCCTGTTCAGACAGTAGAACCCGCCGACTTGGCAGCTCCTCTCAACAAAACTTTGGCAGCTTGGAAATACTTCGACATAAACAACGCCGAACTGAACTTTGCAGAATGCAAACTCTGCAAAGCAAAACTTGCAGGAGGTTGGTTGTGTGTTTTTAACGCCTTATTGCAGAGTCAGCGATTTGTCTTTGTGTAAACTAAAATTTTGTCTATCTAAAGTACTTGTGGTAGCGGTACTTGGTATTGGTGAGTACTCAGGAGTGAGTACTCGTATTGTCTCCATCTTAAAAAAGATCACATAGCTTTTCCATAAGTTTTTTTATTCCTGGAAAAACCAGCTTCATGAACTAATGTTCTAAGTAAGAAGGCTGATCCCCTGCAGGCAACAAAAGTAGCCACATCTGTTATTTAATAGACCACTTTCTGCCTGACAGACGGGTATTTGCAAGCTGTCATTTCCTGTCTGGGTTCATGCACAAACGCTCGAGAACGAGCACTGGTCGAGCTAAATTGAAGCAGGTGACGTGAGAAAGTTATAATTGTGCTTTTGTTCACACATTCACAGCTGACAAGGTGCCACCTGCCACCCTGTGAGGTGCGCACAGATAATACGCCGCCTGTACTTGCCACATGGTTTTCACCCCAAACCGGTGTTCCACATTTTCTGCCATAATAAGAAGCTCATTACAGGTTTAGAACAGAAGATTCTCTAATAGTACCATAAAAACCGAGAAGGGCAATGAGGAATAGTTCCACATTTAAATAGCTTCATTAATTCTGTCAATGCTGCCAAACAGGCAGGAGAACGTTAGCTGACTTTATTCTCCTGGTTTTTATCTCGCTTCGAACCTCTGAACGGTTGAAACTTCAGCTGAGTTTGCACCACCGGCCAGTGTTGTTCTGAAAGTGGCCTCATGTCTCCGACGTGCCAAAAACAGGCAAACAAGCGGTGCAGGGTATTTTTAAACACGCTGGTTGGACTAAGATCCAGGCCCTGCTGAAGATTATTGGAAGAGGAGAAAATGTCAACAAAAACATGACCGAACAGATCCGACGCCCACTTGGTTTAATAATATGTCCCAGGACAGACGTCAAAGCATAAAGGTCCTTTCACACTGCCTGGTTAAAACCAGCTACATCAGGTCATTCTTCTGCTGAACGCCTGCTTCAACAACTTGTGTTGGAATTGACAGCGTCCTATATCATCAATCACTCCGCATTCTCACTTCCTGATTGGCCAGTTTCACGTTTCTTGTGATCTCATTCAAGTGAACATTTCCCACTCATCCATCTGTTTGATTTGTTTATGACAGTCCAGAGCAGAAAGAAAAAAATCCAACCAAAATGCTTCTGTTCAACATTCTGGAGGCTGTTCACTCCCTCCGTCTGCGGCTACGCTAAGATGTAGCTTATTAGGTGATCAATTTACAAGACATAAACCTGATTGTGATGACAGGTTTCCTTTGATTTGGAGCCGGTTTCGAGTTAAAGTTTGCATAACTTGCGTAACCTTAATGCATTAATAATGAAGATGTACATGTCATCAGTTTTATGTCAGTTAATAAATAACATGATGAAACGTAGCACTTGAATTAATCATGTAAGAGTAACACACACACACACATATATACACTGTATGTGTATACACACACACACACACACACACACACACACACACACACACACACAACATAAACATATTTGTGTGTGTATGTTCTCTGTTTTGTTTACATAAGCCCTAACCATTATGGGAAATGAAATGTGAATATTTAATAGACTGTAAAAGATTTCTCTAGATCTGCTGTGTTTGCATATTGCGATGCTTTTAAAGCTGTGCGAGCGCTGGTTTATACAGGCATCAGGGATTCTGCAAATGGGCTCCTTGTACATTTGTCACTCATTTCCCCGGGCCCACCACTCACCCTCGCAGGCTGCAATTTAAAAACACAATGCACAGCACAAACTGTAAATGCAGGCATGGGCAGGTAAAGCCTTTGATGGATTTGTGTTATAATACATCTGCAACATTGTAACAATCCTGGCTTGGAGATGGCTGGGATTTCCCAGAAAAAGAAAGAAGGGCAAACGGGGTAACTTTGTGCCCTCATCCTTTCACTTGAAAGCAACAGAAAAAGCACTGAGCTGTACTTTTAGGGGAAAACCTTTCCCCCCCCCCCCACAGTTGTGCTTTCAGTCTGACAGATCTTTGAAGTTATTTGCATCCTGATTCGAAGCAAAGCCTTGTGAGCGTGCCAGCTTTCTCATTCATTTGATTTTGTTTTTGTTTTTTCATTTCTCAACTTTTCCTGCGCGTTGGCATATTTTAGTCATGCTGATGATGGCTGAGCCTCGGGGAGCCAGAGCTGTTCTGGGTACAGGGTGCACATGTGAGGGTCTCTGTAGGTTCTACCAGTGTGGATCAAAATACCCGAACAAACGGAGAGAACGTGCGAAGACAACGACAGTCGGAACAGTTTATGACTTCATCAACAGTCTGCAGTCTGCTCTGATGACTTTGTGGCGCTGAAGATTTGCACAGGGATAGAATCCATGCTAGCATTAGCATTCTGATTCATTCATTATTGATTTCCTGTTTTTTTCTTTTTTTTCTTCGTTTCTGTGTTTTTAAATGGCACAAAAGCAAAAATGTGTGTTTTTTAACCACTGAACTGGTTTAGCAGGTCTGGTTGTGGGTCATGGTTTTATGAAAAACACCCTCCCATCCAGACAAGACAAGGAAGCTGTGAAGATCTAAACCAGACCATGCAATTTTAAAGCATGTTTAATTTGGTATTTAATATATAAAGGACAGGAAGTGGGTGGGTCATGATGCACCAGCACCTGACGAGTGTATCGGCTGAGATTTGAGCTTTTGTGTTTTTAAAGCATCTCCTGATTCCAAAGAAATAAAGCAAAGCATCACAGTTATGAATGGAGGTTGAGCTGATCGACCTGAGCTCACGCTCACCACAATAACAGGACAGACTCCCACAGCCAAGACTTGCTCCTGCCCCGCATGCAGAAACCGCGTGGGTGTCTGCAGTTGACATCCTCCTGATGCTTCCACCGACAGAAACCCAGAACCGGAAGCCCCAGGTAAGCACAGTGGCAAGGACAAACTCCCTTTTAGCAGGAAGAAACCTTGAGCAGGACCAGGCTTAGAAGGAGGAACCATCCTGCTGAAAGTCAGCTGGGTGACGGAGGAGAAGAGGGAGACAGGACAGAGAGAATAAAAGAGAGAGAGAGAGAGAGAGAGAGAGAGAGAGAGAGAGAGAGAGAGAGAGAGAGACAAGCATGCAAATACAGCAAACACGGGACAATACAGCATGGCAAGCTGCCAAAAAAGAGGAACAACAACAGAATGACATTCTGTCTTTGCCCAGGTGCTCAACTCACACTCAAAAAGGAAACCGAGAGTAGCCGTAGAGCAGAACTTACATCCAGACCACGTGTGAGGAATTGAAATTTGCTTCTCATCAAAATCAGCTGTAGACAGAATCAAACTTTGTAAACTAAAGTGTAAGAGAGAAAACAACAACTGGGAAGTGACACGAGCCAAGCAGCAGTGTCACAGCAGGCTAACTTTGAAAACACGGATATGCAAAACAGCCCGAGAGGCGCAAAGAGATGCAACGTTAACACAGAGTGAGGACGAGGCACAAAAGACACGGAAGGGAAGGCTGAAACCGATTACAGGTGTAAAATGAGCACGTCCAAAAGCGTCAGTACTGAAAAGAAAGAAGACGTTTCCGTTTTGGTGTCTTGCTTTAGAAGAGGTGCCCGTCTGGCCTCAGGTCTGTTTCAGCTCTTTTGCATCTGAGGAACCAACTGAAGCAACCTGAGGAGCCCCCCCACCCCCCGAGAGTTCCGTTCCTCAGGGCATGTTTTGTGGTTGCATCTGCAACTACAAAGAGCCTGTGAAGCTTTTCCACCCAGCAGAGATGCTTTTTTGGGTTGTATTTGTTTTATTTATTTTATTTTTTTTAAGTGCTAGAAAAGTTCAACCTCTGGAAAGTGACTTTTTAGTTTGCTGATTTTCCTCCAGTTTTGATTGGATGTGATATGAGAAGCAGGTCACAACAAAATCTAACTTAAAAGACTCCAAAGGAAAGGTTCTCTTTGTCAGACAATGGGCTGAAACTCTGGAACAGTCTGAATCCAAAAAACAATGATTAGACATAAATCCCTTCAAATGCAACTAATGTACAGATTTTTCGAAAATACAGGGAGAAAGAGACTTGACATTCATTAGTCAGCTGTGCTTTAATGCCATTAATGTCATTTTTATTGTCATCGTCTACATCATATGATTACTACAGATGTTTTACTACTGATGTGGGTCAGTTAACAAGGGAATTGGACCATATATGTTTCTACGTCCTTCCTTTTTGAACATGGCAGTCAACTTGCAGAAAGCAGGTGGAACCAGTTGGGTTTCTTTATTTATTGTCTAACCTAATTGAAATTTCACTTTCATGTCTGAAATTTAAGAAAAAAAATCAACTTGCTCCTTTACAGTCAAGCTATAAACTGTGCCTAGTCATCCTGATTCCTTCTTCCTTCGTGGACGCAGCAGTTTTCTGCACCCCTGCGTGGAGACAGTCTGAAGCATTTGCTTCAAAATGTTTGAACTCCCTGAAACAAAATGCTAATTTGATTCGTAGCCTCTGAAAATCAGACGTGCTCCGACCGCCGACGCACGTGCACCGACTTTAACAGGTGCTGAGGTCTCCTCAGGCTGTCTGCAGGGGTTTCAGACTCCTGTGTGGAGCACAGGAGCTGTGGAGCTTGCTGCACCTGTGTGGAGCAGCAAGGTTGTGAACTCTGCGTGACACCGGCGTGAGAATGCGCCGCCACATCCATTCCTGAATAATTTGTGTGCTGCCCACTGAACCGGGCTAAATAGTCTGCTAGCCCCTCAGAAATGCACTCCGCTCTACAGTGTCCACCGGTCCGTACGTCATGCATGCGGGGCTGCCACAGCGCGAGGAAAACAAGGTCACCACTGTGAAGGAAAAGACTGCAGGAGAGATTTCTCACATATTCATGAGAATGAATTATGAGACATGCTTTGGATGCGTTCCACTGCATTTGCAATGAGCGATGGACGCAGAGGAAAACATACAGTGGACAGATTTCTTTGGAGTTCCTGTGGGCTGGGAGCCGTCACAGATGGCTGCCAACAGAATGTGGTTTGCTAACCTTTTGTCGAGGAGATGCCATAAAAATGAAGACAGCAAAGATCTGTTGCAGTTCGAAATATGCTCAGCAAATATGTTTCTGGTTTCATTACTTTCTTATGAGTCCTCCCTGTCATTATTTATGGATTTTAACAGCAATTATGGATATTGTCCCAACAATATTTCCTTATTTTCTTTCCAGAGAAATGTCAGAAAGCATATCAGCAACAGCTAAAAGCTGAGTCAGATGAAATATGTGGTGTTCTGGCAAAAACATCAGAAATCAGAAACAAGGGAAGCAGTTCATATTCAGCCAGCCTACTCAGAACTTGTTCTTCTGGTAATTTTACAAACAAATCTACAAATCCCTTTCAATGAAAGTCTCTTTTCTTCCCCACAAACACAAAAACACAGCTTGTCTTTTCCTAAAACGCATTTTGCATTATTTCAACAACCGCATCAACCAGTTGGTGCAAAGGCACGTGGCACTTTTTGGGTTTGATGAGGATATCCGCCTGCTGCGGCTGGAAACGAGCAGAGACAATAATATGAAATTATGATGTGAATTCTAAAATCATGGCGCTTCTGCAGTTTATACCACGCGACTTATCTGGAGCCTTATTGTCAGTTTTGGCGGTACAGTTGTGACTGCTGAGGAGTCACACGCTGCAGCGTCTTTCACCAGGAGAAACCACCATCAAACATCTAAAAAAAAAAAGGAGAAACATAGGGCCTGATCAGTCGCCTGCTTCTACAAAACAACACGTTGGTATCCCTTGCTGCCCGTCTCAGATGCTGATCCGGCTGCGGTCTGCTTGTTGTCAGCTCAGATACGAGCGAGCTGGTGTGACGCTGAATTGAGCAAAAAGGCGTTTGAAAAGTGAAACATCGAAAATAAACTTTGATCGGTGGCAAGAAAATGTGTTCCTACATAATTAATGCAACATGATGTTCAACAGGCGCCGGGAAGAGAGTAGTAAATACAGTCAGCTTCAACAAATGATCTTCGTTTGGTTGTTAGCATGCAGTTTAAAAAGTACATGCTGATGCATAAAAAAGACTGATTACACAGAGATTTAGAGTCACACTGAGCCATACCTCATCTCTACTCACAGCTAAGTATACATCACAAGGGTGTAAAGTGCCGCTGCGCTTCAGCACTGTGAATTATTTCACGTTCACCCTGAGCGCTTCCTCCGCTAAGTGTCCACACGCATGCTCGACCAAGCAGGAACAATGTGGATATCAATTAGATGAGCGTCTCTAACCAGCGAGGAGAACGGAAGCCTGATCGGCGTGGGCCGTCCGCAGGCGCGGCGGCGCAGTCTCCCACGTGGGTCCTCCAATGAGCCGAAGCTGAGCTGAAACTTGTGGATTCACACGGCCCATTTGCGCTAATATCAGCATAAATCCTTTTAGCAAAAACAATTCTCCCAAGCAGAACTACACTGGAGCCTTTCTCCCCCTGTTGACGCTGCGTCTTAGAGAGTCCATCCTCGCCGCTGCGCAGAAAAGCAGCGCTGTCAGGAACAACACTCGTACATCTGAAAGCTACTCACGTGTGGGCCGCTGACACTTTAATGCGTCCACCTGGCAGACGCAATGGGAGTCAAATAATTACTGATAAAAAAAAGTATCTAAATGTGAAAAAATAATTGCTGGTAATCTGTGGTTTGCGTCTTCACTGCAGCACAGAGTCCCAGCGATTGTATCCCAATCAAGCTGGCATTTGAAGGGCTGGTAACAGATTCCTGTGGCCTGTGTGCTACATTTAGCTCTGCCAGCTTGTCAGCTATCATTTATTATACTCGCTTCCAATCACTGAATCGAAGTCCAGCTGAATTTCTTCCTCAGCAAACAGGATCAAAGCAGCCTGGACCTCGTCGTCTGTCGTCTTCTACGATTGCAACATTTTTCAAATGATCCGACCCAAATGCAGTGAAACTTTTGGAAACTGAGAAGCTTTTTTCCCCTGGATAATTTTGATTTTTTGAAATCACAGCTAAGTGACGAAAAGGTTTCTGCGGTGAAAATTGCCTAGCAGAAAGGTTGTGCGTTCGATTGCTTCATCTGTGGAGTGTTTGAGTTCTTCTGATGTCTGTTTTTTCTCAGTTTCATCATCATACATGTTGGCTAGAAAGTCTGATGCTTTTACTTCCTGGGGGTGAGTGAATGGTGCTGAGACTGACAACGTGTCCAGCAGCCACTAATATCGGCTTTAGGACCCTCTGAACCGGCTGGGAAAAGTGGGTTAAAAGTGAACCCACAAGCGGAAGCAGATGTCCCAACAGTTGCACTAAAAGGTCTTTATTAACCAAAAAATGACTAGAAAAACAAACTAAAAATAACTTAATGCACGAAGAGAAAGTCTAAAAAAAATAAATAAAATAAAATAAAATAAAATAAAATACTAAAAGCGCTAGATTAATTAGGTTAAATTACTGTGGAATACAAACACAAACCCAAGATTTACAAGGAGAAAAACCACAGGGAACACGAAGAAACACAATCGAGGAAAGTCACAAGGGAGCACAGCAGAAACGGCTAAAAACAACGTTCTGACACAGGACGCTGAGGGACCTGACCTTAAATACTCACGGTGATCAGATTGGGTTCAGGTGAGCACCGATTAGTCCGAAACACAAGAAGTAAGCAGCAACACAGGAAACAGA
The DNA here is from genome assembly GCA_016586285.1 of Arothron firmamentum. Taxonomy (NCBI): domain Eukaryota; kingdom Metazoa; phylum Chordata; class Actinopteri; order Tetraodontiformes; family Tetraodontidae; genus Arothron; species Arothron firmamentum. The sequence goes on from BJFM01000180.1 coordinate 62,675, forward strand.
ACTAAAAACGCACAAAATAAAAGCATCAGCCTGGAATCATTACTAAAGGGCCTTTAAAAAACAATAGGTGGGAATATATTTCAATTTTTAACATCTAGATGTTAAATTAAAAACACAATCAAGACTTGTGGTATGAAAAAGAAACCTATGAAACATGTATCTTTTAAGTGTACTTAATATTATATCTAAAGTTATCAAAGCTAACACCATTGATGACCACCAGAGTCAAGGGGAAACAAGTTCAAATTAAGTCATTTATAAAGCATAATATGTCTGCAAGCACTTTTGCAGTATTTGTTTTATATTTAACCAGCATAAACAGCTCATATGCGTCCATCTCATCCCCATATGGTGAGCTCTGGCCAACAGGGCCAGATCTCAGCCCCACACTGTTTTCAGATGTACACATTTGATCCTGGAATGATATTGGAAATGTTCTTAAGGTAATGTAAATCCTTCAATGATGCATTTCCAGGATGGCATCATACTTTTCTAAAAGCATGTATTGGCTTTCTGCCGGAACCAAAAGGCCCAAGGACACATGGAGATTGGAGCCGTTTGGCAGCTGGAGTCTTGGCTGTGACAGCTGCAGCGAAGCAGGAGAGACGCTCCGATTTCCTCTGCAGTCAGAACCGGCTTCGTTTCAGGCTTCTGTTGGTGACGTTGAAAGGAAGAAATCACCAACAATGGTTTGGGAACCAAAGAGAGCACTGCAAAACGCCTACTTTTAAAAACAAGAAAAACAATTGCAAACATTAAGGGAAATTTTCTTCAATTGTGCAAAATTATCTGCCAACAGAACAAGAAAATGAGGTTTAAGATTTCCAAAGAAAAGTAAATATATCTTATCTCAACAATCAGAATTACCTTAAAATTAGTATATTCTCACTAATGACAAGTACATTTTTCTTGATATGAATAAAATATGAGGCTTCTTTTCTCAGTATTTCGAAAAATATTCTTAAACTAAGTCCAGTCTAGTGCAATAATCCATCCATTTAGACGGATCAATTCACCTAACAAGCATGTCTTTGGAGTGTGGGAGGAAACCCGAGTGCCTGGAGAAAACCCACACGTGCACAGGGAGAACATGCAAATTCCGCACAGAAAGGCCAGAGCTGAGATTTGAACCTCCAACCTTCTTGCTGGGAGGCAACAGTGCTAACCATTGCACCACTTGAAATATTGTTGCCAATCTTTGGCTTTCATGATTTAATGATGTGAAGAGATAAAATTGTGTCAAAGTGATGGTTTAGTATTTCATGTTTGAATAAGATTTGGTTTTTTGTACTTTCAAAAGGGCTTTTTATACTTGTAAGTGTTGTTGAACCAGCTTTGTAACTGTTGACATTCTAGTTTTAGGCATGCATTACTAGAATGGGTCTCATCCAAAATCTCAGGAACAAGGTTTAATATCTTATCGAGCTACCATCCATCCATTTTCTACCGCTTATCCGGGGTCGGGTCATGGGGGCAGTAGCCTCAGCAGGGAAGCCCAGACTTGCCTCTCCCCAGCTACTTCGTCCAGCTCCTCCGGGGGATCCCCAGGTGTTCCCAGGCCAGCCGAGAAACATAGTCTCTCCAGCGTGTCCTGGGTCTTCCTGGGGGCCTCCAACCGGTGGGACATGCCCTGAACACTTCACCAGGGAGGCGTCTGGGAGGCATCCTGACTAGATGCCCGAGCCACCTCATCTGACTCCTCTCAACGCGGAGGAGCAGCGGCTCTACTCCGAGCTCCTCCTGGATGGCAGAGCTTCTCACCCTATCTCTAAGGGAGAGCCCAGCCACCCTGCGAAGGAAGCTCATTTCGTGATCTCGTTCTTTCGGTCATTACCCAAAGCTCAAATTCAAAGTCAATTACCCAAACGAAGATCGACCGGTAAATCGAGAGCTTCGCCTTTCGGCTCAGCTCTCTCTTCACCGCGACGGACCGGTGCAGAGTCCGCATTACTGCAGACGCCGCACCGATCCGCCTGTCGATCTCCCGCTCCATTCTTCCCTCACTCGTGAACAACACCCCGAGGTACTTAAACTCCTCCACTTAGGGCAGGGTCCCCTCACCAACCCAGAGAAGACACTCCACCTTTTTCTGGGCGAGAACCATGGCCTCAGATTTGGAGGTGCTGATTCTCATCCCGGCCGCTTCACATTCGGCTGCAAACCGATCCAGCGAGAGCTGGAGGTCACGGACTGATGAAACCAACAGGACCACATCATCTGCAAAGAGCAGAGACCCGATCCTGAGATCACCAAACCAGACCCCCTCAACACCATGGCTGCGCCTAGAAATTCTGTCCATAAAAGTTATGAACAGAATCCGTGACAAAGGGCAGCCCTGGCGGAGTCCAACCCTCACTGGAGACGAATTTGACCTAATGCTGGCGATGCGGACCAAGCTCTGACACCGGTCATACAGGGAGCGGACGGCCCGCATCAGGAGGCCCGACACCCCATACTCCCGGAGAACACCCCAAAGGACTCCCCGAGGGACACAGTCAAATGCCTTCTCAAAATCCACAAAACACATGTGGACTGGTTGGGCAAACTCCCATGCACTCAAGGACCCCGCCAAGGGTGTAGAGCTGGTCCACAGTTCCATGACCAGGACAAAAACCACATTGCTCGTCCTGAATCCAAGGTTCAACTATCCGGTGGACCCTCCTCTCCAGTACCCTTGAATAGACCTTACCAGGGAGGCTGAGGAGTGTGATCCCCTATAGTTGGAACACACCCTCCGATCCCCCTTCTTAAAAAGAGGGACCACCACCCTGGTCTGCCAATCCAGTGGCACTGCCCCGATGTCCATGCAATGTTGCAGAGTCGTGTCAACCACGACAGCCCTAAAACATCCAGATCCTTTAGAAACTCCGGGCGGATCTCATCCACCCCCGGGGCCCTGCCACCGAGGAGTTTTTTGACCACCTCGGCAACCTCAGTACCAGAGATAAGAGAACCCACCCCCGAGTCCTCAGGCCCTGCCTCCTCACCAGGAGGTGCGTCAGTGGGATTGAGGAGGTCTTCAAAGTATTCCCTCCACCGATCCACAACGTCCTGAGTTGAGGTCAGCAGCACACCATCGCCACTATACACAGTGTCGACAGTGCACCGCTTCCCCTTCCTCAGACGCCGGATGGTGGTCCAGAACCTTTTCGAAGCCGTCCGGAGGTCGTTCTCCATGGCCTCACCAAACTCCTCCCACACCCAAGTCTTGGCCTCAGCAACCACTGCAGCCGCGGTCCGCTTGGCCTGCTGGTACCTGTCTGCTGCTTCAAGAGTCCCACAGGCCAGAAAGGCCCGATATGACTCCTTCTTCAGCTTGACGGCATCCCTCCCCACCGGTATCCACCAACGGGTTTGGGTATTGCCGCCACGACAGGCACTGACCACCTTGCGGCCACAGCACCGGTCAGCCGCCTCGACAATGGAGGTGCGGAACATGATCCACTCGGACTCGATGTCCCCCGCCTCCCCCGGGACATGTTCGAAGCTCTCCCGGAGGTGGGAGTTAAAACTCCTTCTGACAGGAGACTCTGCCAGGCTTTCCCAGCAGATCCTCACAATACGATTTGGCCTGCCAGGTCTGTCCGGCTTCCTCCCCCACCATCGGAACCAACTCACCACCAGGTGGTGATCAGTTGACAGCTCCGCCCCTCTCTTCACCCGAGTGTCCAGGACATGCGGCCGCAAATCCGATGACACGACCATTAATCGATCATCGAACTGCGGCCTAAGGTGTCCTGGTGCCAAGTGCACATATGGACACCTTTATGCCTGAACATGGTGTTCGTCACGGACGATCTGTGATGAGCACAGAAGTCCAACAACTGAACACCATTCGGGTTCAGATCGGGGGGGCCATTCCTCCCAATCACGCCCCTCCAGGTCTCACTGTTGCTGCCAACGTGAGCATTGAAGTCACCCAGGAGGACAAGGGAACCCCCAGAAGGAGCACTCTCCAGCATTCCCTCTAAGGACTTCAAAAAAGGTGGATACGCTGAGCTGCTGTTTGGGCCATAGGCACAAACAACAGTCAGGATCCGTCCCCCCACCCGAAGGCGGAGGGAGGCTACCCTCTCGTTCACCGGGTAAACTCTAATGTACAGGCACTGAGTTGGGGGGCGACAAGAATCACAACCCCTGCCCGTCGCCTCTCACCGTCTGCCACTCCAGAGTAGAAGAGAGTCCAACCCCTCTCGAGAAGGCTGGTTCCAGAGCCCTTGCTATGCGTCGAGGTGAGGCCGACTATATCTAGCCGGAACTTCTCAACCTCGCGCACCCGCTCAGGCTCCTTTCCCCAACAGAGAGGTGACATTCCATGTCCCTAGAGCCAGCTTCTGCAGCCGGGGATCAGACCGACACGGTCCCTGCCTTCGGCTGCCACCCAAAACACATTGCACTCGACCTCTTTGGCTCCTCCTGCAGGTGGTGAGCCCACGGGAAGGGGATCCCACGTTGCCTCTTCGGGCTGAGCCTGACCAGACCCCATGGGCAAAGGTCCGGTCACCAGGCGCTCGCCATCATGCCCCACCCCCAGGCCTGGCTCCAGGAGGGGGCCCCGGTGACCAATGTCCGGGCGAGGGAAACGGTGGACCATTTTTGTTAATCATCATAAGAGGTCTTATCGAGATACTTATCTTTATCGAGATACTTTTGGACCAAAACACTTAAAATAAGTCCAAAAATGTAACATAAAATCTGCTTAGTAAGAACAACTATCTTGTAAGACAAAAAATACGAAAATTTCACCTTAATCTAAAATATTTCCCCTTACTTAGAATTCCGTTTTTGCATCCCTGATGCGGTAACTCTTCTTCTAAGAAATAACTAAGGCCGAAGATTGTCGCTCATGGAGGAGCTCATTAACATCATCGGGGTAGATGTGTCAGGTTCAAACTCAGGGCCTCCTCTTTGAAAACCATCAACATGCGAAGGTAACGGGCAGCTCCTCACCGAGCAGCTCTTTTCACTAGATGTATGGAAATGGTTTTAAATGGACATTCATTTATTCATCATCTGGCATAATTGCAGTTTGCATGAATGGAAATGAGCCATGAGACTGCTCAGATGTTTAGATGTACGAGCGGTTTTGACTTCATCACCTTCCTCAGCATCTTCAAGCTGTTTGGAAATGTGACCTTATTTATCGCAGTGTAACAATATGAGCATGCTATTTTTATTATTTTAGTACTGATAGAAGTGTAATTGAGGCACACAGAGGTCATAAATCCCATCACATATAGGTCAGAAAACATGCTGCTGCTGTAAAAATAACAAAAGAAACCATTTTGTCACAATATCACACAAATCAGACGGATTTATTATAATAAGAAAGTGATGTGGGAGCTGTCAGTGAGCAGTCAGAATAACATCACGGTCAATAAAGACACTCTTCTATCTTCAGCTTTCCAGTTTTGTAGGTCAAGCAGTCACAGGCATGTTCCTTGGACCATGTGGCGCCTGTCCTGCAGGAATACATGAAAGGGTTCATCGCCTGTAGCCCTGCAGAAGCACGTCTTTGTTGCCCTGCAGCGTAAAATCAAACCCCGCAAACCTCATTTATTCATATCTCCTCATATCTCTGTGGCCTGCGACTGAAAACAATGGGGACAGAAAATCTCCTGCTTTTAAAGACCCTCCATTAAACATTAATGGCCCTTTGATGAAAGGAGGGGGAAAAAAGGCTGTGGGATCATTTCCCAGACGGAGAAGCGCAGAGCCAAGTCTTAACCGGTCCAAGATAAATATCCAGTCCTCTCGCTTGCTGCCTATTTTAGGGGCTTCTCAAAAAAGAGCAAAGATGCTCGCTGGTTAGAGGTTGGAGAATGTTGTTGCTTAGTGACGACGTGGCGGTTTGATACCAGTCAGTCAGATCAAACTCGCCAACTGTCCACTGTCACGAACATTTGAGACATATTCTGTCTGGCAAACAAGCCTGGTGATGATCGTCACTTCAATCTGTGGTGCAGAGAAATCCTCATTACCTCACACACACACACACACAGAGAGAGAGAGAGAGAGAGAGAGAGAGAGAGAGATAGAGAGAGAGAGAGAGAGAGACAGAGACAGAGACAGAGAGACAGAGAGAGACAGAGACAGAGAGAGAGAGAGAGGGAGGTGTGCTTGTTCAGTGTAGCACCACACTAAATCAACACATTTTAAAAAACTGTAACATTAAAGTTTCTCGGGAAGAGAGCTGTGAGAAATTACTGCAAAGATTTTAATGAGTGTATGTGTGTGTGTGTGTGTGTGTGTGTGTGTGTGTGTGTGTGTGTGTGTGTGTGTGTGTGTGTTCTGCAGTCTTCTTTTGAAATGAGAGGACTAAACATCATGTATAGGGGAACAGAGCTGCTGCTGCTGGGAGGCGTAAACGGCTGAAAGAGCTTCAGTTAGCGCGTTAAAGAACCAACCCCTCATCTGTCTCGAGGTCATCTCATGTCAGCAGCACTTCCAGGACCACACACACACACACACACCTCACAATGTAGTCTCATTTCAGTTCATATTCAATATTATAACAGCAATAAAGTATATTCATGACATTCTGCTCATGATGAAAGAAAGAGAGAGATAAGCAGGAACGTAAACTCGCGGTGGTAATAATTGTTGTATTTAGACTCGTGGACACATTCGGCTTCAGCAGCACTGACATATTTTTAGAGAGTCTTTTCTCTGGTGTGTTTATGTAATATTAAAGTATACTTAACACCTAACTGAGAGCCTGACCCTGCCCACGCAGAAATTTTGAAAAATGCTTCAAAGTGGACAGAGTTAAAGGAGCATGGGTGCAGCAGCAGCAGCAGCAGCAGCAGCTGGTGAATGCTGGGAGATAACAGCCAGGCCAGGTTCATGTGAGTGCAACCATGGTCTGGATCTCCTTCTGACAGCACAGCACGGAGGAGCTCCTGGAGCTCCCGGAGCTCCTTTTGGCTTTGAAATATGTGCCATGCAGCGTTTGCACACATCAGTTTGCACGTCTCCATGCTGATTTCTGCCACTGACTCCGTCTGACTGGAGGAGGACGAAGCAGACGCGTGGTTATCTTAGATCAGGGATGTCAAACCGGTTCCACAAAGGGCCGTGTGGCTGCAGTTTTTGGTTCCAACCAAGCAACAGCACAACAGACTGAAGTCATTTAAAGAACTGATCTGAGTCTTCAGACAGCTGATTGGTCAAACTGTGTGTGCTTGATTGGTTGGAACAACAACCTGCAGCAATATGGCCCTTTGTGGGACCGGTTTGATATCCCTATCTTAGATGGTTTGGTGATCTGTAACAGTTCTGCTGCTCTGTGGAGAACATCTTGATCTACAGCCCAGAAGGCTCTCACCTCAGCCCAGAAGATCACCAGGTTCCCCCTCCCCTCCCTGGAAGAAGGCGGAGAGTAGCAGACAAATCCCTGCAGTAGGTTTGTGATGCCGCAGAACACAGTTCATAAAGATTTCATGAAATATTAAATACTACTGACACAAATAAAGAGGCTAATCCCTTGTGTCATCCTTTGCTTCTGTCAGTACTCCACACCCGTCGGTCCACAGGTGGTGCTGAGTGAGGAGCAGCTGCACAGCCTGCTGGGTTATAGCAGCTCCACCAAAGTGGGATTCCAGCAACACGCTGTGCAGCTCCTTCTCAGCTGCCTTGAGCTGGGAATGATGGGATTTGTGCAATCTTGTCCGGAGACACCACGGAATGAACATGCGGACTCAACACAACACAACGCAAAGCAATGTTGCAATGTTGTGGGAGGTTAGACAGACACACAGGGATGCAGAGTGAGTGTGTGTGTGTGTGTGTGTGTGTGTGTGTGTGTGTGTGTGTGTGTGTGTGTGTGTGTGTGTGTTCAAAGAATAGGGGGATGTTTCTGCTCACAGGGAAATCTGGAAGCATGTCACTTAATCTGGTCATCTTTATCCGTTAACCAACGCTGAGCTCCTTTGTTGATGACCGATCACGCCAAGGTGCGAGTCAGGGTGCAGCAGGAGGAGGAAAGGTTTTAATGAGACTTGCGACCCTCAACGTGACGGTACGACTGTTCTGGTTTTAACTTTATGTACTTATGTCCACATGTGTGTTTAGTAATGGCCGCTGCAATGAATGGATGAATTTCTAATTTTGGTCATGGGGCAGTGCAGGACACACACACACACACACACACACACACACACACACACACACACACACACACACACACACACACACACACACCTAGAGACAGTTCAGGGACACACTTAACCTAGCGTGCATGTTTTAAGTCTGTGGGGGGGAACCGCCTGGGGAACAAACACAGGAGGAGAACTTGTGGAGCAGAAAGGCCCAGACTGGACATCTGACCTCTGCAGCTTCCTGCTGCTGCAGCATGAATGTCAGACAGCATCTTCTCCACGCAATAAGATCACCCTTAACACATCAAGACTGCTTTAAATGCGCATTTTGGGGGTGAGTCAGTATAATAAGAGCAGAACAGAAGGTGGGAAAAGGACTATTTCTGTATTCTGTCAGTAAACACCTCTGAGGGACCAGCTGCACACGCTTGCCATGAGCCTGAGAAGAGCATTAGAATCAGACTCGGTAGTTTAAGGACCTACCCAGATGCTTTAATATCTCCAAATTCATTCTGGATGTGTGATATGTGTGATTTAAGGCCTTAGTGTCTGTTGCTGCACCAATGTTTCGTTTATCATCGAACGTCTCTGGCGTGGACGCTCATCGTTCTTCACGGCTGTCACCGTAAAAGTGCCCGCGGCGGCGCACTTAGCACACATCGCCCGCATCGTTTCTAACAAAAGATGCATCTTCAGCCTCTGCACCTGCTGATGGCGTCTGTGGAGAGAAACACAGCGCGCAGAGCAGAACCGTGCGCCACACGGTCCGAACGGCCCCCGTCTGGATGAGAGCTCCGCATCTGTCCTTTTAGCCACATCTGCTCTCAGACTTTCCCACCGCTGCAGTTCTGTGACGGCGGGACAGGTAAATCTGCCTTTAGAGCTGTTTCCCGGCAGGTGAGCTCATGTGTGCAGGCCACCTACACCGAGCCAAAGAGCAGCTGAGCATTTGCTGAGCCTCTCTTCACCTTCATACCTTTCTATTCATTTGGCGCTTTTCAGTATTGACGCTCGCACTTTGTTGGCCTCGTATGAAAAGAAAACGCACATCTCCACGGCAACATACAGTATTACATCATGTCAGCCACTTTCCTTCGGAGTGATCCCTTCACGTTTTGTGTTTGACTTCACATCTTCGGAGACAACGCCGGTCTGCGGAGACTGTTTGGAGGAACGAGGCAAACCCAGGTCAGCTGATCGGGTACGACTGATCCGTGTTTTAGCACAGAGCGGACACAGGGGCCTGGGCCCGGACAGGACTGGCCCCTCAGGGCACTGCCATAACGCTTAGGCACTCTTAAAAAACAAATGTCTGAAAAGAAATGCTAAAAAGCATAAAAGCCTAGCACAGCTGTCATTCATTCGCTACAGCAAAGATGAATCCTCTTTTCTCACAGTCATTCCTTCTTTGAATGCTTCATTCTGGGGAGATAATTTGCTTCTTGTTCAACAGAAAAGAATGTGGCTAAAAGCGGTGGAATTTGTGTTGAGTACTCTATTTTTCCCGCTTGTCGTTTGTGCACGTACCAGTGTTGCTGTCATCAGTGTTTTGATGAAAGTGGCCTTGCTTTGTGCTCTTCAAATGCTTTCATGTCTAATATTGGGCACATCCACCAATAATCTCTGTTTTCTGAAGTCTTTAAAAAGTAAAACATCCGTCAGGCCTTCAAACGGACGCCTGTCGCCGCTTCCGAACCCGTTTGGTCAAATCTGCGCGTCACAAACACAGCTGCTGGGCCGTGTTTCAGCCTGTGAATAATTCATGGACGTTGACCATTTAAGGATGCTGCATCACCGTTCCCGCAGGATTCCTGGCCGGTCAAGGTCCCCGAGGACCCTGCAGCAGGACTGCAGCAGAGCGCGATGCGTTGTTGGGGCTGCGCCTGTGCCCGTGAATTTAGAGCTACAGAGCGCTGAGATCACGGGGCGAAGGCTTCAAGCGGCATGCATCTTTAATTTCCAAAGTTGTTTATCTTTCCTCTTGTTGGAAGGGCAAAAGTCTGCATTATGTGGAAAGCCTTGGCGATAATTGCGCTTGCTTCCAGTTGATGCACAAAGGAAACAGCTCTTGGTAAATCCTGTAAACAATATTCAGCGTCCTCGGGGAGGACTGTTTACATCAAAGTGCCATCATTAATTCCACACCCAGTCTGATTTTCCTGCAGGTTAAAGAAATGTTTGTCCATGACGAGCTGAATAAAGTCAGTCCGAGGGCACATCGTTGAGAGGAGCGTGAAGGGGCTCTGGTGATTCGGGTATTTGCTCATTTTTCCTTCATCTATTTATTTAGAAGATCATTCCAGGGATGCAGCAGCAGAATCTGCATTAAAAACGCTCGTTGGGTGTTTACACAGGCAGCAGCTGCGACTGGATTTTCTTTACATCTGCGTGGGCTCTTTCTCCACCACATCAGGCTGAGAGGAGGTACTGCGAATGATGGCAGGTCCCCCTTCTACTGCAGTGAGGAGCTACTTTCAGACATTTTATTTGGAAATTCTTCACTGGTTCTCCAGCGTCTGTGACATTTTAGCTGCAGAATTGAATCAAACTTCACTGTTGACATTCAGTATCTGCAACCAGAAGCTGCTCAGGCAGTGCAGCTTCTCCAGGATGGGACCTCCAGACGTGCACATGTTGTGCCCCAGCGTAGCATCCAGACTGTGGAGAGGAAATGAGGGGAGAGGCTGCTCCATCGGGAGACGTGGAGGGGCAGTCCGAGGGCAACAACTAGCAGCAGGAACGCCGACAGAGTCCTACGAAGTGGCCCCAGCAGGACTCTCCTGTGCATATTTCTGTGATTTGGAGCAATTTTTCAGGCTCCTTTTGTAGTAAATAAGAGGTTACATAGGTCTTACTTAGTTTGATTTATTATTACGTTTAATCAAAATTCAAGCTTATGTTTGATTGATTGATCTGACTGCAGATTAAAGCACATCCATAAAGATTCAGTAGTGCTTAATTTCTTTCTTCCTTCTGACAGGCTGCTCTTTGAGTGTCGAATCTGTGGCAGACAAATAAAGTACAGTAACTACAGGCTGCTCTCAGCGAATTGATCATGACGGTGTGTAGCCACCCTGAAAAATGTCAGCAGGTTTACATGGCACCTAAAAAACAGCCCGCAAGGGCTAAACAGAGGAGCACTAACAAAAGAAGCTAGCTGACGATGCTGAAAACTGGAGTTTGTTGGATGGATGATGCCCCTCTGGGTTGCTAATTTGCTGGCTTGCTATTGACTATGGTTGCAGTCAGTGAGGTCGTAGGTCAACTGGATGTCCACCTATTGTAGCTGAGGGAGACTTTTAGGGTAGCTGTGTTTAGTATAATTTACGTTCTAACTGGTCACAGCTGTTTTGTCTGGGAAAGACGGCCCACGTCGCTGGAACTAAAATGATATTTCCGATTAATCTCAACAGAATCAAACGCAAACGAAGACACACAAGCGAACTTTATTGGTGTGTAATTATCCAATAATGGTGCTAATGGCATCATAGCACGCCATCTGTTTTTGCTAATCTGTTCATTTCTCATCTGATATCATTCACTCTGCCGCCGTCTCATGATTTCATTAGCGGCTGTCTCTTGATGGGCAGGATTAGTTCAGCCGGTAGCGAGAATGTGGTGTAATCCCTCATCCTTCAGTCCCCTCAGAATCATCCATCACTTTTACGGACCACAGCAGCCTCATTTCTGTCCCCAGTAAGCTGAGGAAACCAGCCCAGCTCCGACTGACGTGTCTGATGTCGTTGCCAAATATTGGGTCATTTCCTGTAGGGATGAAAGTCCCGCAGAACCATCTGCTCCAACCACGTTTGGACACAATGTCTGGTCTGAAAGGAGGGTGGACATGAAAGGCTCAGCCCCGGTCCCACTGCTCAGTATCATCTGACGTCCTCCACCCCTGCTCTCACATCAGCACAGGTTTAGAGGTGGAGGTAACGCTAATTATGCAATTCTAGCTCTTTATGTTACCATTTTCAACATCACAGATGAAGATATTCATGGTTAGAGGTAGCAGGCATCAAGTCGAATTAATTAGCAACTCAAATGTGATTTAATACCTGATCTGAAGGTCAGGTTCACTTATAACCTCTCGTTAAGGTTAAAAGACACGGTTGACTAAAATGATAGCGGATGCTCAGGATAAATAAGAGACTGGTTAGACTGGGAAGGAGTGAATAAATGGACTGGTTAGACTGGGACATAGAGCATAGATTACTGGTAAAACTGGAACAGAGCAGATTAATGGCTTTTGGTCAGTTTGTGCTTCTTTGAGCTTTTAGGTAACTTTCAACAAACACAAATTGACCTGCAGGACTTGTTCAGGGAGGATTCATTGTAATTAAACTTGTAATGAGTTGAGAACGTACAGTGCTTTCACTTTCACTATACTGCCCATCATGAGACGTTTCTAAAAAGATCAGCTTGTCACTTTGACTCAACCTGCCGTCTCCAGATCTGTTCGAGCCTGAAAGATGACTTGAAATTGCTCAAATCCAGTTGAGAGGCAAAGATGTCGTCCTTTCACTTCCACATCTTGCAGCTGTTATCATAATTCAACTCCAATCAAAGGGCCCACAGAGGGAGCAGACACCTCCATGGGGGGGAGGGGATATGGGTGTTTGTCCATATCTCATCTATGAACATTTTATCAGCTGATCAGGCAAACATTACAATGCCTGAGTAGTTCTGATAAGCTTAGATGTGTGTTCGCTTTGTCCCTCGACAAGAATTTGATTTGTGGTGTTTGCACTTGAACACACACTAGAACACACACCCAGTTGTGCTTTTCATGATAAATATGACGACATACAACCCTGATCCTTAATGTAGGTCAGAAGAAAGAACTGATACCTGATAACACAACAAGCTGAATTTGCTGTCTGCTCTGGTGGATGAGCGGCTTTGCTAGCCGCTAATGTTCACAGACATGTTCCAAGAAAACGTCAACTCCCTGCCACCTTCAGACGTGGTCAGGTGGAGACGTATGTGTCACAGAGAGGCAACAGGAGCCGACAGACGAGGCCAGGACAGAGTCACACCCGTATCGGAGTCTGACCTGAGGATTTCTGCATTCCAGGACCAATCTCCTGCACTCAAACTGTCCAAAAGCAGCTGAAGATGAGCTGAGCAGAGATGCTGTGTCTCAGCAGACTGAGTCAACCAGCCAAGCTACCAGCGCTCTGCATAAAACAGCACTAGCAGCACAAACTCTGGAGACTTGTGGTTGGACAGAGGTCCGCAAGAACCATCTACAGGGCTGGTTCACCTGGAAATGTGAAGGAAAAAGACAGTGAAATGTTAGAGTACAGTTAGACTGGTTTTATTGGATGCTGGTGGTGGACAACAGAGGAAGGAGAGGCACACTGAGGTACACTCTGGCACAATCTGGTCTCCATCTCTGGTTTTATTGTCTTGATTTTGCTGTCATTTGTTAAAATTCTTGACATGGCGCTGCAGGCCTGCACGTGTGTGATCCTATAATCAGCAGTTAAGCCTCATTCACATATTGACCCCAGCGACCCCCATCGCGGCAGGGTGGTGATCACGGTTGTGGGCGTGGCCACCGAACCCGCTTCTCCCACCTTTTGACGGAAGGCCTGCTGTCAGCTGGTTGAAGGAGAAGCTCAACTGAGCCAGATTCACTCTGGAGTTTACTGCAGCTGACCGTTCACTATAAACCACTTCTGACACCTCTGCTTTATTGACTCTGCTCCCTGGTAATATATTTATCACCAGCAGGCTACACAGCAGGAGGAGCAGCCATGAAGGAGTCTGATGGGGATAAATATTTGACTCTCCGAGTTTACACTGTTTACTGAGGATTATTGAACATCAGAGACCAAACACTCCGCATCCAAGGTCTTCTCTGAGCCCTTCTCACGGAGCTGTCATTTTTCATGCTGCTCCATTAAGTCGCTGGAGTCGCATTCAGGAGCTGGTTTAGGTGTGTTTCTAAACGTGTCTGCCGTGCAGGGCATGCACAGGTGCAGCGGCAATGTGGGCGTGACTTGATGAACACATGAGATGCAGAAATTTGTCAACCGTATCATAGGAGCAAGACCTAGAGTAACTGGATGGCCACGGTCCCACAGGAATCAAACCGCCGCGGCTCCACACACATTATTTGATCTGATTTTTGTGAAAGTAAATGTTATTTTTTTCTTTCATTTTACAAATCATAGGGTGCAAATTACCGACAGTCCCTGTCACTGACTGACACAGTTATCTTCTGATATGATGAACATCTTCTGTCAGAGATGCAGCTATTAGGAATGAGATGTTGATCTACTTTAGTTCAGCCAGAAAATAAATCTTCACACTCACGCACGTAGACTCACTTTAGTGTAAAAAAAAAAAAAGAAAAAGAAAAAAAACATAGAATCAGAATTTGGAGACAGATATTACCAAGAAATGTTCTTGTTATTTTGAAGCCCAATCTGAACTCATCCACTTGGACTCAAACTCTCGTCATTCCCAGCCTAGCACGACACTAACAGGAACCACGGGAGCTAATTCTTTCGCCTTATTTTATATTTGGAAGCGTTTGGTGATCATCAGGTCCTGCTCACAGCTCATTAAATATCACTTTTTCCAATAACTGTAAGTGGAATATTGGTTTCATGAAGTTTGATGCTCCATGCCGTCGCCATGGAAGGTGGACAGAGGTGTAAATCCAAGTTAAACCAGTTAAAAGGCTCCACTTGACAAGTTACAGATGGCCTTCAGACGTTTCCATGGCATGAGCCCACGTGTCAGCTTTAACCGGAACCAGCATCGACTCTGACTGCATTTAGCTAAGTTCAAATGTGTTCTGTTAATTACAGATGAAAATGCCCAGAGCATAGATGTGGTGCTGATGTTAGCTGGAGCTGCAGCTCTCAAAGAAATCTGTTCTTATTCTGTGCAGTCATAGAAATCTGGCCAGTTCCCACAGGCTCTGGTATTGACTGGATCGCCCCGTCTTCACACATGATCAATAGCAACGTGTAAAATCTGCTATCCACCTCCATTAGTAATGAACCTCACACACAGCCAAATTCTCATTAGTTTGGGCTGCAGGAGGATAACAAAGCTGTTAACTACAAAGGTTACATTGACTAATATTCCTTCTTGGATCAAGGGATCCGTAATTCTTGGTTTTGGAACGTGGCCTGTTCACTTTATTGATCAGAGGGCAAAGAAATGACAAACAAATATCTGTCTGCAGCAACAGTTAGGGATCGGACGGTTAGCACAGACTCTCAGACTCCTTAAATGAGCACAGTAGGAACCACAGGGGCCACCTGAGATCACACACCTCTGCCCGGCTGGGCTAGCGTCAGTTTGAAACCGTTTGAAACTAATGTCAGAGCTCCCAACAATGTTCCCGAAACATTTGCTAATGTCACAAAGTCACAAACGGCGTCGACACACGTCCCCTGTGACCAACGTGAACAGCTGCAAGTTAATGTCTCCTAAAGGTACAAAAATATGTGCATATTGAGTTGTCACATTGTAGAGCCACACGCCTGCTGCTCATCCCTTAAGATGGTGGATTCATCCTCTCCAGGTGGAGATGTGGCTGCAGAGCCTCTCGCTCAGAGAATAGCTGAAATGTTTTGAGACTGGCTGTTATTTTCCTCGCAGCAGATAACTCCGATGTCCACCTGCAGCCCGTCCATTCTGAGGCAGGCTCTATTATCGGGATTAACCAGGTCACATCTGTGCGGGTGTGGAAGGAGCTCATGTTTCTGAGGTCGTGTTTTCAACTAAGCTGACCGATGGAGCCAAAATACATCCTCAAAAAAATGCCTGTGATATATAATTCATGAACAGGAATTCAGCATTTTGATTTGCTGTTGAGATGCTGGTGTGATCATCTAATCCTCCTCTGCAGATATACAGCCCTCCTGTCTGTCTGTGGCTCCGGCAGCTGCTGGTAAAGGGCCAGATGGTGTGTGTTACGCTTGCTCCATTGTTGTGTGACTGTTATGTATACGCCTCAGAGACTGCAGCCGCAGCAGCCGCAGCAGCAGCGAGAAGAAAAATTTCATTTCAGAGCTTGAGGAGGAGAGAAGACGAGGTAGGGACCAAAAAAAAAAACCACGTCCCTATTAGATTATCATGTCAGGCCCGGAAATCTCCCCGGCTGTCGAGCATGTGTATGTCCCCAGGCGTGGGTGCACGGCCCTGCTGACAGGAACAGCCTGAACAGCACTCTGATAGCTCGCTATCGCTAGTATTAGCCTGGGAAAGTGGCCATGGATCATTTTAATGCCTCCTCATGTACAGGAAGCCACCAGTGCTGGATCGATGATACACGTCCCCCCCAGCCACCCACGATACCGCAGGCCTGTAACACACACACACACACACACACACACACACACACACACACACACACAC
>BJFM01000180.1:79251-111130 GCA_016586285.1 Arothron firmamentum
ACACACACACACACACACACACACACACACACACACACACACACACACGCATGCAATCCTCCACACAGCCACCCAATAAATGCTGAGAAAAAGCAATATCTCTCTTGAAGGCAGCAGAATATGATTAAAGCTTTCATGCCACTGTTATCATCCCACGAGCCGTTAGCAACGAGCGGGATGGAGCAAAGTGAATTACCTCCAGCTGTCAGAGTGTACCCTGCAGACCCCAAGTCAAGGATCCGTGGTGTTCAAAACAGCGTCACAGCGTATAATGACAGACAGAAGCTGCAGTAGAAACACGCTGGAAAGTCCTTTATGCTAGCGAAAAGTTTCTTTTTATTGTTCTCACAGAGAAAGCACAGTAAAAAATAAAAAAAGGGCTCAACAGCAGCTGCAACAATGAAACATGACAGATAAGCAGCTGAGAAGATGTGTGCAGAACAGACTTTTGTCAGCTAACCGCAAGCTTTTATCCACTCAGATCACAAAAAACTTCAATTTTGCAGGATCACAGTTAATTCCGTTTCATCAAACAATGATTAATTTAGAGATTTTTGACAGGAAATGAGCTTAAACTTCCTCAAGTGCTTAGCATTTCTCAAAAACCAGAGCTGTAACAAACTGTTAAAAATAGAAACTAAAGAGCAGATTGTGGCAGAACAACAGTTCCAGAATGTTCCGTCTTCATTTGTCATCAGCGTCTTTACTCCTGGAGCTCATTCAGCGTCCAAACACAATAACCAGGCTTTCACACGGTGAGAGGAGGCAGACTCTACCTTTATTTTGACTACACCAGCTCTGAGGCCAGGGTTGCACTTGGAAAGACAAAAGTCGTTTTTGTTCCTCTAACTGTTCCGCTCCACGTCAGAGCAGCTTTATTCAGGACAGCACGGCAGTTCCGGAGGACGGAGTTTGCCGGCGGGCCGCTCGCTTTGATGCCATTTTCCATTTCCGTGTCCGGAACATCCTGATGATATCGGCTGAGCTTCTTTCACAATGAAATCAATTTTGGGTAAAATGTTTCTTCAACATTTTTCCTCGTTTTGAAAAAAAAAGAAAAAAAATCAGTTTAATAGGACCTTTAATTTAATGAAAATGACCTGAATCTACAAATATGGTGGCAGAGTTGGACTCTATCATAAACACACACACACACACACACACACACACACACACACACACACACACACACACACACACACACACACACACACACACACACACACACACACACACATTCAACCACTGAAGTCAAATATCTCTATCTCAGCCTTTAAAACGAGGCCTGGCTCTCATTGCAGATCAGCTTCAAAATGCACGAAGGAATCATCATCCATTCTCT
Organism: Arothron firmamentum; assembly: GCA_016586285.1. Classification (NCBI taxonomy): domain Eukaryota; kingdom Metazoa; phylum Chordata; class Actinopteri; order Tetraodontiformes; family Tetraodontidae; genus Arothron; species Arothron firmamentum. Next base: position 80,594 of record BJFM01000180.1, read on the forward strand.
CTGATTTCCAGTCAGTTAGCTTTGATTGCTTCAACAGGCTTGAGGCAATTGTTGCCGAGGGCCCCTGCGGTGTGTTGACACCCGCACGGATGAAACATGACAGTGAAATGACGGACAATCGTCTCATTTTCAAGGTGTCAGTCATGCTGTTGGTCCCGTCCTCTATGAGTCCACTGGCTGCTTCCAGTGGAGTGATGGGATCATCAGGGAGATCGGAAGGCTACACCGGCTTAGAAAATGTTCAGATTCACATTGGAAGGTGGACGTTTTTATGGCTCCTCATCAAAAGAAGTCACCTGGCTGGTTAATCATCAGCGGCGCGACAAAAAGCCTCTCAGGTAAAGAAGGAGAGGAGAGAGGAAGGACAAGACTGAGTGAAGGCTGAATAGGAGGCTGATTACAGCACACTGTCTGGTCCCTTGTTGGGCTGCCTGTCTGAGTGCAGCCTCGTCAGCGTGCCTGAAACCTCGACTTTCAGAAGACGGCGGAAAATCTGTGATCAGCACCGAGAGATGCCTCGTCCAACCTCGGACACATTAGCATTAAAAGCAGCGTCGCGGCAAATATAGCAGAGTGAGCAGGGAGCTCTCATGTGAGAAGGCTGCGTGTTGATAAATTAAGTCAAATAAATTAGGACAGGCGCTCATTTTGTGCCAGGCTGGAAATTAAAGATGCCTTGGGATTCGCCCAGTGATAACATCCATCTCCCTTTTTTAACGTTCATTATACGGGAGCAATCATCTCCGCTGACACAATGAGTGCTCCTGAAAAAACTGACGCTACTTCATTACTTGACTTCTCAGCAGCAGCTAATGATTAATGATGCCGCATGCAGCGTTGCGTCTTCCTCAAAGGAGAAAAGTGTCCCAAATCTGCGCTGGAGCCGCCTGAATCTCAGCAGGGTTGGTCATGTGTTCACAGGAGAGCAGAAGGATAAAATATCCAGCCTACATTCACACGTGCAGGAAGGAAGCGCATCCGCATGTTAGCCGAGAGCCTGTCAAGAGCCCTGAAACGTCGCATCCAGCCTGCAAGTGATGGAATTATATCAGCTCCACTCTTAGTGTTATTCAGGGCTTATTTTTTACCATGAACCCATGAAATGATGTAAATTCGGAATCAATTAGCCAAGGGGCTGGATACATTAAAAGGTAATATTCAGGTTATTTACAACAGCAGTCCCCAACCCGGGCCATGGACCGGTACTGCTCTGTGGGTCATTTGATACAGAAAAAATTAATAACTGGAAATACCTCGTTTTATTTATTATTTTGAAAAATTACAGGGTTCTCTTCGTTACATCCTTCTATGGCTCACATTTATTATTATATTTAGAAAATACCACGGTTTTAATGCTGCTCATATCACATTCTTTTGTTGTATTTATCCGCCACACCTTAAAGTCCCTGAAACTACTGTCTGATATTAAACAAGTCCGTGGTGCAAAAAAGGTTGGGGACCGTTGATTTATACTACTGTCTGCAGAGACTTCGCCATCAGACAGCCTTCATCCTTACCTTCAGGGTCGGAACCTGGTCTAGTTCAGGCCAGACTGGTTATTACCTCAGCGTCTTCCCATTGTCCTAAAGTCTTTTTTTTTTTTTTTTCAGAAAGGTTATGAAATAGGTTGGTCTGTAAAATAAGCTTCATTTTACCAAAGCGCAAAAGGAGCCTGAGACAGCTTCAGACAGCTCTGAATCATCCTGATAATGGGAGCAGTTAACAGTAGGCAACCTCAAAATGACTCGAAACTCTTGTGTTTGCTTTTTCAGCTAAGCTAACACTGAACTATGGCAGCCTGGTCAGGACGACCGTGTGCTGCCTTTTTCTTGGGCCTTTGAATGGCATCTACTCAGCCCCTGAGAGAGGCCAGGCGAAGCTGTTTAGCCAGCATGAAATGAGGTGAAGCCTAAAAATATGAGGCTGCTACTTTGGGTTAAATGGCTGCCCTCAATTCAGACCTGCTGAGTGAACAGAGCTACATCAATAACAGCCTGATGTGGAACACACACACACACACACACACACACACACACACACACACACACACACACACACACACACACATATCCTTATACTTCTGGCTTTGTGAGGACTTTCATAGTCATAATGTATTACCCAGCCCGCCTACCCTAACCCTAAACACAAATCTAACCCCCTGACCTTGACCCTAACCTAAACCTAAGTCTGACCACAACCTTTAAACCAAGTCTTCACCCTCCAAAAGGCCTTTGAAGTTGTGAGGACCAGCCAAAAGGTCCTCACTTTGCAAGTACAAGAACACACACATGCTCTCCCCCCCCCCCCCCCCCCCACACACACACACACACACACACACATGTGGCAATAACTCATTGGCTGACATGTTTTAAACAATAACTATCTAATTATATGGAATAGGAAAGGGTGTCTAACTAGTAGTTACGAACATCAACTTAGTAAAAAAAAAAAAAAAAAGAACAATAAAGTAACTAAAACAATATTTTTTATATCAAATCTCAAATCCAAAGTCAGGGGTTCTGACTGCAAACGTCCAGCCACCTTTAGTCCTCGACATCAAGAAGGTCCCGAAAGGCCCCAGTGGGGGTCTGCAGGTCACCTCGATAACTGGGTTCAGCCTGGCCCCCTTTTGAACTGGTTGTGGGTGAGAGAGGGCCTTTGGGACTAAAGAGAGCTGTCATGGTGTGAGCTGGAAAAGATGAAGGCATGGATGACCCCCTCCAGGCTAGGGTTTTTTTAATTTTCCTTTATTTTTCTCTGTTCCAGTTCTATTGACACTCGTCAGTCTCATAACAACCATTGTAATTGATGCAGCAAACAGCCAAATACACCTCTTTCTCCTGAAACTGCTTGCTCGAGGGTCATGGTCAGGGCTTCTGAGCCAATCAGAATTCACCTCAGAAGACCCCTGTCCATCTGCTCAGGTGTCTCTGTAGACAGATGTTCCATTTATTACAAAGCTCTCCAAAGTGTGTGAAGACTAACTCCAAAAGCAGCATCCCAGAGAGGCGGAGTCTGTAGGAGTGGCGGAGCACATGAGCCGTATCTCAAGTGTTGTTTGTGGCAACTTTGTGCTTTTTCAGCATGATGCCCTCAGATGTAATTTTTGGGGGACGGAGAATCTGACAGCACATATTTATGAGGAGCACTGAGGGCCAGCTGGGCTTGTGTGAGCCACACCGCAAAGGCAGGACCGGAGCACGCCGGCGGGCTGCAGCAGATGGCCTCCTCCTCTTCCTCCTCCTCCTCCTCCTCCTCCTCATCCTCCTGATCATCATCATCTCCTCCTTCATCTGCCGCCTGTGGAGGAAGACCAAAGCGCTCCAAAAACGTCCGCCCCGTTTCGAAATTCAGGATGGAGGTCATCCTTCATGAAAGACACAGGTCACCTCAAATTAGAGCCTGTGGTGGACGTTTTGTCTTTTCCTCAGCCGCACATCAGCCTCAATGAGTCTCAAAGTCACTCCATGGGGGTTTTTAGTGAGGAGAATGTTCTGAAAATCTATTTTAAAAGTCTCCAGCGAGCTTTAGTTTTGCCTATTTTCCTTTTTCCACAATCTGAAAGTGTAAAGGATTTGCAGAAACTCTACTTTCTTCTTAGCTCTGCTGAAAGAGATGCAAAATGATCTGAAGAAAGCAATGTTCAAAAGTAGAGCTTGCTTGTAACAGTGAAAACCTCCTGCAGACGCCTCACCTGGCACGGTCTTTTTTATTGTCATTTATTGTTTCGCAATCATCCAAATCTAGGTATCAGCTCCACTTCCCCAGAGCTGACGTTGTGACAGGCCGTGAGAGGCAAGGAGACACAGTGTCCTTATTCTGTCACCCCCCCACCCCCCACTGGCTTTGACTGGGCCCTGAGCACAACCAATAAATCACTGTTGTCTGATTCAACACGAGGAAAAGTTCTCAGACGGAGCTCGGCGCTGACATCATCGCCGGTTGCTCCTGTCTACTTTGGATTAGTCCATTTTCTGGGGCCGGTTGTCAGTCCTAAAGGCGAAGAAATGCTCTAACAAACCGCGGTGCTCTTTACTGGTTTGAACCGGAATTAAACTCGTCTGAATTCGTCACCCTGAAGGAACGTGTCCATGGGAATATTCACATTACACACACTCATCGCTCACCGCCGCCATTCGTCATGGAAGTTGGGGAAGAAAGTGACACTTAATATTCCCTCTCCAGGATATCTCCGGAGGGCCATTACGACTGAAGCATGTTCCCCCGGGTACATGTGTCCTCCTCAAAGAGCCGCCCATTAATCTTTCAGAACCTCCTATCAGTGGCGACCGTCCTCCTATCGCCAACTCTCTCAGTCACCCTCAGATATTATTATCTGCAGTGACAAATTGAGAGAGCTGCGGGACGACCTTGCATCATTGTACACGTATCGGCGGTTAATTGCGCACCCAAACAGTCAGCGTGGTAGTTTTACGGCTGTTTTGTGCCGTATTTTGTGCGTCTTTGATGTATTTATGTGCTATAGCTCTGGAACCTCATCTGGCCTCACTCCTGTAATAACCTGCATGTAAATGTAAGCAGGCCACATGACATCCTGCAGACTCCAGAATGCAAAAACTCTGTTGTGAAACAAGCTTTTCTCCCACGAAACCAGAGAGACTGCAACGGCCTTGCTCAGCATGTGTGCAAGCCTCTCATCAGGGATCTGGAGGAGGGTATCTGTGTCATGGTGGTGAATGGATCGGTCCTGAGTGTGAACTTGTGACCATATGTTGAGTGTCCTTTCCATGCCTGCACTAACAACTGTTGGCACCAATGAGCGAGAACATTTAGCATATATGCTAACACTGAGCCTAATCTTACCACATTTTCTACCTGCTTTGGATGCAGCTATCTGCTCTCTGGCACTCTCTTGGTTGAAATGATAACATTTTCTGACTGTATAAATGTGAAGTTGACGATAGAAACAAGTTGCAAGAGTTAACCTGTTGATTATCCAGTGAAACAATCAGTAAACTGACTGTATCCTGCTGGAAAACACCAGGCAGTAATGTTTAAGGGGCAGAGGGACCCCTGAGCAAGCACATCTGTTGCTCACTGAGTTGTCAGTTGCTAAAACATTTTAGGCAAAAACTTCTTAACTTGTTTCAATAATCCATCAACCAGTTTGTCAACGTGTCACATCAGAGTTCTGAAAGGTCAGCGCTGCAGAGCTTGTGAGATGTGCGCATATTTCAGTATGTAGTCAATATGGAGCTTCTACCCTGGGGATCAGCTGTGACACTCTGATGATCAAACACCTTTGGCGCGAGACTGTCGCCATGACAGAAAACAAGAAAAAAACATGGGGCCTGAACATGATTGCTAGGGTAGCAATAAAAACTGGATGGCAAAGTGCACTTTTGTCAGTCAATCATGCACTTTCATGCAAATCTGTTGCAAGCAATTTTCCATATATTCACTCATCTGTCATCTCAGCCAGACCTCAGACATTCAGCATGCAAAAAATAGGCAGCACGCGCCCGCCTGTGAGCAACCAAAGGCAGCCATTTGCATAGAAAATGGACAAATGTGATTGGTGAAGAGTGGAGCACAAACAAACAAATTGGCCCTGAGGTTTCAGGGCCGGACTCCAGCAAAGAAACAAGCTCTCAACCAAAGCAAAATTAAAATCTGGATGCAATAACTCAATAAAAATCATCAAATCGTTCATTCGGCAGTCGTTTAGCCAGAGCAGCAGCACATATTGAATCTGCTAATGAGAGATCACTAGTGATTTTCCTGCGACGCCACAGGTCTGCAGCACAACAGTCGGTGTGTCAGGCTGCTGGCAGGCTGTTGACAGCTTGATAAAATGGTGGCTGACACTCACAGCATTTATCTTCCTAAAAATGTCCAATTTGCAGGAATTCAGCATCAGCTTCCCCAAATCTAACAGTGAAAGGAGGGAAAAGGTAACTTTTAAAGGTCTAATGTAACAGACTTAACTAATTAAGCTAATTACATATACACACATTAAGTTAAATATATAATCAAACACCTGAAGTTGGTGCTAAATCCATCTGTTAAATGTTAATGTCAGTCTGTAATGTGACTAACAAAGGACAATTAAAAAAATGACTATTAGCAGAGTAAAACAAAGTATGATAACAGTAAATAATATTAATAATAAAAGAATTATCTAGAAAGTAAAACTAAAGAAAATACTAACAAGTGAGGATAAAGGAGGGCAAAGGAGTTGTTGCGTAATGAGAATGAGCCAAGTCGGAGACATTTGCATAGATGTAAAAGCCTACTTCCACATCGGGAATTTAGCAAGATCCACAAGAAGAAGAATATTGCCCATTATATTCTACTATGTTATAAAAAGTACACGTTAAAAAAAACATGAACATATACTAAAATAAATAATAAATCTAAAAAAGAGTAAACTATTGCACATGTAATTTTAATGACAGATATTTAAAGATAAATTGTTAATCTTGTTTAATTGATTAACAATTTATCTTATTTAATGTGTTTTTCAGTTGTCCTGCGGCTGAAGGGGGAGGAACCATGAAGTCTCAGGTAGGACAGACCTGTCATGACAGGTGGAGCTCCTCGTTGGTCTACGACTAAAAGGGCACGCAGCAGGTGAGGATCTTTGTCTCTCTCGGAACAGCTCCTCCACTGACTCAAGGTCAACTCCCAGGACAGAGCTGGTTGAGCCTGTTCGTGTCGGCTGTCTTCAGCCTGCTGTCCAAGCACACTACGGCGTAGCAGACGACGCTGGACACGACTGGTAAAGCTGGAGACATTGATCTGAGCTCCTGAGGAAGAACAAACGGCTCAGACCCTTCTTGTAGATAGCATCAGTGGTTTATTGTCCAGACAAGGTTACTGTCTATGTGGACACCCAGGTAACTGTAACTGTCCAGGCTGTCCATATCAATACCCCGTTGGTAACTGAGTTCAACTGTGTTCTGAAATCCACGACCAGCTCTTTTGTCTTTGTGACATTGAGGTGCAAACAGTTCAGTCCGAACCGCTCCACAAACCTGTCCGCCGCACTCCTGTCCTCCTCCTGTCCTGCTTTAATACAGCCCACGACAGCAGAGCCATCCGAGAACCTCTGTAGGTGGCAGGACTGGACAGAACCTCAAGTTCTGAGGTGTAGAGGGTGAACAGGAAGTGAGACTCTCCAGCTTTCTCCCACACCTACCCTTGCCCTGAGATCTTCTCCCTCAGCTCAGTCTGCACCCTCTTCAGCTCCTCTGTCTCCCCTCATGAATATGGAAAACAATGCACTTTCTCCGTGGGACTGATGTTATTGGTGCAGAAATGTCCATGTCTGTGATGCAGACTATAGGTCTCCAGTGTCTGTCCTTCCCAGAGCACATCCCAGTCAGTGTGTTCCTCTTCCTGTGGACACCTCCAGACAGTTCTGGTGATCACGTCTGGACCTCAGGCATGTGATCTGATCTGCTGGGAGAAGGGAGGATTGTGCAGTCATATGGGTGCTCAACACTGGCACACGGGAGGTTCCACTGTAACCTTGCACTGCTGCCTTGCAAAAGGAATAAATGCGCTGTGGAAATGTCCCCCTCCACTGGGAATAATAATGATGACTTTGCCCTCAATCTTTGACTTTTACACTTTAAAAACAGTTAATGGACCAAAATAGCGGCTTGCTGATGAAGTTTTTCAGCCCTTTCACAGGTAATTTTCAATTTAAAGAAAAAGAGAAACAAAAGATTTCTGCTGTGTTTGAGAAACCTCGAGATTAATTATTACAACATATTCCTGTCTGGAGGTCAAGTCTGTGTTTTTTTCTTTGGGGATTTTGTTAAGAACTGAACTGAGAACAGCTTTCCACTCCGTATCTGCTCAGCGCTGCTGCGGAGGCTCAAAGTAGCTGTGTGGGAGGATAAACCATGAGGTTTAGATGTTGGAGGAACGTTATACCCTCCTGTCACTGTGAGCCCAGAGTGATAATACAACCATCCGTACTCTTCTTGAGGAACCGTGATACGACTTCATCGCCAAAAAGTGCGCCGGTCGGAGCCCAGAGAGACGGATGAAGGTTGTCCCCCAGCAGAAAACTGTCTTACCCTGCTTAAATACAGAGATAAACCGATGATTCACCAACCTGCATAACACATAAGCTATAGTCAATTTAGCGGGCTAATGGATGTTTATTTGAATGCCGAGTGTTCAGTAGACTCATTTATCGTCCGACTGGGCTCTTCCTGCTGTCCTGATGCAGCTGATTACCTCTAATTTTAGGGGAGTGTCTGGGGACAGGGATTCACCGTGGTGCCATCTAAATGATCTCCAGCAGACGAGGGCTTAAATAGAGGCTAAACAGCGACGCTGAACGCTCCTCTGTCTGAAGCTCATTACCCGCCTCTCAGTCCCCCAGAGACTTGGCTCAACTTCATGCAGAGCGCCTTCCTGCCAGGAGGAGGGTGATTATAACACTTTGCCTGACAAGAGCTCTCTTCCTGCTTTCCTTTGTCCTCATTTCCTGGCGTCTCCCTCGCAATCTCTCTGTGGTCAGCCGCTTCTTTCAGCACCTTTCTTCCCCCAGTCGGTGGTATCTCAGAGCCATTCATTCTCCCAGCGATTTGTCTTTGAATGTCGCACTTGAGAAACAAGCAAGCCATGATTGGTGGGGGAAAACGTTTACTCGCTGTTAGACAAAAGTGCATTAACCAACACGCGTGGGAAGCAAAAATCTATATTATCAAAAGGTTTCAATGGGAGTTACAGCAAAGCACGGATTTGATACACGCAGGATACCATCCAGCCGGGAGAGGCGCAAGCCTACGCATTTCTCTGCCAAGGCTCCATGTACTCGAGGCCCAAATGGTCAAAGATGTCCTTCTCAGTCGTAGCTGCCAGGAACTCTTTCTGGAACAAAAAAGCAACAGTACGTCAGTGAGACAGCAGAGGGTTGGCCATGTGACACAAGCAAATCCATAAACTGTCCAGTTGTTAAAATGTCAAAAATGTGTGCGTCGCACCTAAAGCCTCCTGGTACACTCGCCTAGCCCGACTGTGTCCTTTCATTCTATTCAGCCGGTCTCTGGAACCGTGCACACTCACATTTGGCTGTCCACCTCTCCTCCAGCCCATAAACACTCTAACCTTGCTCGAAGTGATTACACTTTGCAGAGGCTTTTTCCTGACAGATCACACCAGAGCTAATAACAGTTGGCCACAGTCCAGCGCCATGTGATGGGCTGCATCTCTATGGCAACAGCGCCTGACTCACCTCGGAGGCCAGGCAGCCCAGAAAAAGAGAGGGCTGCGATTCTGACATGTTCTGCCTTCAAGTGCTAAACCAGACCTGACGTGGTGTAAAGCGATGGCGGAAAAACCCAGAACGCGTCAGCTCAAAGTGCCGACCCGGGGCAGAGGCGACTCGGAGCGACAAGTCGACATGAAGGGCGCCACGCGGCGCAGCTCCCGGCACGCCGGCCTGTGATTTTTAATGCAGAGGACAGGTTAGCCGTGCAGGAAGCCGGACAGGTTCACGCTTTAGCAGGAACAGGCAGCAGCTCAGCAGTTTTTCATTATGAACTTGGTTGTTCTTCTAACCGGGGTCTGTTCGTGTCCCCTCGCTTTATTTTCTGCCATAGTTCCAAAATATTGAAATATTTGTGTTTTTCCAAGATTCATGTTTATATCAGCTGTTAATGATAAAACTGAAAAAAAAAAATGCATGTTTCTTTTTTAACTTGCTTAGTTACAAAATGAGACTGAATGTTGTGGATCCTCACTGATAACTTGTTTTCATGTTTTTCCTCAACATTTTTAAATCTTTCTGCACAGACTTTTGAGAAGTTCAGTAATTCATCATTAAAAGGTATAAAGCAGGGCTGATAGAGGTCAGTAACCATGATCATCACCACAAAGAGGGGTCTGTGATTTGGAAATTTTAACAAAGCCCGGGTCAGGTTGGTGGACCTCCAACCTGCTGGTACTAAACTTCACTGGCACGACCAGAGAGATGCAAACAGTTATGAAGACGTTTCCACAAACGTTGACAGTGATTTGATGATTTCGTGTTGCAGAAAGATCCGCAACGTTGCAGCAGATCTGCTCGCAGGTTATTTAACCGGCGTAGAATCGCACAACGCCAACGCACAGCTATACATGTGACCTCATTAGCCGCTCTGCAGAAGGTAATTAAAAGCTGTGTCGTGATTAAACATCAACAGTGTAGATGAGCTGCAAAGCATTTATTTAATGAAAGATATCAGTGTAACACCTGATGCACCTGTAGCCGCTGGTGGAAGAGCAGCGCGTAACAACCATAACGGTCCTCGTGAAGCTTGTTTAAAATGAGGACATTATCTTCCTGTAACCACTACCATGCTCTCGGAGCACCTGTTGAATTCAATATTCAATACAAATCTCTGCTCTGGAGGACGTCTTCTGTGAGGTGTCGGCATTTGAAACTTGTTAAAAGGCAGTTTTGAGGCAAACTGGATGAAACCAGGTCCAGGCTCAGGTAAGGCTCCCCCTGTGGAATCTGAGATGAGGGGAATATTTTAACCTGAATTCATGCTCTCTGCTGCCCAGAGAACAATGTTTTCTGTCGGAATCTGCAGTCCGTCCACATTCCATCCTCACGGAAGAAACAGAGGACAACTGAGGAGACCCACAAAAAAAGGAAAAGCGAGCGCGGCACTCAGATCACATTCTAAGCATTACCAATTTAGCCATTGTCCTGGATCAAAGATAAGGCTGTTTCTCTGCTTCCCCGTCTGCTTTGCTCAATTCTCGCAATCCCCCCGTGTCCTGAGGGAGATGCTGCTCTCAGCCACAGTGTGAGCTCTCTCTCTCTCTCTCTCTCTCTCTCTCTCTCTCTCTGTCTCTATCTCTCACAACCTTTATGTCCCACTGAGTTCCCCCCTTCAGGCATTCCTCCGTTTATTCCACAGCTTTTTTTGTGGCGTTTGAAAACAGCCTGTGAAGAACAGAACAGCGGTTAATTCCAGGCAGTTATCTGTTCGATATGTTCATCTTCTTAGTGACACGACTCCGAGACCACAAGCTGGACTGGAAGCTGTTGTGTGTTACTCTGAGCCGGCGTCCTTGACTTAATAAGCTGATAATCAGCCACACGATTCTGCCTCTCTCGCATAATGACATCCCTCGTGATTGTGAACATGTATCAGTTCCTGCAAAACATCTGCCCCTCCTCTGCTACCCAGCAGCCCCCTTCGTCTCTGTGCCACCGGGCCCACTGTCTGATGGATGAGACGAACGGACGGGGCAGAGAGATGACGAGGCTGGTGCTCATCGCTGTGAACGAAGGTCACCAGCATGGAGGCAAACTGCAGAGATTTTATTGGAAGACAGAAAATTATAATAGCACTACAGTGCACTAAAAGCTATTTTATTTTTAGTTTAGAAGGTTAAAAATGAGGGGAAAGAGATTTCAATTGAGATAAAGTGGAATGAAGGGAGGAAAAAGTCACAATTATGTGCTAATTCAATGATTTTACAACTAATATTTTTGACCTTATTTTCCCCTCATTAAAAGGTAAAAAAAGAGAGCTTGAAAAAGAGCATCTGTTAAAAACAACTGTTTTTGGGTTTATTTTTTTATTTCACTTGTCATTAAAAGAACCTCCACTCTGGTGACTACGTCTGCTGGAGAAAAAAAGAAGATTTTATAACAAACAACAAAAAAGGTCCATCTCTGTAGGGATCTTTCCCGTAATTCTGTCAGATGATAAAAATATTCCCCTTTAAGCACGAGACAGCACGAGATATCTTTAGCAGCACAGTGGGACAACAAACAGTGGAGGAATGCTAAGAGAGCCAGACTAAAGGTCATGTGGAGAATTATTCAAAGCAGCACTGCATGCTAATTGACTTTATACAAATTATCTGGAGAATGTATCTGAACAGGGGTAAGAGCACAGTCATCGTGCTTTACCAGACGCCTGACTTCCTGTTCAGGAGTGACGGTGCATCAGAGTGTTGAGGTCAACAACAGCTGAGACAGCTAAAGCCTCTGGAAACACCACGTTCAACATGTCTGATCATTACGGCTCCAGCAGTTCTGAGGGAATATTCCAGGTCAGGTAGTTTTATATATGAACTATAGTTGAAACACGGATGGCTCCATCAAAGAAAAATGTCTGGAAGCGAATTTGTCTTTATTGCAGAACCCAGGAAAGGCTGACAGGCAGGGAAAAGTGGAAGGCCAATTACACCCCTGTGTCTTCCTCCGCTACAAACCCACCACCTCCCGGTGCACAGAGGGCCGCCACAGCAACAAGGGGGGGCACAGACACCTCACTAATCACGGCAGCAATTAGTGCTGGCACCATAAAGCAGCTCCTGACTTTAGTGTTATTGTCATTACTTATGCTTCTCCAGCCTGTGAACTGGGCAGAGAAGCAGATGGGCGGCAAATAATGAAATCCTAATCAGAAACAATGAGATCATCACTGATGCTACGGCTCTGTGCTCCTGTGGAGGGGTAAACATTTGCACTTCAAAGTTACTCAGCGGCTTAGCTAGCCAAAATGTATCTGTTGAAGCCAAGCTTTTTTAGTAGCTTTAGCTATTATGACAATTCTTAATTTTGATTTAAAATTTATGTGTCATTCTCAATCATTGATGTTGAGTTTTTAGCGTGATGTCTGCACAAAACAATTCAAAACTTTTTAATGAAACATAGTTTTTGTAGTTATACCCCTGCATAGTTGCAGAGTTCGTAATATATTAAAAAATTTCTGTGCTGTAATTTTTGAATTCCTTTTTATTTTTCCTCTTAAACCAGAGTCAACAGCTCGTGGTTGCAGAGCAGCATGCGGCTTTCATCTCTCTGCTAAAATTTCTTTTTGTCACTTAACATACGTGCCACCAGACAATTGACCTGTGAGCTAGCAATGAACGAAAGATGAGAAAATTTTCTGCCGAAAATACAACTTTTAATACGTCATGGATGGATTCATACGCTTTCACAGGTAACAAAACCAGTTTTGTTATTTATTTTAAAAATGCGTAACCATGTGTACTCAAGTACCTCTGCTATACTTTTGTGGCAGAGAAAACCCGGGATGGAAGAACCATTTAAAAGAATCTTTCATTAACATATACAGCATGTTCATATATGTGAACTTGAAAATTTATGTAATTGAAGTCCTGTTGATCTTTGGTTTTTCATCATGAACTACATGGACTATAATGTACACTACTCACCCCTAACAGATGTGATCCTGCGTGAAAATGAAGGAGACAACCCTGATAAAACTGCTGAGCATTGAAGTTCAGGAGCAGAACTTCAACTTTGGAACCAGTCTGGTGCTGGTCCTCTAATCCCAGTGACATGTTCCAGTCTATGTAGATGTTCAGTTGCATATTTAATAATATAATTTTCATAATAGTTCACTAAATTGTTTCTTTCACCTGGTTGAGATCAAATTTATCAGATAGATGCGAGTTCGCTCATGTTCATGATGTCTCCTCCATATAGTAGGGTTATTTTTTGGAGTTCCACAAGGTTCAGGGCTTGGACCAATCTTTTTCTCCTTGTAACTGCTTCCCTTAGAAAACGATATTTGGCTGCATCAAATAAATTTTCATTCTTATGCTGATGAAATGGGCCTAAGTCCGACTCAACTTAACCCTTTCATAATTAACTTCAAAGCAATGCTGATAAAAGGGTTCACGAAAGCCACAAACTGCAGTCTTAGTTTAACTCCAGGATTTGAATTTACTTAGGATGAAACAAAGTAAGAGTATTTTAACCAGTGGGACAAATCTAGCAAACACAGTCGATCTCAGGACCAACATGGACAAAACCAGCCAGAGAACAATGAAAACAGACAACTTCAAAAGCAGACGACCAGAGCGCCCAGAGCCGCGGCAGATGATAGAGAGGAACTGGAATCACACCGTGGACAGCTTTGAAGACATGAAGCTGGGTGAGAACCTATTCAGAGGCATCTTTGCCTACGGATTTGAGAAGCCTTCGGTCATCCAACAGCGAGCCATCATTCCGTGCATCAAAGGCTTTGACGTCATCGCGCAATCGCAGTCGGGCACCGGGAAGACGGCGACCTACGTCATCGCCGTCCTGCAGAGAATTAATATGATGAAAAAAGAGACCCAGGCTATTATACTGGCTCCCACCAGAGAGCTGGCCCACCAAATTCAGAAAGTGGTGCTCAGCCTGGGGAACTACATGGGGGTCCGTTGCCACGCCTGTGTTGGAGGGACAAATATTCACGAGGACATGGAGAACCTGAAGGCAACCAACCCTCACATCATGGTGGGAACACCAGGTCGTGTCTTTGACATGTTGGGGCGTAGGGTGGTCTCTTCCAAGGCCATCAGAATCCTGGTGCTTGATGAAGCCGATCAGATGCTGGGTCATGGCTTCAAGGACCAAATTCAGGAAATCTTCTGTAAACTACCGACCAACATCCAAGTGATCCTGCTCTCGGCGACCATGCCACCAGACATTCTGGAGGCCGCAAAGAGGTTCATGCAGCATCCAGTGAAAATCCTCGTGAAAAAGGAGGAGCTGACCGTGGAGGGGATTCAACAGTTCTACATCAACACCGAAACAGAAGAGAAGAAGCTGGAAAGCCTGTGCACCCTGTATGAGACTCTCACCATAACCCAAGCCGTCATTTTTGTGAACACCAGAAGAAAGGCGGAGTGGCTGACTCAGGAGCTGACATTGAAGGATTTCACAGTCTCTGTTCTGCACAGTGAGATGGGGCAGTGCGAGAGGGACATCACCATGAAGGAGTTCCGCTCCGGCTCTAGCCGAGTGTTCATCACCACCGACCTGCTGGCCCGAGGAATCGATGTTCAGCACGTGTCTCTGGTCATCAACTTTGACCTGCCGACCAATTTAGAGAACTACATACACAGAATCGGTCGCAGTGGTCGATTCGGCAGGAAGGGAGTGGCTATAAACATGGTGACGGAAGAGACCCATCACATGCTGTCCAAAATCCAGAATGTTTACGACACCAAAATCGAGGAGCTTCCTGCAAATGTGGCCAACCTTCTCTGAAGCCTTCTTCCCACACTCAAACCTAAACATCACAGGCACAGATTTTGTGATGCGGTTTTTCAAACACATTCACAAAATCTGAGTCCTGCTTCAAAAAGAATGTATCCCCATATTAATTAATAAAAATGAAATCTGAAATGCAGCTTTTATAATGTTGCAGTTTCATAGAGCATCACCAATTAAAAAGTCATGCAGACACTAATCAAACATCACATTACGACCACCAGCCTAAAGGATCCTCCCAATTTTGCCGTTAAAAAAAGCACTGATCCATTCAGGCTCTGCTCCACAAAGTCTCTGAAGGTTTCTCTGAAGGTGCCTCTGAAGGTGTATCTGATGGTGCGTCTAGAGGTGTCTCTGATGTGCCTCTGATGGTGCTTCTGAAGGTGTCTCTGATGGTGTCTCTGAAGGTGTCTCTGATGGTGCTTCTGAAGGTGCTTCTGAAGGTATCTCTGATGGTGTCTCTGATGGTGTCTCTAAAGGTGTCTGATGGTGCCTCTAAAGGTGTCTCGGATGGTGTCTCTGGAGGTGTAGTGTGGTAGCTAGGATGAGCTACTGTGGCAGCTCTGGTACTCTCCTCCTTCCTTGAAACACTTCTGACCAGTACTGACCACTGCAGACTGGGACCACTGACTGTACTCTGCTTTCCATTCTGTGTAACTTTATACTGTCGGCTATTTCCACCTGGAAATTTCCATCTTGATGACCACTGTGACATCAAAGTGATTAGCATTAGCTTCCAGGATACGGTATTTAGCAATTATTGTTTTTGTCTTTTCTCAAGCACCAAAAAGTGACATCAATTAATGTAATAAAATTATTAGGGTGGGTATAAGAATCAAAATAACAAATTACATTAATCTTAATTTTTCAGAAACTTTTTTGACCAACACTGATCCAGATTATTTGCTGATACAAACTCTTCATAACTCCTCTGTTTTGGACCTGAATATATAATATTTTCTCAATCAGAATGGAAGTTCTACACCCCAGTAACATTTATTTCCTGCAGATTCAAACTGTTCTGAAGTTTGGGGACATCTTGTTAACATATTTAGTAAGAGAATTCCTGTTTTCCACAGTCATGAGTTTCTCTCTCGTGCGTGGAGGCTGTGAGGACAGCCTGAGTCTTTTACAGACCCAAACAGAAACTCTTCTAATGATAACAAGAAATTAACTTTCACTGCTCCACTGAAGCCCATAAATAATTAACTGGTTTGTTGAAGTGGGCCTGGTTTTGCATGACCAGTTTGCTTCCTCCTGTGGACTGTAATGGGATGCTGCTGCCTCAGCGTTCCTTCAGTTTTTTTTTTGGTTTTTTTTGCTCAATTAAAACAGTATGTTGGTCAAATATTTTTCGGTAGTGTCTCAGACTATAGAGCAGTCAGCACATTTAGCAGAAGTTCTGTCAGGATTAGCCTACAGTATGAATATTTCATCAGTGATTCCTGTTGAATCAGCCAGTTGCTCCTCCAGTGTGAGTGGATGTTTGTAGAATCCTGTTGTGTTCCTCAGATGTTGGATTCATTAGTATATACCAGGGGTGGGCAATTATTTTGCCTGAAGGGCCACATTGGGTTGTAGATCTTGATGGAGCGGCTTGGTGGTGCAGGAAACTAACCCCCAAATGAGGATCAGAGGTTGACTAAAAATCGTGTTGACGGACTATTGACTGAGAAAATACTTTGAAGGGCCTGTAAACTGGTCCAACAAGAAATGGATGATGAAGGTCCAAATGATATGTGGCCCCACCTTCTTTAGAGGACATGTTAGCATGCTAGGTGAAGGGGGGGTCTGAACCTGTTCTAATCAAGCTGACAACCCTCTTCATTTGGCTTCTGGAGAAATTATTGTGAAGGCTCTGCGGGCTGGATTAAATAGTTCATTGGGTCACATGTGGCCCCCAGGTCTCAGTTTGCCCCCCTCTGGTATATACGTAACATGCGGTCAAAGAAGTCTCCACATTTGTAGATGACTCTAATTAATTAATGGATCTAATCACAAATATAATCATTTATTCACAAATCACAAATGTAACCCAGCCCTGCAAATGTAGCCAAGCCCTGTAAATGTAGCCAAGGCCTGCAAATGTAACCAAGCTCTGCAAATGTAGCCAAGCCCTGCAAACTGCACATGGCTTTGTAATTTTTTCCAACAAATACGGTTAACGTCTGTGAGTCAGTTCCCTGACGTGTTACACAAGTGTTGGTAGACTGTTTTGCACTGGTGGCAGTGTTGTGGGTGTGCACAAAACTCTTATCTTTATATGGTGTGTTATCTGGTATATAACAGTTGCTCATTTAACACTCTGCACTGAAAATGGAAATGTTTAACTAAGTAAGAGTTTGTAGGGATAATTTGTTTTAAAAAAGCCCTAAAAAAAAATATACCTTTCCCTGCAACTTTTGAAGAAAAAGCTACAAACCAAAACAAATGCCTGCAAAAATCCTGTAGAGAGAGAAGGAAGGGTAGAACTTGGTAGGTCTGAGTCTCCTCAGACTCAATTTTGTGGCAAAAAAATAAGTGTAGAATCCTGAAGTGAACCACTCACAGATGGAATGCTACTAATCCAACTACACACATTCACAAGTGCTTCTAAAAGCATGTACGTGTTTACATCCAACAGTTCTGCTGAATCCATCTGGACATGCTGGATGGAATATTTACACTTTCAACTGATGTCAGAGGTCAGCTCAGCTCCTCCACCAGATCTGTCTAAAAGGGTGCACGCGGCAGCATTTTTCTGACTTTTTTCTGACTTTATTACTCAGAAGCTGTTATTTCATGTTTTAGAATGCAAGCTGTGCAGATGCAGGGCTCCAATATTGTGTGCTTCAGGAATAATCAATCAATGCTTGGTCATTTTCTTGTCGCAGATCTCAGAGTGGCTCATACAGCAGAAGAGGAAGATGTGATTGTCTGTCATTTTCCTGCCACCAAAGCAGCTGTATCCATAGAACAGCCCATCTCATCCTTTCTGATTCTTCCTTTAGTGATAATCAATCAAAGTGTGTTGTATATATCCCGTGAAAGTCTGCCCTGGTGGACTTAGGCTCTGATTTGTTTTCTCACTTATGATATCCTCATGTTGCCGTTGCTCAGAGCAACCCGTTTCTGAAGGCCTCTGCACACTGTGGGATTTTACATACCCCCTAAGTCTATTGCAACCCACAGACACGTTAAACCAAGTAATGACATCAAGTTGGATGTAGCGTATTTTTTGAACTATAAGTTGCATCAGTCAAAAAATGCGTTATGAAGGAAAAAAAATATCATATATAAGTCGCACTGGACTATAAGTCGCATCTTCGGGGGCAAATGCATTTTACACAATCCATGACCTAGAACAGACATTTCACCCGGAAAGGTAAGTTATAATAATGACAATAGAATATAGAACAACAGGTTTAAATAGGTGTCAGGAGTGATAACAACACAGTAACCGTTATTAAGCTACGCAATAGCATAAAGAACATACGTGGGAGGCTGAAAAGGCAAATTAACATAACAAGCTTGTGACTTCAACAAGCTAGTTACTGGTTAGCAAGTTTAGCAAAACCTCCATCTCATTCCACATCACTGAATCCATGAATCTTCATCCTCAGTGAAGAGGATTTTCTTTTGGGGGCATTTATGTTCAGCCTTTCTCAGTTGTCTTTAAGTTAATGTTTAAATTAATTTTCAGTGGTACAGGAGTAGCACATACCGGTAATTGTCACATGCCTAGAGCGCCCTCTTGCGGCTGTAGGTAACATTTCATCCTTGGTCATGTCGGTCAGTGTGAATTAACATATTTTAATATATGTAAGTCGCACCTGAGTTTAAGTCATAGGAGCAGCCAATCTATGAAAAAAAGTGTGACTTATAATCTAGGAAATATGGTATGTTGACTTTATCACAATAACGCCTTCTGAATAGCATGTTACAAAGCAAGTCAACAACATGCTTGATCTACGCATGCATCTATAAGAGGGTTATAATGAGGAAGTTTGCTACAGGCTGCTTTTGTGACATCGGCAAATCTATAACCAGCTCTCTGTGCGAAACAGGACAACTGATTTGGAGACATGAACAAAGATATCATTTCTGTTTTCCATTTAAAGATCACCATGTTCACAGTTCTCACAAGATCTCTATCTTATTTTTGGTCAGTCTGTATATTATCCAACAAATTCAGTTTCCAAAAGCATGATTCCAGCTAAAAAAGGTGATGTGTGTGTGGATGTGGATATGTGTAGGACAGGATGTGTCAGAAAATGCTGATTTATGCCACAAATGTGGATTTTAGACATCACTCTTTCAGTACACCTGATCTAAGCCCACTTGTAAGAAGTTGTAGCAGTCTGATCATAAAGGCAAGAATGTAGCAACGACATCTTTTGTAAGGCTTTATGTGCAGCAACAATCAGAGCTGATAAAAGCTGTTTTTAAGCACGGAGCAGAGCTGTCTGTCAGATTTAAGAACTCTGCCAAAGGTTACAGGAGTCTAAATGAGCAGGTGAATGAATGGCGCACAGGAACCCAGCTCAATCATCTAGCAGTCCAGAGTCTGAGGGAGCAACCGGTGTCATTGAACCAGGCTTGAAGTGCTTTAGTGCACGTCATTTGGATTGAGTCGAAAACAGCCACCAAGCCAACATAAGGTATCAGAAAATCAGAGAGGATCTGAAAAGCTCCTGGTCGTATTAGTCTGAGCTGTTAATTCACACTCAGGATGGGCTCTTCAAGAATGAAAAACTTCACCAGATTTAAATTTCTCTGATCAATTGTATGTCAGGCAATTAAATTGGAACCGTCAAAAGAGATGTTCGGTTTTGTTGCTTCAAGAGATCGCACCTGTTTGACTTCTGTGTTCTGTTGCTCTCCGTCTGCTCCGCATTGATCGAGAGGAGCTGAGCTTCTGACATAATTTATCTTCATATCGCCGTGTGAAATGACAGGAATGTAACGAGATGTGCAAACGTTAGTTTAAACCTCACCAACTTGCAGTCTTGTAAAGACAGTTTTTTGGCTTCCTGCAGACACACATTCCACTCATAGCACATTTGTGTGTTTGTATGCTACCAGAGGCACGTGTGTGGAGAAGCCTGGACAAGCTCTTTGTTGATTTGTACAGAAGCCGCCACCATTCAACACCCCTTACGAGCCCAAGTAAATGTCAATGGACACATGGACGGTCTTATTTAACTGGTACTTTCCTTTAGTCAATACAGCATCAGACATTATTCTGTTGGTCATCTGTGTGATCCATGGATGGCCGACCGGACCGGTTGCTGCTGTTCAATACAAGTCGTGAATGAGCCAACATCCTTTTCAGCCCAGTCGCTGCCCCCTGATATTTCTGTCTCCATCATTTTTCTGCCTTTGTCTTTTCTTCCATCGGATGGCTTTAGACAGCCAGTTATTATTTCCCAGAGTTCAGGAAATTTCATATAATTCTAGGTTGTAGAACTCCAGATGCAGTTGCTCATGCTTGCTTAATATATTATCACGTAAATCAAGGGCTAAACATGAGCGATAAATACCTCCTTTTCGCTTATTTTCTGTCATAAAGTGCTGGAGAACGGCACTGTGTGGGTGGAAAGGAGGCGAGAAAAGTGGATGTACAGTGGGTGAGCTGACAATAGTGAAAAGCTGTTAATATCCATGCAATTATCCCAAATGCACTTCTATCTAGAACATTTCCACTCTCTAAATAGCTCCATCATTTTCCTTTCTTCCTTATTCCTCTTTAATTTTAGTCTATTTTTCCACAGTCTCCCCTCAATCATTGCAGCCGCTCTTGCCCGCCAGTGGCTGTCAATCTGATTCATCGAGACCCTTGCTGCTGTCGTTGTCCCACTGTGAAGGCTGATTGGATGACCGTCCTGCTGATACCAGCTTGCCAGGCGTAAATGAACAAACTCTCCTCTTTCTTTACAGCCACCTGTCCATAGTCTACATCTCATGAATGTAAACTGTTCTCTAGGTCTCAACATGAACCTAAGTGGAAATATTTCTTATTTTCCCTGCGTCACACAACTGCATTCACTCCTCTGAGACACGACTTCGGTGCTTTTTATCTATTTGCTATCATGCGAACCGATGAACCATTTAGAATTTTCACATTAAAAAGTAGACTAGCATCTGTGTAAGAGCCAGAATAATGGCAAAATAATAGGTGATGTTTAAAAAAAAAAAACCTTCCTGCTACCAGAGTCAGTCAGGAATGAGCAGCACAGCTCAGTGTGTCCTGTGGCAACCAAACAAATTAAAAATGACAGAGCAGTCGGAAACACTGTATTCTGTCACATCTGGTTATGTTGGGATACACACACACACACACACACACACACACATCCCTGTCTATACTGAAAATGCAGAGTAAAAATCAAAACAACTGCCTCCAGAGGGTATCAGAGGTATCAAGGATCTACAGAAAGCCACAAAACCATTTCAGCTGCCCTGAAGGTTCCCCAGAGCAGAGCTGTTTCCATGAGTCTGACATGGAAGAAGGTTGGAAGAACCGGGACTGGTCCCAGAGCTGACCGTCTGACCAGAAGGAGCAATGAGGAGAAGAGGCTCAGTGAGAGACTTGACCAAGAGGTCAACAGCCAGTGCATTTCCACCAGTCTGAGCTCTCGGGCAGAGGGTCCAGACAGAAGTTTCTCCTCAGTCAAAGACACCTGAAAGTGCCTGAAGGTCTCTCAGACTGGGAAAAAAACGACTCACTGGTCTGATGATGGAACCTTTTGTCTTTGATCCTGCTTGGTGTATACCAGCCAGGGCTCATCACCTGACCGATCTCCCTGCGGTGAGAGGAGCAGTTGGAAATATTGTGTTCCGTCACATCTGGTTATGTTGGGACACACACACACACACACACACACACACACACACACACACACACACACACACACACACACACACACACACACACACTTGTGGAGAGCGGAGGCAGCATCAGGGAGTCACGTTCGCCTTAATGCACAGGCTTAGCTGGGCTGTAGCCTCAGGGTCCATGGAGATCAGGGGCCAGTAAAGAGTCAATCCAATAAAATCACATCCTAATTTAATTTGTCACATTTCCTGTCATCACCTAATATTCATGTTTGTGGCTGCTGAATAATTTGATTCGCACAGGTCCCAAAACAACAACCTGTCAAAGCGTAGCAAAAAGCTCGTTTTGGGCATGTGACCTATTCAAATATGATGAGGTCACATCAAAAAGTGTCAAAGAAATTTGAAAGTGGTGCACGCAAAAGAAACTTAGTAAAACAGAAAAATCCTAGTTAAAAGGCATTATTGAGAATGATAACGAAGCCCATGGGATTCTTCAAAGTAAGGGAGAGTCAAGTCAAGGGGTCGTCAAGATGGGGTCTGCCATCGCCAGGCCAACCGCGGGCCCTTGGAGGCTGGGGGGGAGACGGATACAGCCAACCAATGGGGATCAGACAAGTGGAGGAGCAGCACAAGATGACGCCTTTAGCACCGACCTAGGTCGCTGAAATGAATAAGCAAATGGACCTGAAGCGTGGTAACAGGGTACATCTTCCCACTGACTGGCTGCTATACACCGTCACCATTCATTAGGCTAACTGGAAACATGCTAACGAACGTACAGCAGAACGTGAAAGCTGTGGATTTCACAGCAAAGCCATGGCTGCTTGCATCAAGCAGACAGCTGACCTTGGGACTGTTCAAAACAGTTTAATAATGAGTGTAAATATTGGACATGTTTGTTACTGTAGCCAAGTATTTGGAGCAGGGACTTGCTTTTGAGGGCGATAGCCACAGATTTTGAGACATCAGCGGTGGCAACTACTTGCTCTGCATGAAGACCCGTGTTGAATAGTATGGAAAGGCTGGCAAAGGGACACCATCCTTCCATCCTTCCTGTCCCTGAATGCGTGTGAGGAAATCATACAGCTGATGGGACAGAAGGTCCTGGGTGAAGCCATCAGCAGGGTGAAGCTCGCTAAGTATTTCTCAGTGGGTCAATGTGGACTCAGCAGACATCACACATGTGGAGCAGCTGGCTATCACCCTGCGTTATGTCCCACCAGACAGATGTACGGAGGAGCGGTTTAGCACTCTTCAGAGCAGAATCAGCCTTTTAGGTGAGATGGACACTGACATAAATAACTGTAATCCAGGTGCATGTAACCGGTCATACACGGGTGGGGAAAGACAAAATCAGGCAGAAAAAAAAGAGGAAGGATGCAGGCAACATTCAAGAAGTCAAAGGCACCAAAGAGGGAAAAGGGTGTGGCTCAAATAGGCTAGGTCAGGAAGGTAACGAGACACAGGTGAAACTCGTTGACTACCTAAACAAAGGTAAGCTAACACACAACCAGGAAACTGAACTACCAAAATAAAACAGGAAACACAAAAAGACAGACATGCCACACACCTTGAAACTGGCAGGCGTCAGCAGTGTTAACTGAGACGAAGCAGTTTTTTAGTTTTGTGCAAAATTTCCCGTTTTGTCAACGAGTGCTTTACGCCGGCAATGATCACAGCTGGACTGCAGCTGAGATACCTGATACCAGATGGCGCGTGCACGCTGTTGCAACCCTGTGTCAGGGTTCCATCCGAACCCAGCGGACACAAATGAGCATTCAGGAACGATTTTCAGGAAGTGCGATGCCTGTTTTATCAGCCTATAATTAAGAGCATCTGAACACTTTTTTTATTTGCTTGTTTGTTTGTTGGTCTCTCTGTCAAGGACAAGAACTGCCCTCACAACACTGTGAAGGTTTGCTGTGGGAGGCAGGCGGTCAAACGAGCGCCCGTCTCCCAACCCGACCACATTCTATCTTAAAAACCATCAGGCCGTCGTCTTGTAGCACAACTTAACAAGACTAATTGTCGGATAAAATCCTTCATTCTCTCTGCCGCCAGGTTGTTAAACCTCGATGGCAGTATGTGGAATGAAAGAATAAAGCACGTGAAGCTCCTGCTTGGAGGATATTGTGTGACAACTGTTGTTATGTGTTATAACCATATATGGTTGTATTTTTTTATTGACATTCTGTGAAAATCTGCTCTGCCTCTTTTTTCTTTTTTTAATGTAAACTTAGTACTCTGCTAAACTGGATTTACCCTGGGATTAATACAGTTGTCTGAGGTCTGGCTGACATGCTTCTGTGCATCTGTGTACATCTTCACGATCATCTAATGCAGAGGTGGGCAAACTGAGGCCCGGGGGCCACATGTGGCCCGATTAATTATCTAATCTGGCATGCAGGGCCTTCACAATAATTTCTCTAAAAGCCAAATTAAGAAGGTTGTCAGCTTGATTGGTCAGAAAAAGGTTCAGACCCCTCCTTCACCTAGCATGCTAACATGTCCTCTCAAGAATCATCATTTGGAGCTTCATCATCCGTCTCTAGTTGGGCAAATTTACAGCCTTTTCAAAATATTTTCTCAGTCAATAGTCCATCAAGCGGGATTTTTAGTCAACCTCTGATCCTCATTTCCCAGTGTCCACTGTCAGCACCTGCCTATGCTATATTATGTTTGCTATGTTTGCTTGTTTGTTTCGCTGTCTCTCTCTCTGTCTCTTATTCTCTCTGTCCTGTCTCCTTGTTCTTCTCCTCCCGGCTTTCAGCAGGATGCTTCCTCCTTGTAAGCCTGGTCCTGCTCAAAGTTTCTTCCTGTTAAAAGGGAGTTTTTCCTGCCACTCTGCTTACCTGGGGGTTCAGGCTCTGGGTTTCTGCCTTCGTAAAGCACCTAGAGACAATTCTTACTGTAAAAGGCGCTAGACAAATAAAACTGAACTGAACTGAACTCATTTGGGTGTTATTTTCTCCGCGAAGCTCCGCTCATCAGTGTTGAGGCTGCCAAGAAAAATAGCAGTGAGTTGAAAGAGGACTTTATGGAGGAAGTCGTACAGTTCGGCGAGCTTGTAGAATGAGAAGGTGTGCAGCACGTTGGCGGGAGACTTACTGAAGCAGTACAGAGAAAGCTTCAAACAGTTTTCAAACAGCTCTCAGTCTGCTCAGTGCCCAACGCCAGCCGCGAGCGCTCTTCCTGTTAACGCACTGGTAAATAATCGACTGCAAACCAGCGAGAGCAAGTCAGCCAGCTCACACTGACGTCCACCCGGCACGGGCTGGATTTCAGTACATCAGTGAGGTCTTTCCTACCAGATAGATCCTTTAAAATTCAAAATTGTCACATGACACTTTTGCTTTGGGATGTCTAATGGAAGAATGTGTGTTTCGCATTCAGAGCTTAATGGTTTGTTGCTTTTGCAGTTTTATCGTTCTCGCCAAACCTCGATATTAAAATCCTGAGCTACTGGACTCACCGCCGTCAGCATCATCATCTCCTTCAGGGCTGGACTGGGATCAGTTCGATTGGGAAGCGTCTCTAACAACACATTTATAAGCCGCCACATCTTCATATTGGCAATCGATATTGGCTAATATTAGCTCTGCATTCAGTTTCAAGTTTGAAAAGGTTATTAATGAAATAATAATGAGACTAGGAGAGAATGACTTGATGAAAAACAAAACTGTTAGACATGTATCTAGCCAGGACCTGGATTCTCATTCTGCAGATTTCCCTTAATTTGCTGTTAAATTAAACCTGTAGATAAAAGTAAAATCTTTGACAGGCTGTTTGGCTTCAGTATTGTCGTTGTTATTTTTGAAACCTTCAAGTGAAGCGATAAGAAGGCTCACATTTGAGTTTGAATCAGTGAATTTGAGCGGGATCAGAGATCTCAGAAACACAAGAATTTCTGGTATTTCTTTCACATTTGCTGTCCATGGTGCTGAATCCTGTAGCAAACGTGTGCGTGTGCCTGAATGCGTGTGCCTGTGTGTGTGTGTGTGTGTGTGTGTGTGTGTGTGTGTGTGTGTGTGTGTGTGTGTGCATNGGATCTGGGCGTTAAAGGCTGTTTCAGCTTAAGGACTCGTCACAGACTTGTTGATCTGACAAACTGTAAAACAAGCAGAGTTGAGAAGAAAAAAGCTCTTCTGCCTATTTCTTGATTGCTGACATTATAATTGTTTCTGTAAATACCAGGGGTGGGCAATTATTTAGCCTGAATGGCCAAGTTGGGTTGTAGATCTTGATGAAGGGGCCAGCCAGCTGGTGCAGGAAACTAACCCCCCACATGAGGATAGGAGGTTAACTAAAAATCATGCTTGATGGACTACTGACTGAGAAAACATTCTGAAGAGCCTGTAAATTGGTCCAACTAAAGATGGATGATGAAGCTCCAAATGATGTTTGGCCCCACCTTCTTGAGAGGACATGTTATCATGCTAGGTGAATGGGGGGGTCTGGACTTGTTTCTAACCAATTAAGTTGACAACATCTTCATTTGGCTTTTGGAGAAATTATTGTGAAGGCTCTGCGGGCCGGATTAAATAGTTCATCGGGCCACATGTGGCCCCCGGGCCTCAGTTTGCCCCCTCTGGTATATACTGTATATTTGTTCTTCTATGAGTGGAGTGAATCATTTTATAACCAGCGGTTCTTGTGCTGTAAACGTTGCTCTGCGTGTGCTCGTTCTTAAAAGGGTTTGAACAGAGCTCTGTGTTGTTGCTGATGTAGGCTCTGACCGCTTTGACCCTTTGTTAACATATTTACTTTTTCTGTCTCAGACAGGGCAACAACGTTGTTGCGTCTCCTGGGAAAAAATTAATACCTTTTGTGCTGTAAACAACGTACATATTACAGAATTTTACTGCGAGACTCTTGTGGGATGAATGTCAGCCCCCAGGTGTGCTGACCCCTGGAGGTGGGCCTGCATGCAGTGGGTGTTTTCTGAATTCTATTCGTATTCTAATCTTAGTTCTAAACCCATGCACCATAATTGGTCCTCTGACCTGCCACACGCAACAACCAAGTCACCTGGCAACTGCATCCTTGCAGCAGGGTGTCAGTACTGCAGGGGTGGACGGAGGGACGGACGTGCAGGGAGGGAGGGACGAAAGAAAGCTTCCTGTTTATGACTGTGCCATGACCAAATGCCACCCTGCAGTCTTCAGCAAATGCTGCCAGTGGATTAATCCACCAAACACCCGTGTTGATTTACCCGCCCGCAATCGCTACGCTTCTCTTAGCCTTTCAAGGTTGACGCGGAACGGCTGCACAGGGTGACAAAAGTAAATACTCAGGAGCGAAAACCCAAAAGCATTCACCAGCAAGGAATAAAGAAAATGCGTGCAGGCTTTTATGGCAAACTGACAAGTCCCTGGGTTTAATGCTGAGTGGCAGCTGCCTCGGAGCAGAGCTGGGTCTTATCCCTAATAAATAAGACACTCAGACGTGTTACCGCGTTTGCAGGGACAGAGACCCGACACAGGCCATCAGCAAATCCTGACTGTGGCGGCTACCAGCTGATAACCAGCAGGACGCTTCCAGGCCGTTTAAAAAGCTTTAATGAAAACGAGCCACCACATTTACCTCTGCAAGATGCGAAGGTTTTACGGAGAATTCGCTTTGGAAACATCAGCGATGAAACCAAAAGAGAGACGAACGCAGGTAAAACAATGTACGGAATAAGGTCATTAAGCCTCAGCCAAGAGCATCTTTATTGATGTCTGATGCTCCTGTGCTGGACCCCTCCAATACTCACAGTATTTCTCCTTAATGGAAGTTATACCTTAAAACTATATGACAATGTTATCTTGTTTCTTCTAGTCATCCACCATCTATCTAAGCTAGGGCGCGGCGTTTATCCGGAGTCACCTCTCTGAGACTCCTGTGAAGTCTTTATCAGCTGGATCAGACTTTAAAGCCAGGCAGCAGCATCTTCGTCCGTGCACGTTCGGTGTCTGATTGAGTTTGGGACCAGGTTTTCCTTCTCTGCTCAGCCAAGCTGGCCGGGATGGTGGGCGGACCTGGGTAGGTGACACTCAGCCTGGTAGATGTCAGACTGTCCTGACAGTCAGCTGATCTGGGATCTGATCAGGAGCCGGACCTCCTCTTGAAACCGCTCCCGGTGATGAACTTGTCCTTTGGGCTTAAAGGGCTGACGGAATCGAGCAGTTTTCCAAGTCCGTGGACTTCTATCATCCTCCAGGAAGCTCAGCTTGAGTGTGAGGGCCTCTTCTGACCATATGGTTCCATCCTTGCTGACACTGAACCTGATTCGGGGGACAAACGGATCACGGCTGGTGGTCAGAGTTGATCTGGAAGAGGATCCAGTCGGTGGTCGAGCGAACCAATGAGAGCGAGCAGACTGGGAAGCATCGCCATCAGGAAACAAAAACATATTCCTTTTTCCTCTTTTGGGGGTTTTTGCTGAAAGTGGAGGTTTGACAGTGTGACAGATGCTGTCTCCACCCAGGCTGATCATTTTCTGTTCAGATTCCGCTGCTGCCTTTGCTACACGCCTGTTCACTGCACAGACTGTACCATTCTCACTCACCTCAACAGGGTCCAATTTCCCAAATCCTGTTTGGAATTCAGGAGGATCTCGTAATCTGTAATTTTCTATTCTTATCTGCGCGGATAGGTTGGAGTTTGTGTTAGAACACAGCACAAGGGTTTATGGGGAAACTCGGAAGCTGGCAGTCTGTAAATGCGAGATATGCTGAGATTGTCCAAAACCTAAAATTTGATCCCAGCTTAAGGATTGACTCTGCTTCCAGGTCTGCTCTGCTCTGAGATGTCTTCATGTGTGCGTCGGTCTATTTATACAACTACATTCTTTTTCCTGGACGTTTCTGTCCGGTGTTTTCAGAGTTTGTGTTGGCTGCAGGAAAATACTTGCCTATTTTCTGACAACTGAGCAAGCAGGCCTACTGTGTAATGACCCCAATATCGGCTCTGATATCCATAGTGGTGGATAAACATGGACATGCTGAGCTTTTAACTGTGATCAACCTTGTCACTGCATTGTATAAGGAGCTAAAACGAGCAGGCTGTTGTACATCTCTGGGTTCTGCCAAGCTGCTGTCATGGGGTTTGTGTGTATATGCAGCAGCATTTTAGCTAAAACACGGCTATCATTTCATTTCAGGAAGCAGAAACTCAAGGACAGAAGTACAGGCATGTGTCAAACTACAGCTGCAGTTTAATTCTGATGCCGGCAGAGCACTTACAATAATAGATGAAGGCTTTTCTCTCCCTCTTTCCAGCCAGCCTTTCATCTGGTAGTTTTATGACCAGATTGGAGAATTGTTCGGCAACAGTGAGCAAGGAGCAAATCAGAAACAGACAAAGAATGAGGCAATTATTGAAAACATTTAGTAGTTATTCACAGCCTTAAGTTGTACTACTGCAAAGTTGTTGCTAAATAGAAGCTCGAGCTTTGCTGAATAATAGAAGAAGAGGTAGAATGAATCCACGACTACAGTTTGATGACAGCAGGGTATGGAAAAACTGCTCTTTTTATGCGGAAGAAAGGCTGCAGCTGTCAGTGTTAGCATAGGCTATTAGCATAAGCTATCCACAAATGCAGCTTTTACTCCAAAACCTGCACGACGTCATGTCTTTGGACTTTAAATTCAATTTTAACTCTCCAACTTTCATTAAAGGGCTAAACTCTTCTTTGATGAATCCCATATACATCTATGACGTCATCTTGTGCATCCTGAGGTCACCGGTCTGCTCTACGCTTCATTTTAGCCATCACGAACACAAGAGGAAACAAGCAGAACCTGAACCAATGACTGATAAACCGCTTGAAGCACTTAGTAAAGAACAACGTGTACCAAACCGACAGCGCTAACAGGGTGGAGCCACGTAACACTGATATAATTACTTTCTGCAACAATAAGGGAAAAGTAACGATGCTTCAACTTGTAATTGTTTGTACTTGAGGCTCCGTTTGCTCTCTACCTGCACCGCTCACATACGTTTTAAATGAAAAACAAGAGGAAAAACAACAATGTGATTCACTGTCCATTTGCTATTGGCTGTTCAAAATGAGAAAATGGGAATTCATTTTAATTTCTCATTTATAAGCACTACTGTATTAAAGCTGCCAGCTAAATGTTTAATTTAAACAGAAAAATGTAATAAATTAGCATGAAATTGCTACCTCCTCTGATTACTCTGGGATCATGTTTGTTCCTTTAGAGAAGAGCAGAGGCAGCTGGATGATTTGGATGCTACCTTCGAAATAAACCTGTCCGCGACTGCCTGCTCTAGTAGGTTAGTCTTGAGCAGGTGTGTTTTATCATGATAAACCCTCTTTCTGTGCACATCTCTAGTAGGACAGTCAAAGACAACAATATGTTGCTGCGCCAATATTTGCTGTCACTCCCTGAGACCCCCCTGAGTGTCACGTTTGGGGGTCTTGTGGCGTATCTTATTCAGTTTGTCTACATTTTTCTCGTTGCGTGGACTAACCGATTTGAGCTGAAAGCTAACGGCTGCACCTTTAACCTGGAGGAGAAATGAAAACACTGCAGCGTTCCGATGCTCCAGATCTCTTTCATTCACCTCTGGTAATTAACATTCACAACAAACGCGCCGCCAAGGTCGTGACAGAAAAGGTTTGCTGATGTGAGTGGTGCAAGAGAACCCCCTCCCCCCACCACACACACACACACACACACACACACACACACACACACACACACTCCCCC
>BJFM01000180.1:124871-135530 GCA_016586285.1 Arothron firmamentum
ACAGATGGAACAATAAATAAGCAGATAGTAATTTCACTCACTGCAGGAAGGAGTTCCGGTTCCACCGGGGCTATTCTAGCCTAAAGAACCATCTGGAACATCAGCATCCGTGGGCTTCCAGGTCCAAAGCTACAGCTAGCTTGCAACATTTGATTTATATGGTGAAGCTTAAAGCAGGTAGATTTAGCCTGATTTTCTGGTTTTGAATTTTTGATAAGAAAAAAAAAGAGTGGCCCTGTTGTGCTAGTTTGAAGAGGGGGAAAAACACTGTCCTGTTACTAAAAGAAAGAGAAAGAAAGGAAAAAGTCTGGTTGATTTTGAAGAGAAAAAAGAATACTGTCTAAGAAATAAATAATGTTCTTGATCAATATTAATGCCATGCAGTGTGGATTTATGGTTGTAATGAACAAACACAGTATGTTGCTGTACAGTATATATCCGCCTTGTGTCATTTCTTTTTCATTCTAACAATAATTTACAGAAAAATATGACATAATTTTGAGGATAATTTGAATTGTGATTAATTAAGATTAATTAATTTTTAAGCTGTAATTAACTCTATTAAAATTTTTAATCGTTTGACAGCCCTAAATTTTAGCTGACTTTCCATCCTCATATGAAAGAAAAACAGAATCCTTCACCCGTACTTGTTTTTCCAGACTTTTAACGACGTCCAGTAGCAGATTCTCCTCCTTTCCCAGTTCCAGCGTGGTGAAGATAATGTCCACGTCATGCCCAAACTCCTTCCCCCTGGAGATGAAGGCAGAACTTTTAGCAAGTCATGGAAGCAACGACCTGTTGGGTCGGTCCTAAACGACAGTAGCAGTTAGAAAAAGCTTTATCAGATCCACAATTCTCCACGTGGATCACTGTCACCAAGCAGCTGCACGTGGCAGAGCTGACTCTGAAGGCACCGAGGCGTTTACCAGCTGTGTGCAAAGCTCTCATAACGTGCAGTCAGTCAGAGTGTGCGTCACCCGACTGCGCCTGTGCTAGCAGGTCTCTCCTCTCTGGTCTGGACAATTTGAGATCACAAAAATATGAAGTTGATATTTGCAAACAACCTGCATTTGCTCTCAGACGGCTGTGCACATTTGCTAACTATTCTCTGTTCCACACTGTGCAGTTTGAGATATGGTTTATGTCAAATTTCATCACCAAATAATTTACTTTTCAGGCTTTGAATTTATACCGTTGTGATCGTAACAATATTGTCATTGTTGGTAGACTGACTGAGAGTAGGAGGCAGCGGTTGCTACAACTACTACTGCATCCATTCTATGAGACCCAATACAGGGCCTGTTGGAAGCCCATGAGAAAGTCTGATTACCTATAAAGAAGCAAAATTAGTTAGAATCAAAACACTTTTCTTTTTTAAAAGAAATATTGTCCTGGGAATACAAATTATTAGACTTACCACCAGGATAAATTATCTGTTGTTGATGACATGATGAGAAAAGTTACCCAGAAAATTAGGAAGAAAAAAGGAGAAAAGAAATCGAGGCAGAACTTATCACGGCAAACAAAAACACGTGCAGTGAACCGTTCCGCTGTTTGACCATAAGTATCAGAACCTTCCTCTCGGACCAAGATTTTTATCCTCCAGATAGAGAAGCAGGAATGTGGCACCATTCCAGACTAGTCCGCATCCCCTTAGAGGCTTCTTTTGAAAGGTGAAACCACAAAGAATGGCCGCTTGCAGAAAAGTCAAACGCTCTTGAATGTCACGGTACAGGAGAAACAGCAGAAGATTCACAGCGCCACAAACATTTAAGTAATGTCAGCAAGGGAGGTATGCAGGGAAAGGACTGGGGGAACCTTTCAAAGGTCAGCGTAGCTAATTCAGAGTGAAAGGACGCATCAGAAAACAACCGTTAGAGCTGCACAAGCTAGGATAATGTTAGTGGTTAGCATGTCCCCCTGTGGCATTCACTGACTGTGTGCTCTGTGCCTTCACTCATTTAATGCCCCCTGAGTGTATTTTTATGGAGTCAGGTGTATTTATGAAGGCTTTTAGAGAACACGCCAACCGGTTTCACCACTGAATTCTATCAGTTTATCATCAGTTTTTCTACTTTCCTCAAAGACAAATGTGAGATGCAACAACATCTTTCTCTTGCTGGTGCGTGAACGTCTTCACCTCAGCAGCTCTGGCAACAATCATCTCCCTAAATGTTGGCCGTGAATAACAAGTGGAGTGGAAATGGAGGAGTCTTAGTAAGTGGGGTTTACATCCACGAGAGACTGAAGTAAAACATGACTTATTGACAGATGGTTGTGTTGAAGGAGGTCAAAGTTTAACACTGCTGGCATGACTCCGTCACAGCTGCCAGTCTGCTCCGGCTCTCGCCCTCCCCTTACCTGCTCACCGTCTCACCGTTCACCTGTGCCACGTCGCCTGATCAGCAGCACCTGCAGTTCATCTGCCAATCTCTATCTGTCACTGTTGCCGGTCTTCTCCGGCTCTCGCCCTCCCCGTTTGGTCTCACCTGTGCTGCAGCCCTGATCAGCCTGACCTGCACCTCATCGGGTAATCAGTGCAGCTACATCTACAGGTCATGCAGACATGGAGACATTGTCTGTGCTCTTTGTCTTTTCATCTGTTCGCTCCCAGAACTTTGTCCATTCCATGTCTGAACTCTTCCCATGAGATACGAGACCCTCCAGCTGTGGATTATTGCCCGTTAGTCCGTGATCGAGCCAGCCTGCTTCTGACCTGCCTTTTTGAGTCTGTTTTTCCCTGGATTTCCTGTCAGAATTCTGTCCCTGATATAGACTATTAGATCCCCACAACCTGTGGACTCTCGCCCCGGATTGTTCCCTTCCTGGAACTTTGTGTTTTCTGGATTTCCTGTGCCGGATTATTGTGTGAGCATATTACTTATGTCAACCATTTCGCACTGGCATTTTTGTTCTAGTTTAATAAACACTTTACTGGGCAATCTAAGAGCACGTTCTGCATTTGGGTCCTCAATCTTGAACCGTGATAGACTCTCTTTTTTTCACGACCACAAACAATGCACCAGGCACACATTCCCGGCCACGTTTAAATCAAAGATACCAGTTAAATGGCAATCCTCTCCCATAAAAGGATTTAACTTAAAGAGTGGCTTTGACCACATTTACCAGCAACACATCAAAAAAAGCGTTTCATTGAACCAGCTTGCTCACGTGAGAGTAAATGCAGAATTCTTATGAAATAGACATGTCTATTTACAGGTTTGTGTGGACTAAAGGGTGACATGTATAGATAACACACACATGGGGGAGTGTTGCTGCTCTGGAAGCTCCAGGGCTGCTAGAAGGAGTCTGGTAAAAAGCTATTTACCAGCGGAGGAAAAGTTTGATCAAGAATGGTGACGCATCACTTCATCTTGTGTGTTCTTCACAACTGCATCTTGTTCTTTGTTGTACAAGTTTCACTGGCTTGTGTTTTTATTTATAGATCGATAAGACGGCATACGCACCTAGCTGCATGTGTTCTGAGCCGTGCAGTCGGGTTCAGTAACATGCACAGTTATTTTGTGTGCATTGTTGGCTGGTCATGCATCAGGCTGTGTGGGCTAATCTACAAATGCAGGTGATTTCCAGGCAGGAAGGAGTAAACCAACAACTGCCTGCGATGACTGTCTATGTTCTTTTGTTTGTATGAGTGACAGCAGCCTGAAAACCACGGAGCGGTGTGGACTGGTGGACTGATCTCTGAACTCCTGCTTGCTGGAATCACAGATCCAGCTGGTAGTGGCTGTCGTACATTTTTGGTGGGAAGACAGACGGGCATCAAATGTGCTCATTTCAGCCAATACAAGTTAACACAAAAGACATTTTGAAAATCAGAGAAAGTTGCAAAGGTTGGAAAAGACTTCAGAAAACCTCACTGAAAATGCTCTTCAGAAAAACAGGTTCTAATTTGTAACACAGAACATTTAAACAACCAAATTACAATGTTTAAAGATGCCAGAGCTCTGTCTTACACTGTCCTTAGTAAAAGACAGTCAGACTAAACAGCAGGTATGAAAGGATGAAGGCCTCAGCGAAAAGAGATGGCCTCAGCGACAGCTGAGTCGCAAAAGAAGCTGATTGAGGCCACAGCAGTAAAAATGAAGGGAGGAGGAGACGAAGCAGGTGTTTTACTGCTTTACCTCCTAGCAGGGTCATTGTGGGGAGGACTACTGAAGCCTATCCCAGCTGACTGGGCTACCCTGGACAGATCACCAGGTCATTGCAGGGCTGACATACAGACACAAACAAATGTTCACACTTCCATGCCGACCCTCTTTTCACCCTCCACCAGGTTGGAAAGGTTGTCCAGGCCTTTGTCTCCTCAGTGGGATCTCTGACAAGAGCCTTCAAAAAGCTCCAACATACCTGAAGGAGCTCAGCTCACCCCAAATCTCCCGAAGACACCTCTGCTCATCAGTCACACGGTCTCCAACCCCCCAGCAAGCTCTGTGCAGTGGGAGATTGTTCTTATCAGTCTGCTGCCTCACAGATTTGGAACACCCTCCCGACCATCCGAGGGCCCCCGAAACAGACTGTTTGAGAAGAATGTTCATTTTCCACAACCTACCAATGTGCTGTTGTTTTAAAATCTCTGACAAAGACATCTGTCTTTTGTCCCTGTTATCTTATTCATTTACCCCTAAGGTCAGTTTGAATTGCCAATTCTTCTTTCCCCTGAACGCAGGTCGTTGGATCAGGGCTGGAACTCATGGTACCCGGAGCGAACCTATGTGGAGAACAGGAAAACACAGAGACCTGGCCTGCAGGGGATTCAAACCAGCGGTGCTTTTAGTGATTCCTTGATTATAATTTCCAATCAAAGCTTACGGGATCAAATGTCTGCCGTGTCCCCAAAATATAGATCAGAACTTGTTCTGGACTTTGTAAAAACAACCTGTTTGTTTGCCAGAACAGGGGAAAAAAAGACAAAGAAGAGTAAGCAGGGAGTGGCGAGTGTTCTTAGGCAGTACCTAACCATCAGATGGTTTGTTTGGCACGTTCCTCCCTGCCGATAACATCTGCCTTTAAAAAGCGCGGCAGCCTGAGCTGACCTGATAAGGACTCCTTATCGCCGCGGCTGCTCTCGGGAAACAATGCGACATGACTCAGCTCAGAGCAGACGGCCTCACCCTCTCATCAGCGTCAGCGCGTGTCACTTTCCAGACAAGCTAAATAGATCCGCAGCTGGGACTCGCTCACTTCAAGCCGGAGTAACCACAGTGCTCTACCGGCACAGCGGGTGGTGGCGGAGGGTGTGTTTTCGAGCCTCCTAATCTATTTTTAATCCTCCTCCCACTGCTCAGAGAAAACGGCTTTAAGACTCGTCACCTGCCTTCCACAGCTGTCCTTTCAATGAGGCTAATGTCAGCAACGTCAACGTGTCTTCGCCGTGAGTCTGACAGCTTGAATTTCCTGGGGCACTGCGCTGGTGTCCTTAAATATTAGGGAGTTGACTGGTTTCAATGTGTGTTATATTCAAAGATGAAAGAATTACCAGAGCTTAAAGTTTTGCGGATTTTTACGTTTCCAGCTCTGACGAGGGCCCCTGGCTGAAAGGATGAGGGCAGAATGAGCCAGTGCGTCAGCCTGAGAATCAGACCTGATTAAACGTGCAAAACGTGTGAAGAATTTCCAAACTTGTGGGAATTCGTTGCACCCGTGTGCAGCGATGGCCTTACAAAGCCTCCAGCGCTGCGCCTCCTGAAAGCCCTTTTCAACATGATAAAGGTAAATGACTTGCTTATAGGCTGATAATGTACAAGTCATCATTCTTCAATTACAGCACCGCACGATTCCAATTATGGCTCACATAATGCTCCCCAAGCCTGCGCCAAATATGAGATGAAGTCAGAGCGTGCTTCATCGTCCATTCTGAGGCCATTAAAGATCTCTCGCAGGCCCCCTTTCACTTTGCAAAAGGATCAAGGCTCATAAAGCTTGCACACCCCCACCCCCACCAACACCACCCCCACCACCGCCCTACTTCACTCTGGATGTTAACGACTCACGATGCTCTAATCATCTTCCTCATGCCCTACAGCACATTCCCCCTTGAGAATCCGTTATTTACATAATCATATATCATTCCAGTTGTCATTTGTGCTTTTAAAGATGACAGATTCCTTTTTCCTCCTCTGTGATACCATCGTCACTATAAAGGCGATAGTCGTTTGACACCAAAGGAGGAGGAAATCAGACAACGTTGGAAAAACAAACAAGCACATCTGGAGATGAGCCAGTGTTTTGTTACTGGACACCTTATCCAAAGGCTCATCTACCAGCATCCAACATGTTGAGCTTTCACTGACACAGCAGCAGCCGTCTCTTTCATTTCAAACATGTCACATGACTTCTTTTGTCTGAATTCATTAGGTTCATCAGCTTCCTGGACTCAACTGGGCTCTACTTGTTTCCTTTATGTTTCGTTTCGTTTCTAGATCAACATCTAAGATGTGTTCTGAGGGCTTTACACACTAAATCATTTGTTCTCTGTTGTATTTTAATATAGTAGTCAGGACCTAAACATGAAATACTGGTTCTCCTGTTCACTGTTGCAGCCTGTTCCAAACATAGCAAATCTGTGTTTTGTGCTACAACATCTGTAACAACTGTCTGAGCTGAGTTACCACCACAGCTCTGCTTTCACATCTCTTTCCTCCACTGTTAACTGGATACTGAACATTATTTTTATCTCTAGTGCCTCTGAGGGATTTTTCATTTCAGCAACAGGATTACCAAAGCGTCAACATTACCCTCTAAGACAGGGGTGGCCGATCATATTGCCTGAAGGGCCACGATGGGTTTTAGATCTTGATGAACAGGCCGGCTGGGTGGTGCAGGAAACTATATTTGTCTATAACTTTATTTGTCTAGCACCTTTTACAATCAGAATTGTCTTCAGGTGCCTTGCAGAGCCTGAACCCCCACGTAAGCACAGTGGCACAAAAAACTCCCTTTAAACAGGAAGAAACCTTGAGCAGGACCACTTACAAGGAGGAACCATCCTGCTGAAAGCTGGCTGGGTAAAGGAGGAGAAGAAGAGGGAGACAGGATAGAGTGAATAAGAAAGAGAGAGGGAGAGAAACAAAATTGCAAACATAATACAGCATAGCAAGTTGTTATAAAAAACAAGGGCGGGGACAGCATAGGCAGGTGCTGACAGTGGAAATTGGGAAATGAGGATTGGAGGTTGACTAAAAATCGTGCTTGATGGACTATCGCAGGGGTGGCCAACCCAGTCCTACGAGAGCCTCAATCCAGCAGGTTTTCCATCCTACCGGGTAGACAATAGGTTTCACCTGGAAGTCGTTTCCTTGGTGACAGCAGTTGTCTATCTGGTGGCTCCAGGGGAAAACTGTTGTCTAGCCGGTAGGATGGAAAACCTGCTGGATTGAGGCTCTCATAGGACTGGGTTGGCCACCCCTGGACTATTGACTAAGAAAATATTTAGAAGAGCCGTTGAAAACCTTCTTAATTTGGCTTTTGGAGAAATTATTGTGAAGGCTCTGCGGGCCGGCTTAAGTAATTCATTGGGCCACATGTGGCCCCCAGGCCTTAGTTTGCCCACCTCTGCTCTAAGATCACAGTGAAAATAAAACACAGTGGTCTGGGACTTCAAACTGAAATGGATGAAGATCCTTTTGACAGAATTAGCTAACTACTACAGTCTTCCCATAGATGTGCCAAAGCACCAATGTTCAGCAGCTGAAGAGTTGCAGCTGTTAGAAAACGGATCTGAATGTAGATCCTGACCACACAATGTTACTGGATTCATCCAGAAGTCACAATCATCCAAATCTGAACTATGCTTAGAAGAAAACACACAAGCATAAGCTGGCAATAGAAATCCTGACTGTGCTAGAATGTAGAGTGTGTACCCATGTTCCCTTTCACGGGTTGGCAAAGATTTTTAGATGACATCATGAGTCCAGTTTTCATTTGAGCCAAAAGTTTTGGGATGAAAACCAGAACCTCTCCTCGAGCTCCAGCAGTGTCGCTACCAGCCAGCAGTAAACAGCCTCGGCTAAGGTGCTGCAGATCTGCCACCCCTGTCATGAAACAAGCTTCTGTCCTCACTGCCAAGCTGGTTTTGAATTATTTAAAGCGCACACCGTGGCTGCATTTTGACAAGTGCACATAAGAAAGTAGGAGCACAAAGTGGTGGTGCTGACCGGAGGTGCAGACCGTGAGCAAGCAGCTGCACTCAGGTAGCTTCATTGGAAGAGTCAACACGTTTCCGCTGACAATGGAAATGCATTTCAACATCCTAATGTAAAAACAGTGTTATTTTGGGAATGACCTCTGGACGCTGCGTTCGCATTTCCACTGTACATAAAGGGAATGTAAACTGCCGAGCGCTGTCAGATAAACACATTTGATCAATTAAATATTTAAACAGCAGCAGTGCGAACGTGACAGTAATGGAGACAAACACTGGAGCAGAAACCTTAAAGGGTTTTATTATATCAAAGACGAAAGCAAAAGACAGGAAGCGGTGCTCAAGCTAACTCTGAGGGTGGAGACAAGCCTGGTACCTGCGAAAGCCACCTGTCAGTGCCACGATGGCGTCCGGCGTGATGGCGTGGACGGCTTCGTCAATCGCTTTGGTCAGGGCTCGGGCCTCGGCCTTGCTGACAGCCCTGGAGATGTCTCCATAGTGCAAGAAACCTGCAAAGAGAAAACCATGTGGTTATAGCTCTGCCGTCAGACATGGATGTTTGCACGGGGAGAGTCACGCCCAATTAAAGCAAAGGTAAGATGCGACGGGGTGGCTGATGGAAGGCTAGGTGTGCCGCAAACACCGGAGCCTTAAACCTGCAGGAGACGTCGGGCTGGATCAGGGCTGATGGACTGGTGACTGATTTCATGCGTCTCAGTTTGGGTTTTCTCTCGGGACCTCCGATGAATGAGGAAACCCAACGCTGACAGGAGTCTGCGCCGCAGCCGAATAAATCACACGGTTACTGACAACAGCGACGTGGCAAAGACGCAGACATATTTCCGTGTCAGAAACTGACATCGTTTTCACTGCGTGAAGCAGAAACGGCAGCGCGGAGGATGATGGATTCGGACCCGTTTGATAAAGATGCCTGTCAGCTTAATGTATCATCAGACGGACGCCAGACTGACTGGAAACCTGTGAGCAGGCTGATGGGGCGGTCTGAATCCCACCCTACAGCAGTACAAATGAGTCAGACAGAGGAGAAACTGTGTCATCATTTCTCAATGAACCATTTAACCACAAACAGTGGAGTCCGTTTGGAACCACCTGCTCATTTTATGGTTCTTTATTTTCATCACTATTGAATGAACATGTGATGGAATTAAGCAGTGGCCAAAAAAGTGTGAAATAACTCAAAATGTGTTTATATTTTTGATCGGGGGGGGGGAACTAAGGCCCGGGGACCCCATGTGGCCCGATGAACTATTTAATCTGGCCCGCAGAGCCTTCACAGTAATTTCTCCAAAAGCCAAACTAAGAGGGTTGCCAGCTTGATTGGTTAGAAAAAGGTTCAGACCCCCCCCTTCACCTAGCATGCTAACATGTCCTCTCAAGAAGGTGGGGCCAAACATCATTTGGAGCTTCATCATCCATCTCTAGTTGGACCAATTTACAGCCTCTTCAAAAAATATTTAATATCAAAAATATTTTCCCTGTCGATAGTCCATCGAGCACGAGTTTTAGTTGACCTCCGATCCTCATTTGGGGGGGTTAGTTTCCCTCACCCGTGTGCGTCTGCGGTTAGATGCCGTTGAGGATGGCCAATGAAAACTGGTGGGGAAGGAGCTCCAGGTTGGTTGAACAGGATTGGTTTAAAGGGATAACGGTCCTGCGCAGGATGCTAGCCGTGTCTCGGTGAGGCGGCTGATGTTACAGTCCTGGATATCCCTCTGGAACTGTCCTGGCCCCGCGCTCGTTCGGCTTGTTGTCTAGTGACTGGACGTTAGCCAACAAGATACTTGGCCGTGGTGTTTGGTTGGCTCCACGCCTCAGCCTCTCTGTCGCGCCGGCTCTTTCCCCTTGGGGTGTTGTTCAGGACCTTGGCCCATCGGCCAAGCCAGATCAGGAGATAATGATGTTGAAATAGAGACTGAGCACCTTATTCCGGTGTTTAGAAGGCTGTACGCCATATGTGATATGACACGGAGTACGTGTGATAAGGAGGTCAAAAATATTAGCAAAAACAGATAAATAAAACTTAATTGTCAGAGCAGGTACGATGGCTGCTGTCCTCACCGGTGCCATCGTGACCTGCCACTTTTAAATTGACCGAAAGTGTGAATTTTGACATAATGTATTATTGTTTGCATCTAATAAAATTGAAGTTGAAGTTGTCAGTGTAGCATTTTGTGAGTAGTAGCCTCGCACTGGATTGTAGGGCCGCATCTTCTTTCTGTCTCTATGTTCAAACCGGCTGGAACACTAAAACTACCCGAACCTGTACAGATTTACAATGACATCAGGCAAGAGAGCAAGAAGCAGGGCAAGAAGAGAAGCTCCAACAGACAGAGATCGAGATCAAACATGCTAAACCATTGTGGAACACTCTGGGGGGATTTGCAGCTGTGTGTGTGTGTGTGTGTGTGTGTGTGTGTGTGTGTGTGTGTGTGTGTGTGTGTGTGTGTGTGTGTGTGTGTGTGTGTGTGTGTGTGTGT
>BJFM01000180.1:135554-150308 GCA_016586285.1 Arothron firmamentum
TGGGTGGGTGTGTGGGTGGGTGTGTGGGTGGGTGTGTGGGTGGGTGGGTGTTGAGAGACACTGACGCACCATTCTGTTGCATGTGGTTGAGACGAATGCTCTGGTCTGCCAGGATGTGGTCGAGGGAGCGGAGCCCTGTGCGGTACCACTTCTCCGCCGTCTTCGGTCCAACCCCAAACACACTTGTGAACAGCTGGCAGGAAAGGCAGTGAGACATAATCAAGCAGTCAGACTCTGAGGTGACCCGCCAGAGGAGGCAGCAGCGATTAGCATTCAATCACATTCAAATCACAGTCACAACCCAAATGGCTGCTTTTCCACTTACTGACCTTTAGCGTTTGATACCTTTCATCAGACAGCACTTTCTCCACATCAAACGCGCGGCCATATTGAAGTAACTCCTGCAGAGCATGAAAGCTGTGTTAGTAAGAGAAACAGCAACGGTGTCAGCAGAAGTGAGTTTTCGGTTCCATCAGCGATTAACAAATTACTCTGAATCGCTTCTCAATTGAAAACAGATTGCTCTTACACCAGGTGCTCCTTGGCTCCTCTTTTCCATTTCCTCTTCAAGATAATGACTTTGTTGTTTTGAAAGCTCAGATTAGTGTGAGTTTAATGGCGTTCATAAAGACAACCAGGGTAATGTTTTCTGCAGCTTCAAATATTTGCTCTGAAACAACTTTGCTCCACATTAATTGTCTCCTGATCTCAGCAGAGAGCCGCTAATCTGCTGGTCACAGAGGCCACTTTAAAGTCTTCACTGTGTTCAGGCATAAAATCAGCCGGCAGTTCTTCCATCAGAACTGGTTGGGTGGTGGAGCTGAAAACAAGCCATCTGGGCTTTGGTACACATCGTAAATCTACATTTCCCTCTCCGTGGTGCAAACAAGTATGCTTCTGGGGTGGCTTGTTGGTGTATCAGCCAAAGAACTATCCGTGCTCTCTCTGAAATAGTGGAGACAGCACATTTTCCATCATCAAAGCCCCAAACGGCACTGGGAAACTTCGGGGAGGACGTCTCGTTGCGGAATCCTGACATCTCCAGGTAATCCGCACACTTTGTTGTGAGCCGCGGTCCCAATATTTTCACGGTACCATCAAAGGAAAAGGAGGACGTAGATAATCACGGATAAGAGGCCTGACGGGAGGGAAAAATGAATGACACATTTTTAGCTGAGCTATTACGTTAGCCAGCCTTTCATCTGCCTGCAGCAGCGTCCCTAAGATTACGAGGCAGTAAAGACGCTGCTGTCCAAAACGCTCGTGTCTGCTGTTGGATACTGTTCCTTTGTTCAGGGAGCCAGAGCTCTCTTTCCATCTCTTTCCATCTGTCACACCCGCGAGGCTCATGAAAGAGAGATCTATCAAAAGAAGGTGACGGAGCTGCGCGATGTGGAGCCTTCAGCCACTGCACAATACTCCAGAAAGCACATCAAAAGCCTCCGTGCACCTCAGAGTCCCACCACCATTTCTCTCATAAACTGACGCACTTTATTTCCCCTACCACAATGAAAGTTGTAGTACATGTGTTATAAACATGTCCTGGCTGATAGTGTGGGAGATAGAGCAGGCATGCCAGGCTGCTGAGTCACTGTGGACCAAATTACTCACATACATGGCATGGGGCCCTGACCCTAACAATAACTAACAAGGTTTCACTCCTTTGTTTTAATCAACTGAGAACTTTATTACAACCACTCAAAGCATTATTACCAGCAAATAATTGAGTTACTAGCCTAAAGATGCTATTTTAGAAAAAATGTGCAATATTTTATGCAGAATTTTTTT
This sequence comes from Arothron firmamentum, assembly GCA_016586285.1. Taxonomy (NCBI): domain Eukaryota; kingdom Metazoa; phylum Chordata; class Actinopteri; order Tetraodontiformes; family Tetraodontidae; genus Arothron; species Arothron firmamentum. Next base: position 137,343 of record BJFM01000180.1, read on the forward strand.
CATACAATCGCAGGAACTCACTGTCCGGCTGCACTGCCTTTCTTTCTGGTCAGCAGTTTTCAATGTCTGTTTTTAGCGTCTGTGATGACGATGACGAGGCTAGTGCACCTGTGTTAGGGTCTATTTACGCTGTTTATCTTATCTGACCGTATTTCAAATCCCCTCTCTTTTATTTAAACCCACTTTTCCTTCCCTCCTGTCCCCCACACCGGCAGAATAATTGGTTTATAAAAGGTGTTATTGTGTGCAAATAATTGTTGGATGTGCATAACTTGTGGCGGGCCGCATTTAATTTTGGGAAGGCCCTAATGCGGCCCACGGGCCAGGTATTTGACACAGCTGATGTAAAGTATATAGAGCACAGATCACAGTTACTCTTTGATTTTTTTTTTCCCTATCGGAGCATATATTGTATCATTTTATCTTTACATTTAATTGTAGCCACACAGGAAGGTTCCTGCTTCAACTCTAGTTTGGTTCTTTTCTCCAAGTTCTTCAGTTCCTCCCTCAGTCTGAAAACATGAATGTTAGCTTAACTGAAGACTGCAAATGGCCCCTGCTGTCGATGTGCGTGGGTCCCGTAGTGGACTGGTGACCTGTCCATGTTGTTGCTGCCTGTCAACTGGTGACTGCTGGGATGGACTCCAGGGCCCCGTTAAAAGAAAATAGTGCTTAACAGAAAATGGGTGGATGGATGGATGGATGGATGGATGGATGGATAGATAGATGTGATTTAATGAAACCTTTGGAGAGTGATAAAGCTGATCTCCAGATATATCTATGTATTGGTAGTTTAGGCAAATCAGTAAAGCCTGTTTCTTAAAAATGTTAAGATGGATGAATTGTTGATGTTAAACAGTTCAACAAAATGCTTTGAAAGACTTTGACTCTGCCTGATGTTAAAATGTGGGATGTTACTCTGAGTAATGCTCCTTTCCATCAGGCCTACGTGCAAACACTTTGTTTGGATGATTAGCTGTGCTGTTGAGCTGCATTTGGGATGCAGGAGTCTGTGTTTAAGGCGTGTGCATGCAGGGAGCCGGTGAAGCTGAGCACAGATCAGATGTGAGCAGCCGTCACTGCTCAATGATGCATCAACCTCTGCGTTTCAACCCTCAAGCTAAGACCAACCTCAAACTCAAGGATGCCGCGTTCACACAGCCAACACACACACACACACACACACACACACTGCTCGTAACACACACTCTTCTCACGTCAAGAGGTTCTTCACTCGGGATGATGGGTGAGCAGCGAGGGCTTCATTCATGGCTGACAGAGTGTCACTCCGATGTTCACAGACACATCCAGCGTTTTGCTTTCACTCTGTTTGTTCTCACTTTGGTTTTTCTTTCAGTCCTTTTCCCTTTTTTGAGTCTTGTTTTGTCTTTAAACAGAGAAGAGGGAAACTAGGAAAGAGCTCCGGGTGGATGTACGTCCCGATCATGAGAGAAGTCCCTCGTTAATGTTGGTTTGTTTAATGAATGAACCTCTGCGCTAACACATTGAGAGATTTGAGGTGTGTGTGTGTGTGTGTGTGTGTGTGTGTGTGTGTGTGTGTGTGTGTGTGTGTGTGTGTGTGTGTGTGTGTGTGTGTGTGTGCGTGTGTGTGCGTGTGTGTGTCAGTCAGAGGGTGGACTAAAGCGCTCACCTTGTCCCGCTACAGGGACCTGACAGTCTCTCCAAACAAACATCTCTTGACATTTTCCCTGACAGCTCGCCGTGACTCCTGCCCTGACTCTGTCTGCAGGTGAGCGTCAACACACTCGCTCAGACTATGTTTTCACCCCCAGACGATCTACATTTGTCTGATGCCTGTCAGTGTCTCTGCACATGTGTCTGTCTAAGAATTTGACATTTTAAAAAGTATTTTTGGTCTGATATTCAAGGCCTGAACTCCACACTGAACGTTTTTAGCACATAACTTTCCAAATGTGCCACTTTATTCTTGAGCGTAGTGAAACAAATTCTGTATGTTTTAAATGGACAACCAAAAAGTCCGTCGCACCACCTTCATACATCCCAGTTGATGAGGTGTCCTGATTCTGGTGTAACCCAGCACTGACAGTATAACTCTCACCGGACAAGCTCTCGGAGAAAAGGAATATAAAACTGCAGCTACAGATTCAAGCTGCTTCTTCCTTTTTCCAGGAAAACCAGCTTGACCACAATGATGGTTTTGTAGACACGGTTGCTACTCAGTCATCATTCAGTGATGGGGACAGTGCTAATGCATCCTTCACAGCATTGACTTTCTCCTTTTAAGAGTTCTTTAGGGAGAATGTAGGAAGTTGGAAACCGTTCTAATAAAGAATAAGTTGAGGGAGTCTTACGTCGATGATGGCTTTGGCGTGGTCCCCGAGACTAGGCAGGTGGTGAGTTTCCTCCAGACTGCTCAGCACCCGGGGGAGACTCTTTAGGACAGATGCGGCTCTCCTGAAAGCCAGACAACGACCCTCCATCTGGTTAAACTCATAGCACTCAGCCAGCACTTCAAACGCATCCTGGACAGAGGAGGAAGAGGAAAGGAGGGAGAAAAGATGAAACGTTGCTCCGCGCTGGCGACACGTTCATTAGTACCAGCTGGGTTCAAACCACTATCAATAAAAGGAAAAACAATAGGAAAACTGAGGAACGTCTGGGTCCTTCATTCACCTGTCAGGTAAAGTGACCCACACAGGAAATGAGAACACAGACTTCCTCTCGTGCGTCTCTGTGGCTGTATATTGGAACAGGCAGGACGTTTTCTTCTGGGTGACCAGACTGTGAAGGTAGAGCACCAGGAAGCTCTCACGTCTGCAGACTGGACTCCCAGGAGGAGACGAGTGACCACGAAACTCATTCAGCACAAGAAGAGTCCAAACAGAAAGAACAGACGCAACTTTCATTTCTGGATGGGCTTTGACATTTTTGTTAAGGGAGAATTCCTTCTCTCTCATCCCTCTATCCATCCATCCACCACCACTTTCCCCTCACCTCAGCTTTTCTGACAACTTTGTCAGATCTTCTGCTGAGAATCTTAGCTTCCGCAGGTCTGCAAATCTGATCAGCCTGGTGAACATCCCTGGTGGTGAGACGCTGAAGCCCCACATGAGTTCTAAAAAGACGCTGAAACTGCAGCCCTAATTGACCTAAATTGCCTGAATCATAATTATGACAGTGAATTTCTGCAGTGCTGCTAGATGAGCTTCTTTGCTTTTGCCCTTCTGCAGTCTTCCTTTTAATCCTCCGTCTGGTGCCTCTCTTCAGCTACGAGCCGGGGTTTTGTTGCTTGGCTACCTTCTTCCTTCAGTGTGGTCTGGAAGACCTCAGGACCTGCTCCTCCAGGTGACCCCTCTTGCCCTACAGAACTCCGTTTAGTCGTAGTCCATCTTGCACCTTTCCATTATTTCCTGTCTGGTGTTCTTGTGACCACAAAGGAATGAACAGCTGATGCTGACGGTACAGGATCGTGAGCTCCTGCGGTGCAGCAGGCTGGGAGGAGGACAACGGTTGTTGAAGGCCTGGGTGGTTCAGCCACATCCCAGCAGGTCATTGCAGGGATCCCTCAGCATCGTTGATCCGTGTCCCCAGTAACACGGAACATCATGACCACGTGTGCCTCCAGCCACCGGAGAGCAGCATAATAATGTGGTGTGTAATAAAGGAAATCTTATTTCCACTCGGCCAATGACAAATGTGCTGCTTTTTTTCATTCTGGCTCATTTAAATGTGGGTCAAAGCCGCCCATAGTCGTTCTCCTCTGGGTGACATTCATGCCGTTGAACTCATTTATTTGGTAGTGCAAAAAGTGAGAGTTAAGTGTAAAAAGAATCCGAGGCCAGAGCAGAACGTGTGTGTGTGTGTGTGTGTGTGTGTGTGAGTGTGTGTGTGTGTGTGTGTGTGTGTGTGTGTGTGTGTGTGTGTGTGTGTGTGTGTGTGTGTGTGTGTGTGTGTGTGTGTGTGTGTGTGTGTGTGAGTGTGAGTGTGGGGATGAGGTGGAGTCCAGATGCTGTTCAAGCATCAGATTAGACCTTGTGTTTGAGTCTGCTTTATTAATGAGCCTTTGAAGAGAAAGAAAATACAATTCCAGTTCAGGGAGCTGAGAAATTGCCTGAAATGATGACTTAATAATGGGACTTTTGGGGTCATTGTAGATGCAAAGACGTGCCTGATACTATAGCGCATAGCTAGTTAAAGAGAGCACACACACAGTCACACACTGCATATGATGTTTAGACCCCCTAATCCGCCATATGTTATTGGACACAAGTTCTGCAGAATTCACAGTATGTAATTTTTGGACTATAAGTCACTCCAGAGTAGAAGTCGCATTAGTCAAAAAGTACGTCGTGAAGGAGGAAAAAACCTATCCCTTTCATGCATGACGATCACTACAGTGGACAGCTATTAAAATGTCATTTTTTAATGATGAGAACAGGTTTTGATGGCAGTGTTGCATATAAGCCTCTACAGTGGACGTCTGAGAATCACCCAACATTAGTTAAAATCCACAAACGCATGCTGGCCACCTGAGTGGACATGTTCATAACTCCTTGAAAATTTGGTGAAAAAAACAGAAACAAATCAGTTCTTCTTTTTATGTCTAAAAACACATAAAAACACTTAGTAACATTTTTCTTTAACTCAGTATATCATGGGTCATGCATCAAAGGGATATATAAGTCTCACTGGACTATAAGTCACATTTTTTTTGAGAAATGTATTTTTAAAAAAAATCAAAAACCAAGAACAGACATTTCATCCAGAAAGGCAAGTTAGAAAAACAACAATAGAATACAGATCAACAGGCTGAATAGGTGTCAGGTATGATACTGTAACTAATTAACAGCTATTCAGCTACACAATAGCATAAAGAACATACGTGGGAGGCTGAAAAGGCAGAATTAGCATAACAAGCAGGCGACTCCAACAAGCTAGCTACTGGTTAGCAAGTTTAGCAAAATCTCCATCTCATTCCACATCACTGAATCCATGAATTCTTCATCCTCGGTGAAGAGGATTTTCTTTTGGGGGCATTTGTGTTCAGTCCTTCTCAGTTGTCTTTAAGTTAATGTTTAAATTAATTTTCAGTGGTACAGGAGTAGCACATAGCGGTAGTTATCATGACCCCAGAGCGCCCTCTCGTGGCTTTAGGTAACATTTACTCCTTGGTCATGTCGGTCAGTGTGAATTAACATATTTTAATATTCATAAGTCGTAGGACCAGCCAAGCTATGAAAAAAGTGCAATTTATAGTCCAGAAAATACAGTAAGTACTTTTTTTCCCTCTGCCGGAACCAGGTTGTGAGCTGAGGTCACTGCAACGGCAGCAGCCGCAGCGGCAGTGCTGAGACCTCCAGGGGAGACCTGCAGCTTCAGGTCAGTGAGCAGCAGACTGGAGTCAATGCACGTGCGTGCACTGATCTGTTTACTGCAGATAATGAAAAGGGTGTCGCTCCTTACATCTCACCCAACACACATACACACACACACACACACATGGAAAGTTCCAACTTTCATCCAAATTCATACGAGTTATTTTCCAAATATCAACTTCATCCGTACGAGAACGTTATTCCTTAAACACCAAAATTACCAAATCATTTGCATGAACAGTAATGTGCAAACTCGACACCACCGTGGCAAAAATTGTGCCTTTATCAAAAATAACGACTTACTTCTGGCCTCTACGTAAAAGTGCACCTTCCAGACCGGCCTCATGGTGCATGTTGTTCCTTTTTGCCAAGTGCCCAAAATTAAACAAGTAGAAAATGCAAATATATTCGTTCAGAAAGACAAGGACAAGATCTCAGATGATGAAGAGATTCATGGATTAAGCATGTTTACCACCGGGGTAATTAGGGATTCACAATATACAGCCAATGTTCTGCTGTGTATTATCAATATGGATTGAATCAGGAACATTTTCTGATACTTTGATTGTTGAAATGAACTTTGTAGAGAGTTACACAAGTTCTAAAGTGACTGGAACTCTAACTGGTCTAACTGGTTATTCATGGTGCTCCAAGTCTTTTCATCCCTACATAAACTGATTATTCTCGAACACCACAGAACTTTTTATGAAGTTGCAGGAAAACATCCAGGCCGGTGATGGAATGTGATACTTCTGGCTTTAGCTTAAAACCACTGTTTAATGCAAAAATCCATACATATTCACAACCTGTGCAGAGTCGGGAGAGAACCTTGCGGTTGCAGCGATTATTCACAGAGTTGGTACAGCGTTCCTTCACCGCTCACCTCCCACCTTTGGCCCAGAATCCTGGAGCTAAACAGCGGAACTGAAATGGAGCCTCTTCCAGGGCTCCATCCCTCCTGTGGCTTTTTGCTCTCACATCTTTCCTTCTTTGTAGCATCCACCACAAAACGTCCACCACCTGCCGTTCAACCTCCGAGCACCTGTGTAAATCAGCATTTTAATTTCCTTCAACAGATTATTGTCAGAAGAATACACTGCAGGTCCAGGAGCCTGCAGGAAACATTCTGAAGAAGTCGCTGAAAACTTCATATAACTAGAATATTTTATGTATGATTAACAACCACCAGATCAAATGTTCCAGAAATATTTGCTGATTTGAAACTATTTGAAACAATTAAATTGGCTAAAAGAAGAGCGTTTCTTTTTGCCATCCTGGCTGTGAGCAGCTGCATCGACTCCAACCAATGATGTTCGTTGTGTTATCGAATTAGCGAGGCGTTGAGGATGGTGTGTGTGTGGGGTGTTAGGGTGTGCACAGACATTGATATAAAACACCACTTTACCCCCCACCACCAGATATCACAGACGGGCCCGGAAAGTCCCGCTCACACAGCAGTCTGCCTCTCTGCGTGCACAAGAGGAGGGCAGGAAGGGAGGTCAGACGACCCCCCGATGAGGGAGCCTTCGGGATGCCTTTAATGATGCATCTCTGGATGTGTCTGCCTCGCGCCACGCGGGTCGGAGTCCCCCCTCACCGGATTCACACGCAGTCGAAGGGCATTTTCCCCCAAAAACAGGAAAAGCAGCGCTTGAACCAGGCCGGCGCTGTGTTGTTTTCTGTCTGTGACCTTTGATCGTTAATTCCTCTGAGGGCTGGAAGGAATCAATTCCATTCATTTAAGGTTCAGCGCTTCCATACGCCCTCCATCCATCACCTCCTGGCGTTTTTTTCCAACGCATCAGACGCCTTGTTGTTACACAGGGAAACTTATTCAGGACGTCGGCACTAAGTCTATACGGTAACACACGTAGACCAAGATTACGGTCAAAGATCGGAGCATGTGTGTGTGTGTCTGTGTGCGTGTATGTGTGTGTGTAAGCTGGAGAGGGGGTGCAGCAGAAGGGAGGGCTGCTTTCGTCCTAAAAAAGGTGGTGCTGCAGGCCGTGAAGGCAGTGATGTGAGAGATGAAGAGGCAGCAGGGAGGAATAAATCAATATTGTTCGGAACGAAGGGGCTCTCGCTGCCAGCGTGTGATTGACACCTCGTCGAGATGTTGCTCATCCTCCCTCCCTGATCCTGACACCTTCCGGCGCCCTGTCTTCCCGAACGCTCCACCTGCCTCCCTGCAATCAGCCCTCTTTTCTGTCCAGATGCGTCACTGTAAACACACACTTTGTGCACAAAGCCTCCACGGTGCACGACCCGGTTGGCTAAATTAACCTTTCCTTGATGAATGCAGGCTGCTTGTTGTGTCTTTAATAAACAAGACTCCCGGTGTTAATTAGTGGTAAAGTAATTGACCCACAGCATCTTGAACTCAGACTTTCCATCCTATCTTCATGAAACATATGAACTTGAACAAACTGTGTGGGGTGTGAACCTGCGCCTTGTTTGTGCTTCTCTTGAGCTGTGTTTAATGCTGCCTACCACTTTCATTGATTGAAAAGTCTGAATCAAGTTTAAAGCTTAAAATGAATCCAAGAGCAGCTCAACAGCTGGCGTTTGGGTCAAGACTCACAGCATTTTCACTGTCCTGGAGCTGTCAAACAGCCCGCAGGACTCATATTCTCCAAGTATTAAGTCTAGCAGACACCAGCAGGTCTCCTGATGTAAGGGAACCTGTCATTATTGCGTGTCTCAGTCTAGACACGAGCGCAGAATGTGCTGTAATTAGCCGTGACTGTTGTGACACTGGTTCTGATGGTCTATTCCTCCTCCACCTGTACCCCCCCGCTAGGCTGCTCCACAGGCGCTTCTGTGCTCTGAGCTTTGCTCTTTCTTTTCCTGGACACGCTCAGAAACTAAAGTTTAACAGTAAAAAAAAAGATTAAACGCTGCCAAATAGATGAGGTTTTAAAATCAAAATCAAGTGGATCTCCCAATTATTTGGGCAAAATTGGCTCAAAATCAAGTGTTTCTGTAGACCAGAGGAGGGCAAACTGAGGCCCGGGGGCCACATGTGGCCCGATGAACTATTTAATCTGGCCCACAGAGCCTTACAATCATTTTTCCAAAAGCCATATTAAGAAGGTTGTCAGCTTCATTGGTTAGAAAAAGGTTCAGACCCCCCCTTCACCTAGCATGCTAACATGTCTTCTCAAGAATGTGGGGCCAAACACCATTTTGAGCTTCATCATCCATCTCTAGTTGGACCAATTTTCAGCCTCTTCACAATATTTTCTCAGTCAATAGTCCATCAAGCAGGATTTTTAGTCAACCTTTTATCCTCATCTGGGGGGGTAGTTTCCTGGACCACCTGGCTGGCCCCTTCATCAAGATCTAAAACCCAACGTGGCCCTTCAGGCTAAATAATTGGCCACCCCTGCTGTAGACATTAAGGAGCACATCTGCACTAGCTTTTCCAGGTACTAGAAATAACTGTATTTTCTCTCCTTCATGCAGGATGTGGTGAGTCCATCACGGCAGCAGGAAAGCTGAGTAGTAAAAAAACACCCAGGAGTCTGTGCAATATGTGGATGTGTATTACACGTCTGTCCAGGTGGACACGCCATGCGTGCACAAGTACGTGCATCAATTATGTATGTTTAATGTCACTGAGAGGCTATAAAACAGATGCCTCGCTGGCTGCAAACGAGCTGCCGTTGGTCTTTTTAGCTGCCTGAGCCAAACTTCGTCTCCAGAGAGTTCAGAGCTCAGCTGCTGGTCCGGAGCAGAACTACGAGCGGAAGCTTCCTACGCCTGTTTGTGTCCCTTCATTCTCTCTATTTTAACTCCAAAATCTGTTTCAAGCGAACCTGTGGAAACCTGGAAGAGGATGATGAATTACTTGCGAGGACGAAGGTTAGCAAAGAGACGGTGGGGAGACGTTCCGCAGAATCCACCGACCGATGTTTGCAAACTGTGTGCTAATATTTTCCTTCTCCAGAGTCCAGAATAAGTGAATCCGAAGAGTTTTCTTAATAAATCCCAGGAACTAAAATATTTCCCTGCCTTTTGTTGTCATGGCTGCGTGAAGAATAGCTAACTGGAAACAAGTAAACCCTGACTCGGTCCGTAAATCAGAACCTCGTCTTTTGGACGGGCCCATAAACGGGACCTGTGCTTCGACTGACTCGTGCCCGTGTGATTGTGCATGTGCATCACCTGCTGTGATAAGGCTGGGTGTTGGTGCATTTGCTCCTGCACTTCACTAAACTGCCGGAACTAGCTAAACGCAGGCAAATGGCTACCAGGTTAGGCTAACCAAGGCTGGGCCTTTAGAGACATGACAGGTTTGGGGGGGTGGAGAGGATGCCTCTGTTATTATCGCCAAGGCAACAGCAGACAAGGAGGAGCAGCCGGAAATGAAATAGATATACAGATAGTCGCCAGTGCAATTAGATTTTTGGTAAAACACAGTGGACGGTGTGTGCCTCCAATTTAGCTATTAACACCTTATAGATGTTTGCAAAAATATTAAAATCTACAGAAATCTAAATGTTTCACACACTATTTTGGTTTTGTTCTCTGGAGTTCATTGAAATGATGATAATGCTTTTCTAAGTCTGTGTGTGTGTGTGTGTGTGTGTGTGTGTGTGTGTGTGTGTGTGTGTGTGTGTGTGTGTGTGTGTGTGTGTGTGTGTGTGTGTGTGTTGCAGAACAGAGGGCCCATAGCAATCTGGGCGCCTCCAGGGGGCGCCATAAAATCGGAAAAAAAATAACTTTCACTGTAATTATACAGTATTAAAACTTTTTATTAGTGATAAAATTTAAAAGCTCATATAGACTGATGCTCAACTAATATTACTACCAATGATAATAGTAATAATAATTAAGCATATTTTTTTCAGGAATTGTACTGTTAAGTTGGCAACTTGCGTCTGCGCAATTTGCCTCACATTGGTCATTGAATGCCAACCAGTAAATAACTAGTTCCATACTTCTGTAGCGGGATGACATGAAGACGTCTTCACTGTTAGGGATCATTCGTAAAGACTAAACCATCAAGATTTTTATAGAATAGCTGAATTCCTCCTGCCTGCAGCCACTGCAGATGTTGGGCCATCAGCAGATATTGCAAGTTCAGCAGCCTCCAGCAGTCCTCCTGCCCCCCCACCCGGCCCCACCTCAGAGGAGTGATGCGGCAGCAGGAACCAAGACTGCACCAGTGGACCCTGCAGACTGGCCTTCTGCGCTAGCGGATCAGGAGCAAAGAGGTGCTTCACAGAGGTCCACTTCAAGTTCAAAACACGCCCAAAACAAAAGGAGGGAGGAAGGCCTCATGAATGTTTCACCAGATCCTTAGTCAGTGGGGGAAGTCAGGAGAAGCTACAAAGGCTGGTGATATCTTTCACTGCTTCTGTCTTTCAAAGGACAAAAGAGAAGGACTGAAGGAGAGAAGGACTGAAGGAGTGAAGGACTGAAGGACTGAAGGACAGAACGACTGAAGAGTTTAAGTACTGAAGGAGTGAAGGAGAGAAGGACTGAAGGAGTGAAGGGGTAAATGAGTCAAAGAGTGAAAGACTGAAGGAGTGAAGGACAGAAGGACTGAAGAGTTCAAGGACTGAAGGAGTGAAGGAGTGAAGGACTGAAGAGTTGAAGGACTGAAGAGATGAAGGACAGAAGGACAGATGATAGAAGGGCAGAAGGACAGATGGACAGAAGGACTGCAGAGCTGGGTCCGGTCAGCTAAAGGGCTGAAGTAGGTGGACAGGAGCTGGTGCTGCAGCAGGACGGGGCGTTAGGTTGGACATCAGTCGTCCACTCATTGGCTGAGAGAACCTGGCTTTAGGCGGTCCACAGACGCATGCAGCCAATCAGAAAATGGCAAATCCATAAAAGGGGCGGAGCTTCTGGCCAAGGTTGACCTGGTTATTGTGTGGTTATTTAAATGGTTTGATGTTAATTACAGTATTCAGAAATTATTACTGTTATCGTTGATTGACTTATTTACAGGATTTGGGATTTTTGTATTTATTGGTAATTTGTTGGGCTCCATGATATCTTGTAAATTACAGACAATGCTAAAAAAAACAGTGTTATCCCATTGTTTGTGTAAGCATATCTATGTTTTTTCTGTGCACTGGAGCGCTTCGGAGTGAGCAGAGGACGGATCGGCGCTCTGGCCTCGGGAGCAATCGCACCGGTTCGGGGAAGCTGTTGAGTAACTGTTTCTTACGGTGAAAATTGCGTTGTAGTTGTCCGTCGTGGTCCGTCTTTGGCAGGCATATTGAGAAACGGCGGCCACAGCAGCCACTTTTCCGCCCTCCGGGAGTGTGGGCATCGTGTCCTGTGCACACAGAAACAGACTTACAAACACATATTTACCCTTTTTTCCGAACTTTTTCATATTGCCCTTAATGTACAAATATGTGCGCGGCGGCATCTGGCTAGTTCAGGGGTTCAAATTGAATTACATAAAAATGTAGCCATTTGCCTTGGAGCTTATTTTTATGACTGCGTGTCTCCAGGGCAACAGGCTAATAACGCTCCTCTCACAGTCTGATGCCATCCAAATCAATTATGCTACCTAACCTAGCATTACAAATCTGCCTGCCATCATCCAATTTGCCTCCAGTAAATTGCCTTTTCATTCTATAAAACATGTTTTTGCCATTTGTATTGCATGCGTCAAAAGGATTACCAGTGTAGTTTTAATATTCCTGCAGACAATGAGCCAAAACAAAGCGAAAGACAGTGCCTGGAAGATCCGCCGCAGCGCGTGGACAGACGAGAGCCGCAGCGCTCACATTCCTGGGCCGCGTCACACCTGTCTCTGCAGCAGTTTCCACATCAGCTAGTGTGGGACTGTGGGTCCACTGGGATGCGCGTCTGTGGAGGACGGTTCCCCCCTATCTGGGAGGAGTCATTCAACCAGCCTGCAAACTTGGAATTAAAATCTCTGCGATCTGAGGGGCAGGGAATCCCCTCGCGGCCTTGCCATGACCTTGGGTTAAACCCCTGCTGAGATGATAAAGGTTTCTGTCAGAAGGACGACAGATTCTAGGCGCGACCTGAACTCTGGGAACAAACTGCACCAGCTCTAAACTCTAACACAGACATCACGTGACCTGCACAACTGGCTGCTCAGGAGACCATTACATTAAAAACACAAATATTACATTCCAGCGGGTTTAATATGTACTTTTCCATCCTGACGTGCATAAAAACATTTACAACGGTGAACGCTATTGCCTCCATAGCCCATGGAGGTGAGCGTGCATGAGAAGAAGCCTTTCTGGGGAATGATTTATCCCTCCGTGGTAGCTCCTTAAATGGATTTATGACTCATAAAAACATCGACTGGAAGCAGCGGATGTTAACACTGCTGCATGCTGCCTCGTTCACACCTCAGGGGAGGGAGAGCAACGCAACACAAGAAGAAGAAGAAGAAGAAGAGCTGGGCTGCCGGTTACACGCGGGGTGGTTCGATACATGTCAGCATGCCGCCGTCATGGGGCACACTTCGGCAGCTCAGCGGTCGGGTTGTGTTCAGAGGAGCCGCAGAAGCAGAAAATTACAGCCGCATAAAAGTGTGTCCAGCTGGCTGCCTGGTTTGTTTTTTACACCTTCTGCAGGGATTACCGCTACATGCTGACCTCCCCCC
>BJFM01000181.1:0-12556 GCA_016586285.1 Arothron firmamentum
CAGGTGAAATAAACCGACTGAACGCTGTTTAATTAGGACAGGCTACACACCACCACAATAGCTCACTCATGTCTGACATGTTGGAACTGTATTTTTATATTTCATATTAGCTTTCTGCCGAGTCCATTTTGTGTCTGTTGGGCTGCACCTGTGGCTCAAACACACGTACAGAATAGAAATTTTGAAAGGGATGAACAACCAAAAGCAACCTTTTTTTCTTTATATATATCTTTCCAATTAATGATCACGCATGGACTCGGTCATTAATTTTCAGACACACCATCTCTCTCTTTTGCCACTGCTGCAGTATAAGTTTTTCCGTGAAAATATGCACATTTTCGGTCTGCGTGGTCATGAAATCTTCCTTCTCTAACGGTGAGAAGTGTGACGATCAAGGTGTTTTTTCACTTGTTGCCATGGTGAATCAGGTTATCTGCGTTCCATTGATAAGGCTTGTTAGATCTCCGTGCACGAGCGTAACTCTGAGTCACAGGTGATTAAACCAACTCTTAGCGCCTGTTCTGAAACTGAAAACTCTGAGTTTATCAGATGCTGAAAATTCAGAGTTTGGCAAGCCTGAGATTAGCTGGAACTCTGAGTTTTGAAATCCCGCTTTCTGAAACGGACCCCTGGTCACGAAGCACAGGCAGCCACATATTCCGTACAGAATAAAAAGCATACAAATATTATGAAACAAAATAAATATACTGTTTTTAGCGTGCTGCATTGACATGATAATAATAATAATAATAATAATAATAACAATAACAATAACAATAACAATAATAATAATAATAATAATAATAATAATAATAATAATGAGAATTATTGTCATTATTATTATTGTTGCTGTTGTTATTGTTATTAGTATTATAATTTTATTGATTTCATTTATTTTTATTTTTCAGGATTAAACAGCAGCTTTGGGTTTGGGTGATCTACAAATGTATGAAGTAAAATAAGAAATAAGGTAGACATGCAGCCCAGCAGTGGAATTTACAGTAGTTTAATCTCTGATTTTAATTATGATGCTGTTTAGCAAAGATTATCTCTGTTTAGGTAAAGCCAGAGTGGTTTTGACATGTTATCATTAAATGTTAGCATGAGCATATTAGCATTGATATGCTATCATTACTATATTACCATTGAAATGCTAGCATTAGCATGTTAGCATTGATAATTTCAGTATTGATGTTATTAGTACTGTGTTAGCATTGCTATGTTTTCTCAGCTGATTATGAGTTTAAGAATGAACATATGATTATATGATATTGCAGGTAAATTGGGTTAATTGATTTCAGTACCAGTATAAGCACAAAAAATGAAGTCTTACCAGTGGCTAATTCAGCAAATGATGTTATGGTGAAGGATTTAATTTACTGAACACTACATTTTATTTCTTTATAAAAGGTTTGAACATTAAAAATGTTTTGATGTAACTCTGATAAGTGTTATTATGATTTGTGACTGATGACTGCTGGTGAAATGTGATGATTTGTCTGACTTAAAATTGACTAGCTAATGATTAAAATGTGTAGAAATGATTAATATGAGTGAATAACATGTTTAGTATATTTCTGAGACACTTGTACTGACTGCCTGTATTTTAAATACAATGAGGTAATGTTGACTGAGTGAATGATGAGGTAATCATGGCTGAATATGGAAAGGAGGGAAGTCAGGTGGAGCATGTTTGACTGGAACCAGTGGACGTCAGGGGGACGTTCTTTGGGCTGATGTTTGGACGCTCTCCTGGCCGCTGTTTGAAACAAATAACACTGATCGAAGACTCAAACTCAACGCAAGAATCAAGATTGTGGACAACGAACAATGAATGAACACATGTGGGTTGTTTGTCCCATTGTGAACTGGACTGTGTTTTTTCCTTTTCATGCCCTGAGACTGAGACCACAACATCTGGAGTTGCCTGGCAGCCAGGAGAGGAACTGGCTGTGCAGAAGAGACCAGGTCGGGCTGCCAGGTTCTAAATGTCAGTCTCCAGACTCCCACACCACCTGGAACACCCCGTCTCCCTCCCAAAGACGAAACATAAATGCACAAATTACAGGCAACCACGAGCAGCATCGTCATCCTTATCTGCAGTTTTGGATCCTTTTAATATATTTTTACTGATTATCGTCTAGACAGTAAAACACTCATGTGTAATCTGCCTAATCTTTTAATAAAGCAATGCTAAAGGAGAAGCTTGTGTTCTGGTCCTTGTAGATATTTTCATCATTTGAAGCATAAATCAGTTCCTACATATTAAATTAGTTCATACAGACTGATACACTTTAGTAGCAAGGCTAAATCTTGGTGTGTCAATAAACACCCAGGTGGAGCAATAAACATCCATTTTGTTTTTTGGAGATGCTAAATTATCATGACACCACAGTAATAACACAACAATATATGACGCCACACTGATGTTAAATGATTTATGGCCGTTAACCCCCAGTGGAAGCCCATCCTCTGACTGAACTTTGACTGTTGCTGCACCAGCGCTGACTCGTTGTTGCTGGAATTCTGCCCAAACACAAGAATGCGGAACTGTCCCAAACCTGCTGAGGAGGACGCTCCCTGGGTGGAGGGTTGGTGAGAAACTTACTTAGAAAACATTCCTGATCAGGGAGAGGCACAAGAACCAAAGATGGCAGAATGAATAAATAACAGCTGCTGGTTCAGCCCATCCCCCACGAGCATAGAGTGTGTACAGTAAATCTTGTTCATACTAACACACTACATACAGACCATCCTCTATAATGTACGGCCAAAGCGTCTGATTCGCATATTCAGTCCACTTCCATGGTGCTTTATCACTTTGACAGGTGCACATTGTCTTAATTCTGATGAGCAGTGGTCTTCAACCCAGTAATACTAGAGAACACTTCATCATTAACCTGATCTCAGTGTGATCCTGCAGTATTTGTAGCTCCACATACTGGAAACAAGCGTTTTTTATCAGCATCTTAGATGAAAACAACCCAATGTCTTCACCTTTCATTATTATTGATGATCTTTTATCATCATTCAGCTGTTTCATCTGTTCAGGTCCTCACAGGTGTGAGTCTCTGATTGTGTCATAAAGGTTCCTTTGTCAGTCAGCAGGCAGGTTGGTTTGTCGTGCATTGTTGCCTCCATCTTTGTTGTAGTTCAGTATTTTGTTAATCACTGATTATATCCTTGTTCTTCCTCTGTCTGTTTCTGTGGACCAATGAAAAAAGCCTGTGGACAAAGACTGTGAGAGTGGCTGGATGACTGTTTCTGCAGTTCACAGATTTGTATCACTGGACTGTCTCTCCCTCTGCCTGCATGTGTGTGTGTGTGTGTGTGTGTGTGTGTGTGTGTGTGTGTGTGTGTGTGTGTGTGTGTGTGTGTGTGTGTGTGTGTGTGTGTGTGCGCCTATGTGCGCCTGTGTGCCTTTCTTCCTCACACTGCAGTTTCGTTTCTGGTCACACTTCCTCTTGTAGTTGCCGGTTTTCACCACTTGGGGCAGTGCAGTGGTGATCTGATGCTGTCAGTGCTTCTCCACTAACTTCCTGTGTCTCTCTTGTCAAACAGTAGAGTAAGAACAGAATGAAAGTAAATGAAAGTCATGTTAAAGTGTGTAATTTTAGATAACATAAGTCAACTTTTCTTTTATTTGCCTAAATCACATGTTAAAGTCACATGTTAACTACACGACCACATTTATCATCTTCATATTACTAACAAGCAGTTATAAAGAATCCTTCAAAACCTCCTGAATCAAGCAAATATATAAAGTTTATATATAGACAGCAGATAATCACTTTTTGGGTGATTTTGGAAGAAGACAGTCAGTTAGTCAGTCCTGAGTTCTCTCCTCTTAGGAGCAACCATCCAGCTCTGCAGTAACGGGTCTGAGCTGCTTCAGCAGCCTGTCAGCTTGACCTCTCAGGGAACACTTCCATGTTGCAGCTCGTTCAAGCTGGTGTGGAGAAGACTGGTCTCGCAGCTGACCATCTCCATCAGTGGTGTCACCCTGCTACCTTTGAGCAAACCCCAGAACCAGCAGCTCTGAGAGGTTCTGAGTTTCTGTGTCAGTTATGACTGGAACCATGACTCTCCTCTCATGGATCAGTGAACCTGGTGAATGCTACATTCAGTTTGAACAGCTGTAGACTAGCAGCTATAAGGCTGATATTTTCAATTAGGGGCTAAAGTAACTGATCAGAGCTGCATCAGCTAGAATATGACATTGATGTGCACAAACACACATCAATCACAGGAGAGGATAATGCTTTACTGCTGCCATTAATGTCTATTAATCACTTGATAAACAAAATATCTGACTACCATGCGTGGTGTCATATCATTACTATAAACGAAAAGATGTAAAACAATTCACCAAGAGCCTGACTTTTAAAATGAACAAGCTGTTACACACTTCAACCTGCATTAGTCTGATTTCTGAAATGACTCAGACACAAGATGAAATATAATGACAGTTTATTAAAAGATTGAGCAAACACACAAAATGATGATTAAAAATTCTGTAAAAATGTACTGCAATGATATCAAACATAGGTAAAAATGATAATACCTCTCTTGGTTACATATAATTTGGACATTTATGTTGAGTCTTCGGGTGTTGGGCTGTTCCAGTTACACCCAGGACCGAGAGACCGAGACCCGGCGCCATGGCAACCCGACCCCGCTCACTTCCGCACCGCCAGACGCTCTCCTGGTTGCCAGGCGGGTGCTGTAATCTCAACCTTTAGGCAATTAAAAAAAAAAACAGTTCAATTCTTTAAAAAAATAAAATAAAAGAGTCCACTTGTGTTTAATTTTCGAAACGCGTTGAATTCCAGTCTTTCAGCGGTGTTCTCTGTTTCCAACAGCGGTGGGGAAGAGAACAACCTTCAGCCACGGCAGCAGGATCCTCTCGCTGCGTGGAAGGGGTTGGGCCAGGAGAGCGTGGGGGTTTGGCTGCGCACGGAAGGAGCGTGAACACAGACGAATTTCTGATTTGATACGGGGCTCACAGCTCCAGCCCACAGGACATCCCATAACTCCCATTGGTTCCAGTCAGACAGGCCCCACCTGACTTCCCTCCTCCCCAGTCAGCTGTTTACAGGACATGGTGACGTCACTATTCACTCCTTCAACATGACCTCACTGAATTTAAAGAACCAGCAGTTGGTTCACGTGCAAACTAAACAATGCAGTAAACAAGCTTCTCATCAAATACCAAATAACTGATCATTTCTAAACACTTCAATCATTAAAAATTCAATTTTTATCAGGGCTAACCTGTCTAACATGACCAAATCATCACATTTCAGGTTCATAAATCAGGAGCAGCCATCAGTCATTAACCACAGTAATGCTTCTCGGTGCTCCATCAAAACATTGTTAGTGTTCAAACCTGTTATAGAGCAGTAATAATGGTAGTGATTCATGAGCTAAAACATTCAGCATAGCAAAGTTTGCTATATTAAACACTTTAAACAGACTTAATTCTTTCGTGCTTCTACAGGCACTGAAATCAGTTTAACCAATTAACTGAAAATATCATATAAACAAATCATAATATTTTATAAAGACTGTTGGAGCCAAAATGAGTGAAATTCTTTATTTTATCGAGTTTGTTATGACTAACTTTGCTAATTTAGAAAAAAGTGTGGATTATGAGTTCAAATGAATCCCATGATGGAATGCTTTGTTCTTGTTTGTGTGGTCGTGTTGACGCCTGCTCATTATGCACAGGTGACTGCAGCACCTGCAATAATGGGTGAAAGGGGCCAGGGGGCTTTTTCTGTTTTTCTGTGTTTTTTGTGTTATTCTTTTGTATGTGTGTGTGTGTGTGTGTGTGTGTGTGTGTGTGTGTGTGTGTGTGTGTGTGTGTGTCGGTGTGTGTGTGTCGGTGTGTGTGTGTGTGTGTGTGTTTTTACCTTGTAAAGATTGGTGGAAGGTGGTTTTAAAAGGATAATTCCTTCATATTGTCGCCTGCTGAATTAGGTCAACATTGGTCTATTGAAGAGTTGCCATCACATAGGTGGTGTGAGTCATGGCAGGATGGAGACACAATTATTCATCATCATCACCATTTCTTATTCACTATTGTTTTAAAAATCTTCAAACTCTTCAAAGATCCACATCTAAATACATAAACCAGCCACAACAGCCCTTGAATACCCATGAATACGTAGCTTTAAAACTTTGTTTTTTATTTAGCCCAGTTGCTGGAGCTGCTCGTCATCAGCACTTTTTTCTGAGCCATAGATTATTTTTCCAGCAAGGAAATATCCAAGCTGGCAGAGCCTCAGCTGAACATCTAGACTGGACGTTTGAAAGATGCAGAACCAGTTGGTGCAGATGCTGCAGTCTCCAATATGGAGGAAAGCAGACCAAGGAGCAGAGTTGGTTTGTCCAGTTGTCTCACAAATAAAGGCTTCTTTGTGAATCTAAACTGCTGCCTCCTGTCTGGGTCCCAATAGAACTGTAAGGCAGCAATCTCCTTCCTGTAAGCTGGCTCTCACTGTCATGAATGAGGAACATGACACACATTTGAGTGTTTCTTCCACTGACTGTGAAGAACCTGTGTGCTTAGTCCAAACTCTACAGCAATGGTGTCTTTCAAACTGGTGCTAACATTTCTCCAGAACATCCTTGCTGGTTGGAACTGCACTGGTCCCAGCAGAATGCAAGTGGAGCAGTTTCAGCAGCTCTTCCATGAATGCACCTGTTGTGCTGTGGCTAATCAGGGATTGAGGATTCCCGGTGGGCCGCCCTATAGTCAGTGCCTGTAGCAGGTATCGATCAATCTGGTATCAATTGCCGTTGCAGGCGTTCACGAGGGAGGGAGCATGTGTGTGTGAAAGAGAGAGGGAAGAAGAGAGAGAGAGAGAGAGAAAGAGACTGACTGTGGCCGCACCAGCCCCGCCCCTTTGCAAAACAGTGCGTGTGCAGCACCTAGGTGGAGAGTGAGAGAGAGAGAGAGAGAGAGGGAGAGAGAGAGAGAGAGAGAGAGAGAAAGAGGAGACATATAAGAAAGAACACGGAGCAGAAAAAAAACAAATGTGAAAATCTAGGGAAGTTTTTTGAATAGAGAGCGTGAGGGTGACAATAATGACACAGGTGAGCCAGCAGGATAACATGAGGACAGCAGACTGCTGCTGCTGCATCTCTGATCTGGACCGCTGCGGCCACAAGATTCAAGGCAGAATCCAACAGGATTCAAGGATTCTGTTCTTTAAAGCAAAGCGCAGATCACGGTAAACAGACAGCTGACAGTTCACACAAGAAATAATACTTAGGATAAATATATAAAAAAATAAACCCGTAAAATATTAGTTAGAACTAATATCAAGTACACATGTGTGTCAGTTCTGGGTGCAAAATTCTGGAATGGACTAATGAAATAAAGATGTCTAAGTCTATGTCAGTTTTCAAGTAGACATCTAAACATTCCTGTTGGCAACCAGCATAGTGGTGAAAAAAGGGGCTTTGCCACGACAGTTGTCCAATTGTTACATTTCAGCTCCGACAACCAGCAGCCATCAGTCACGAATCATGATGACACTTATCAGTGCTACATCAAAACATTCTTAATATTCAAACCTTTTATAGAGTAACAAAACATTTTGTTTGATGAATTTAAACATCACAACATTTGCCAAATCAACCACTGTTAGGACGTCATTCTTTGTGCTTTTAAAGGCACTGAAAACAACAATTAACCTGATAAACATCATTTAAACAAGACACATGATCATACTCACACACACACACAGAAACACAGACACACAGACACACAGACACACCGACACACACACACCGACACACACACACACACACACACACACACACACACACACACACACACACACACACACACACACACACACACACACACACACACACACACACACACACACTCCCTGTCTGAACATCCTCGGGGGTCCTCAGGTCTCCACCCTTGAATCCTGAGGGAGAGGACACCTGAGGACAAAGGTGAGAGTGAGTGGAGTCATGTGATCCAAGCTGCTTTGAATAAACAAACCTGTGAGCAGCTGATTTGAATGTCAGAAAGCATCAATCAATCAGGCTGCAGACCCAGAGCCCAGGACAGACCGTCCAGGAGAGCCAGCATCCACAGCACCACACTACTTCCTGTTTCCTCTCTGTCCTGGTCAGTACTGCTGCTGCTCTATAGTCCACTTCCTCTCTGTGGACCCTGACGGGGGTG
The DNA here is from genome assembly GCA_016586285.1 of Arothron firmamentum. Taxonomy (NCBI): domain Eukaryota; kingdom Metazoa; phylum Chordata; class Actinopteri; order Tetraodontiformes; family Tetraodontidae; genus Arothron; species Arothron firmamentum. The sequence goes on from BJFM01000181.1 coordinate 8,213, forward strand.
TATTCAAACCCCAGTGGGGTCGGGAGTGTTGCTGTCTGACCTCTGAGCTCTGCTTGGAGCTGCTGCGCTCTGGTTGCTGAGTCATGCCTTCATTTGCCTGCAGAGGCGCCCTTGTGGCTTTGAGGTTTTCAAACACATGTCAGCTGGCGCGGTGAGCAGAACTCTGCTGACTTTCCCTCCAGCCGGCGGGACCATCAGACGCTCCGTGAGGTCGGGACAGCGCACCGCTCCAGAACGCTGCTCTCTGTAAGTGAGAAGGTCCAGAAGGACCAAAGCCTGATAGATGACCAAGTCAGATCTCTGCGTGCAACTGGACTTGTTCAGGTTTGGTTGAAGACGTTTGGGTGGCCTGAGAGTGGTTGGCAGGGTCGTTGCCCTAGTTCCAGCCCAGTTGCTTCTCCTTTGTCTGCTGGGTCACATGGTGATGAGCCACCCAGTCTGGTGAAACGGTGGGAACGTTTGGATTGTTGACGGAGAGTGGAGGACTGCATTTTCCGTGGGTGATAGAAAGTGTCTTCGTCCACCAGCTCTGTTTAAAGATGGTTTTCTAACTTGACTTGGATGCTTCCTTGACACCCCTCTCACACCAGCCATCTTCTCTGTCCAGGACACATTCCTGACTGTCCTCAAAGGAGTGTCCGCTGTCTTTCAGGTGTAGATGAGCTGCTGAAAAGGTGGCCCATCTTGTGGACCATTCGTCTATGCAACGGCTGTTTGGTTTCCCCAATGAACAGTTCCTTGCATTCCTCCTGGACCTGTCCAGCAGAGACAACATTGCTTTGTGTCTTGGTGTCTTGTCCTTTGGGTGGACCAGTTTTCCTCTGAGTGTGTTGGAGGGTTTGAACTGTCCTGGAATGTTATGTATTCGGAGGATTCTCCTGAATTTTTCCTGAAGTCCCAGACAGGTAGGGGATAGAAATGCTGTGATGTTTCTTCCTCTCCTCTTCTTTGCTGGGGTCTCGCTTTCTGGAGCTCTTTGTGAGTTCTTTTTTCTTCCCTTGGGTTGTGGTGGGTACTTCTTTGTTCCGATGTTGTAGGGTTTTGATGACGCCTACCTTGTGTTCCAGTGGCTGGTGTGAGTCAAATAGGACAGATAGATGATAGATGACCTGTTAGCTCTTTGGTGCTAAGACTTCGGACCTCCGTCTTTGCTGAAGAACAGAGAAATAATTGACTTTTCTTCCTCCAACAGTGGCGGCGAGGAACAGCATGGCGGAGAACCACACACAGTGCACCCAGTTCAGACTCCCCCCACTCATCTCCCACACCTTCTTAGCCGTCAAGGCCATCATCATCCTCCCCTGTGCCGTGGTGGTTCTTCACCTGGGCTACCGGCGCTGGCGGCAGCGGCGCTCTTCTGCCACCACAAACCACACTGACGTCCTCACCTACAACGCGGCTGTGTTTGACCTGATCTTCATCGCGGGGATCGTCTTCTACCTCTGTGGCGAGCTCTCTGGTCTCCTGCTCCTGAAAATGGTATTCAACATCATTCACGGCTTTACATTTTTTGGAGCCGTTCTGCTCCACGTCCTGACCTGTTTGGAGCGCTACCTGGCCGTCGTCCACCCCGTCACCTACCTGAAGCTGAGACGCTCTGGTGGAACCCGGATCCGGAACGGGTTCCTCGTCTGCACTTGGCTGCTGTCTATCGGTTGGTGCGGACTTGGGCCAGCGACCAAAAATCATCCGTACATCCCACCTATCTGCTTGATGGCCTTCGCTTTGGTCACCGTCACTCTCAGTAGCCTTTGGGTTCTGTTTGTCCTGATCCGTCCAAAGCCGGGTGACGGGGGCGGGGCCAACCAATCCAGACTGAGAGCTTTTCAAACCATGGTGGTCATCACGGGCACGCTGTGGATGTGGATGCTCGGGATTCTGGTCACTTTTATGGTTGGCAGACGCGGTCCTGACTTAGTGAGCTGTCTGGCACTGGTCTCTGGACAATGGTTCGTTCTGCCCAGTCACCTGGTTCTGCCCCTGTTGTTTCTCCACAGAGCTGGAAAACTCACCCGTTGCAAAAGTGCTCCTGATAATAACACAAACTAGTCTGGGACAGGAATTCACCAGGGTAGAGGAACAACTAGCTGGGATGAACTGGAACACTGGGACTTTAACCAGTCTGCTGGGGGAGCAGCACTGGAGTGCCCCCAGAAGACCGGCACTGGTATTGGTGAACCAACGGTTCTCCATCATGGAGAACACCGAGCAGCCTCCTGACAACACCTGACAGACAGGAAGAACCTTCACCAACAGACTGGTGACACGGACAGACACAGGAAGTCACTCCTGTCTTCCTACCTACCCATCCATCCACCCACCCATCCATCCATCCATCCATCCACCCATCCATCCATCCATCCACCCATCCATCCATCCACCCACCCACCCACCCATCCATCCATCCATTCACTCTGGTGATTGATTTTTATTACTTGTGGACAAGCACAGGCCACGCCCCTCAGAGGCTCCAACAGATGAAACCCGAGGGAGGAAGGTGGGTGTCCCTGATGGACACCACTCGGAACCGTCTGAAGGAAGGACCACCCTTTGGACCCGAGGGAGCCCATTGAGATGGGGGACGTCACCACTCTGTTGGACTTTCTGTCAACATTTCTGAGTTGAAGTCAGATGTAGACTTTGTGGTGTAGATCACATGTTCTTGGTGTCCTTGACCTGTTGTCATCCTCACCCATCTGTCACTTTGATTGTCAATCGATACCAGAGATGAGTCTGGAGTCAACAATAAACTGTTAGATTCCTGAGTTCAGCATCATCTTCAACATCCAGCTCTCTGATAACGGGCCTGAGCCGCTCTGCCGCCCTGTCAGCCTGAGCTCACAGGGAAAATGTCCATGTTGCAGCTTGTTTAGCTGGTGTGAAGAGGACTCCTCTAGCTGCTGACCATCTTCATCAGTTGTTCTGCCCTGCTTCCTTTGAGCAGTCCTCAGAACTCTACAGCTTCAGCCAGCCTTAAGCCTCCCGTCCTTTCATGCGGTTTCAAAATCAGACAAAATTCCAAAGTCGGACTAAAATCTTCAGCGTAGTGCTGAAGTTGATGCGCTCTCGTGATCCCTGTTGTTCGGTGTGAGTTGTCCTTACAACCCGATTAGAGCTCGTCTTTCGCGTGTCTTTGCGTTAGACAATATCAACCATGTTTAATATTATCTTAAGTCTTAAGTCTTAAGTCTTAAGTCTTAAGTCTTACCACCAAAACAGAAAATAGCAAAAATGGCAATGATGCTGAAATGGCCGAGGTTTATGTGGACCGTTCAAAAAGAGGAACAACTTGTCAAGCCTGTTTTTTCAACCAGGACCGTGTCCACATTTTCCGGCGTATTCTCTGTTTATTTTTTTGACTTTGTTTTTGAAACAAATATCTGCGCACACAATGGTGGCTACTGCCTAAAGCTGCGTCTCTTCCTCCTCCATTTCTCTCTGCTCAGGAGTGGTTGTTGGAATTTTTCAAGAGGTGCATGATGGGAAATAATCTCAAGAGAATCTAGTTGTGGTCTTGTCATGTCAGACCCTCAGTCTTTGCAAAGTTTGTCTGTGCCTATAAAAGTCTTTTCGAAGTCTTCAGATGTGAGAAGGTATCAGATGAGTCTTTTAAAAGTTTTATTAAAGTTTTATCAAAGTCTTCTTGTGTCAGGGAGGCTACAGTCAGTCAGAGGAGATGCTTCACTGGGGGTTTCTGGCTGTTGCTCATTAAGCATCTATGGGGTGTTATATAGTGTTGTGTTACTCCTGTTTTCTCTAATCAAATTAAACGGGTGTTTATTACCACACCAAGTTTTTAGCCTGACTTCAAGAATGTATCAATCTGTCTGAACTCTTTTAACACTTCTAATGATGAATATATCTACAATGACCAGAATACAAGAGTCTCCTTTAGTGCTGCTTTATTAAAAGATGAAGCAGATGACATGTGAATGGTTAAACTGTCTAGAAGAAAATCAGTAACAATGTACTAAAACCAAATAAAACCTGAGCTAAAAATGACGATGCTGCTTGTGGTTGCCTGTAATCTGGGCATTTGTGTTCAGTCTCTGGGAGGGGGACGGGGGTGTTCCAGTTGGTGTGGGAGTCTGGAGACTGAGTCCAGTTCTCAGTGGGGCAAACAGCCCACCAGTGTCCAATGTTGCTGTTCACAGTCTTGATTCCCAGCAAGTAAATGTTTATAAGTTGTTTCACCTCAGTTGAGTAAAATAACGTCTTTTCTATTTGGTAAGAATTGGAAGCATATTTGATTTTTAGTAAAAAAAAAAAAAAAAAAAAAAGTCCCAGTTTATAATGTTGAGAATCTGGTCACCCTAATGTCCCCAAATGTCTCTTCAGGTTTGT
>BJFM01000182.1:0-22500 GCA_016586285.1 Arothron firmamentum
ATGTACACCAAGTCTCTGCTGGGGGGGGGGGGGCAAGACAAGAGATACTTCTGGACCTTTAAAAGTTAAATTTTTAAAAAAAAAAGGAAAGAGGAAATCTACTTTAGAGTAGATTAAGAGAGTAGAATGAGTAGAATGCTCAGGATTTCTAGTCAGGATGGGGGGTGGTGGTGGTGGTGGTGGGGGTGTTCTCCTCTCTTCTGTTTTCAAGGCCGAATGACGAGGCTGATGCCAGGATGTAGATCCTGGTGGTGTAGACCTGTGAGTCAACGTCAGGCTCACTCTTCACATTGACAGGGTTGAGAGGATGAGGCCAGCAGATGTCCATGGAGGACCGTAGGTGTATCCGTTAAGCCTGGGGGTGGATCCATCATGCTTTGAGGTCGTGTTGCAGCCACTGGCACAGGGAACATTTCAGGGCTAGAGGGAAGAAAGGATCTAATTAAATCCCAATAAATTCTGGAAGCAAACATAAGAAGATCTGACAAAAAAAAAAGAAAAAAAGTTGGAATATGGATAATGACTCTCAACACGCCTCAAAATCCACGATGGACTAGCTCATTAAAAATCCGTGGCTAGACCTCAGAAGAGCAGGGCCTGCAAGAAAGCCCAGGAATCTGACAGAACCAGAACCGGGGGTGCAGTACTTTGAGCGCAATAAGCAGAATACAGCTGGTGGTGAACTGTGTGTGTGTGTGTGTGTGTGTGTGTGTGTGTGTGTGTGTGTGTGTGTGTGTGTGTGTGTGTGTGTGTGTGTGTGTGTGTGTGTGAACAGGAAGTGATTTCAGACTTCTATTTTGAAAGAGCTCGGCGGAAGTGGTGTCGTGCGCAGTGACGCGGCTGAGCTCGGGTACCCGACCCGTTAGACGCGCTCCTCTGAAGCTCACCTGCCTTTATTTAAAGAAAAAAAGAAAAAAAAAGAACAAATGGGTTAGAGGAGCCGAAAGGATGGGACACATTTCATTGAAGACCCGAAACGCAGTCACGGACAAAGCCCCTCATTTACTGACCTGAGACGGGGACTAGAACCGCTATCTGGGAACATCAAATCGAAATCCTCTGTCTCTCATCCACCATTTTGGATGTCGGTGATGGAGCACATCAGGACACCAAAGGTAACAGTACTTGGATTTTAAGACATTCACCTAGCTTCTTTGCTTCCTCATCACTTTTCTACATTATTACGTGTCTTTAACAATACACACCCACGGTTTTCCCCGTTCCAAAGCGGTTCCTTCCAACAGTCTTAGGTACAAGTGCGACATCCACTGACGTCGTCTTAACAACAGTGTTTGTGTGCTGCCGTTCTCCATTCTTTAGCCGCTGTTGTATCTCTGACGGTTGGTGTAATCAGGGCTCAGGGGTTAGCATCTCATCTCCCTGGCTGTTCCAGTTCTTAAAAAAGAAAAAAAGAAAGCTGTTAACAACAATAAAATAGTCAGGATCATTTGTGGTGGTCTTTTTCACAGCCCTCTGTTTGTTTTGGGGACAAAAGTTAAATGGACAAACGCAGAAAGAGGAAATGGTTATTAGACACATGATGGCACGAGGACTGGATAATGTGCATGTCACGTTAGTTTAAAATCTGTGTCTCCTCAGGTGGAAAATGTGCGTCTTCTGGTCTGGTCATCAGGCAAGAGAAAGGCCAGCAGCGGGACGCTCTACCTGTCGGCCACACACACCATCTTTGTGGACAACCACCCAGAGACTCGCCAGGAGACATGGGTGAGCTCTTCCTGTTGTGTCGTACTGATAACGCAGCTGATTTGCATGTCTTCCACTGTCAAAATGCCGCTTGTGTGATCTGACTTTGGTCCTCCACTCACTGACTGATTTCCTGTCTTCTATCTCTGTTTTTAAATGGAAACTCTGGTTATTTCGAGATATAAGTGTTTAGGTTTTCATTCAAAATCTACACCTCTGCCTACACCCTAGTGTAGCGTCAGCTGGACTGTTGATGTTGACTGGCTCGTGCTTTCGTGGGTGGTGTGAGTTAAAAAGCAGGTTTGTTGTGTGTGAGTGGGCTTTAGGAGGACGCTCAACACTCAAGTGTTCTCCTGCTTTCATCGATGTGTGCTGGACAGTCCGAGAAGGTCGTCCTCCACATCCTCAAGTGTGACCCTGATGTAGTGCTCAGTGGTTTTGATGTGTACTGTGGGTGACCATGGTCACAGTCATTCACATGACGTGTCAGGTTACACACACACGTACACAGCTGTTGCTGGTTTGGGATGAGCTAACCTCTTCTCTTTTAAACTCTCTCCACATATCGGAATTAGTGTGTGACTCTCTGAATATGTACCTTCAACAGATGTGTGTGTGTGTGTGTTTCGATGTGTGTGTGTTTCAGGTACTTCACAGCATGGTCAGTAGTGTGGAGAGGCCACCTGCCATCTCGGCAGGATGTCAACTGATTCTGCGCTGTAAAGACTTCCGGATCTTCCAGATTCTCATCCCTCAGGAGAGGGACTGCGCTGACATCCATGCGTCACTGCTCAGGCTGTCACGACCAGGTATGCTGAAAAATAACGGAAAGGTTAACTTATTTATTATTCAATAATGTTCTTAAAAAGCGTATCTGGTTTCTTGTGAGATGGTAATTTAAATATTTTTCATTAAAGGATGCTAGAAGTTTGAAAAACCCTGAAAGCTGTCCTGGATTGTGCAGATACGCTACGATATGATTTTCCTTCTTTCTCCTCCTCGTAGAGAAGTACAGTGAGCTGTACTGCCTTTCCTTTAATCCCAATGTGAACAAAGAGAAGAGGGAGGAATCGTGGAACTTTATTGACCTCCTGGCTGATTACAAGAGGATGGGTGTGCCCAACAACCTGTGGGTCACCACAGCTGTCAACAGCGAATACCGGGTCAGTTTAATGTGTGGCGTGGTTGCAACCCAGCACTTAATGAGCATCCGTGACAAAGCCAAAGGTTTAATACGTTGGAATAATAATTATGGTTGGACTACTAGTTAGTAAACTTTAAATTCTATTTCTAAAATTCTATAGTGTATGAGTGTGTGAATTAAATATAGATACAGAGGCATCATTGCTCATTGCATCATTGGTAGGTAGTGATGTTGTTGGTTAGCCAGCTCCAAACAACGTATATGACACAGCACTAATATCATCCGCCAGGTGTGCGACACCTACCCGCCAGAGCTGTTTGTGCCGAAGTCAGTGACTCCTGACATCATCGTGGGCAGCTCCAGGTTCAGGAGTCGAGGACGCTTTCCTGCTCTTACCTACTTTCACCGGGACACGCTGGTCAGTACTTTATGTATAAAAAGCCTGGCTCAGGCTCCCTGCGATGATCACGATGCTTAGAGGATGATGATGATGCTTACTTTGGTAATGATGAGGATGATGGGCGCAGGCTGCAGTCTGCCGCTGCAGTCAGCCCCTGTCAGGGTTCAGCGGACGCTCTCAGGAGGACGAGATGATGCTGCAGGCCTTGATGAAGTCCAACCCGGGCAGTGATTACATCTACGTGGTGGACACCCGACCCAAGGTAACGCTCTTCAGCAGCAGCATTGTGTGCATGGTAAATGGTGAGTTACACACAGTGATAACGGTCTCGTAAACAGCTAAACGCCATGGCAAACCGAGCAGCAGGTAAAGGCTATGAGAACGAGGACTATTACACCAACATCAAGCTGCTGTTCATCGGCATCGAGAACATTCATGTGATGAGGAGCAGCCAGCAGAAAATCATCGATGGTGAGTAGCGGAGTGTGTGTGTGTGTGTGTGTGTGTTCGGGTGGAGGGTCACGGCTCAGGTGTAGGTCTGACCTCCTCATTGTGTCTTTTTTCCTCCTCCTGCTCGTCGCTCTCTTGCAGTTGGGGAGATGAGGTCTCCATCCATGAGTGACTTCCTGTGGGGTCTGGAAAACTCTGGCTGGCTCAAACACATTAAAGCCATCTTGGATGCGGGGGCCTTTATCTCCAGGGTGTGTCCACACCCACCGACACGGATTTTTGACTAAATACGGGTTTCTTTAAGTTTGAACGTCCCAACAACCCTGTCCTCTCTGTGTCTCAGGCAGTGGCTGATGAAGGCGTGAGTGTGCTGGTGCACTGCTCTGATGGCTGGGACAGGACAGCCCAAGCATGCTCGGTTGCCAGTATCCTGTTGGATCCTTTCTACCGAACCATGAAAGGCCTCATGGTAAAAGACGCAAGTGTTGTTTTTCCTTTTAGAACATCCTGGTTGTGAGCTTTAATTTCGTTTGCACTCCAGGTCTTGATCGAGAGAGACTGGGTCAACTTTGGACACAAGTTCTCCCACAGGTCAGTCAACAGTGCTCACGCATCATTCTTGTCACATTCTCCTCTGGCATTAACACGCCCACAGACATGTTTGCAAGCGTGACACCTTTTGTTTCCTAACTCAAGATTGTACTCATGCAGGCGTCTCAATCAGATCTGAATTTGCCCACCGACCTAACTCGTCCTCCTGAACGGTGCTATGATCCCTGCAGGTATGCTCACCTGGACGGCGATCCCAAAGAGGAGTCTCCGGTCATCGATCAGTTCCTGGAGTGCGTGTGGCAGCTGTCAGAGCAGTTCCCGTGTGCCTTTGAGTTCAACGAGCATTTCCTCATCACCATCCGCACGCACGCCTACTCCTGCCATTTTGGAAACTTTCTCGGTAACTGCCAAAAGGAACGCAGGGATATGAGGTAGGCACCCTGATGTACACATCAACATAAACTTCAGTATTAGAGGCTCGGCATGAACATAGTGGCTCATTTTAACAATATTTTCATTGCGTCTTCAGGCTCCATGAGCGGAGTCACTCTGTGTGGCCTCAACTATGGAACAGTCGAGCTGAATACTCCAACCCTCTTTACAAGGCTGAGCTGAGCCAGACTCAGGGCGTCCTGAGACCCAACACCTCCCCCTACTGCTTCAAGTCAGTTACTGCATTCTTTACTGTTTCCCAGCTAATGTTAATGTAGGTGCAGTGAAAACACTGTCCTGGTTCACTCACAATATGTCAGACATTTTCCCACCATTTTTGTCTGAATTAATAGTTTTTAGTCTCCAACATCACACAGTTGTACTTTTTGCACATGTGTTATAACTATACACCCAGTGTAAAACAATGTAAATGTAATGTTATAGTTTTCTCTCTTGCAGAATGTGGAAAGGTCTGTATCACCACATGGAGAAATCTATGTCTTCGCCACAGTCCCCTGCGGACTTCCTGTCTGCTGTGAGGGAGAAGTCGCAACAGCTAGAGGAGGAGTTGACCAATCACCGGGAGGTACCAGCTGGAGGAACCACCAAACACCACCAGCAACTGGGCCCCAAACAAGGCATACATAACACAAACATACACGACAGCAGATGAAGTCAAAATCCATCCTCCTCGTCTCTACTTTACAACTGAGAATAATTGAGCTCTGCAGTCTAGAAAAGAGGAAGGAAAAGAAAGAATCAGCCCATGATCCAAATGACCAATCATGTGTGCAGTTTCCCTCTCTAAAGTCACGCAATGACATAACAAATGCAGTGTGCAGTATTGTTGTATTTTGTGTTACTTGTTCACTTCATCTTGGCTTTTGTGTGGTTGCTTCTTCTGCAGAGGATCACGGCCCTGACAGGGAAGCCAATCACCTGGGAGAAGCTCCAGGTTCCCACAGAGACTGCTAGAGACTGTGGGCCCCACCGACCTACCACTCACAGAACCCCCATCAGCAGACTTGCCCAGGACGGGGCCCATGACCTTTGCCTTGTAGGAACCACTGGGAGAGCTTTGTTGCATCAGGAACCTGATCACCTCTCCCTACACTGTCATGGATTCAGGACCCAGATGCAGGCAAGGCTGTTTCTCCCTGACCTGGACAGGGAAAAACAGCTGAAAGGTGAAAGATGCTTGAACCATTTATTGTCATGAAGGCGCTGTATGATCCCTCTGGAGTGGGCCTGCACCAGCAACCTCTGGTGCAGCACTGTCAGTCATTTCTCTGATATCTTGATTTGAATGTTAACGTTTTAGCTGCATTGATTTTACTCAGCTTTAGTGGCAACACTTTCCCTCAGTCTAGGTGTTTCATTGTCAGATTACACTGTTGATGAGTATGGAAGGAACATGCAAACCCCACGTAGAAGGGCCCCACGTCCAGAACCGAACCCAGAACCTTATATATTTCGGCAGCCAGCAATCGATTTGATTTTTCCAAAACATCTTTTCAAATCGTGCACGGACCCCTACGAGTCAGTGTTTATGATTGAATAAAAACCAGTGGTGATGTTTGAAAGAGTTCAGATGTACCGAGTCAGGTCTGGACCACATTGGTCAACAAGAATCGAGACGAATATGTTCATGTTTACAGACAAAAGCTGCATTGCAGTATCTTCATTATGTCTTCTTGCGTGTAATATATGATTTAAAGTTATTGTTTATGTGCACTATATAACACTGTCTGAGGACCTGGAGATGAAACCTGCCTGAGTCTACCTTAGACATGAGCAGGCTGAAAACAGATGGACAATGTGGAACCACCTCCATCCATTGTATAAAATCAAACTTCTGGAAAACACACAGAAATCAAACAGGCAGACCACTCATGCTAATTAGTGATTGGTATTAATTAAAACCATTTATGGTAGCAAATAATAAATTACAACTTTAAAAACCTGAGTAGGCATTAGCAGTACCAAAGACATAAAGCCATCTTTTGGGAAAATTATTCAGGATTTCATTTTGACCTTAAATAAAAGATGATGACAAGGAAGGACTGGAAACATACAAGTTGAGGAGAATCTGGAGGGATGAAGAAAGTGCAACAGTCAGCAGTTACCACAGCCATGTGTTGTCTCATAGCAACTGTTGAGTTGCAAATCCTTGAAGCGTAATTGAATTTGTCATTCTGTCATTAATTTAGGTGTACATTTATCACATTTAATGATGTATAACCACCTTGAAGGGGCAGTTTCAACTCAAGTGATTATCTGCTGACTCCATTCTAATGTTACATTGATTAATTATTAATGTGAATAATGTGCTAATAAAGGGAGTAAACTGTATTATACTGTACTCGACCATATTTTCCTTAAATTACATGATCTGAAATCAAACCAAGGGTGTGACAAACATAATGAATGTTAGGATTACATGATAGTGCACACTATCACACTGCCCATGTAACCCAATCACCAAAAGGTACTGGTTGAGGCCTGAATGAAAGTGAATACTGCCTCCTGCTGGGCAAATGGACACAGTACAGCCGATGTCACGCTAGGATAATCTAAACCGAAACGTTTGAATGATATTTTTGTCTAGTAAAAAAAACAATGGATATTTCTGTAGTATTTTCAGGAGTTTGTATTTCTTTACTTGCTGCCCATTACATGCTCCAGGGGTGATTGAAGGTAAAACGTGCATTGATTTTCTGGGTACATGTGGCTTTGGCCCTCCCCGTGCCGGCTCTCTCCTCAGCACTGGGTTTCAATGCATCACCGGGCCTGAACACAGCAGTCCGGGTCTTCATCAGGGCTCTCACCTCTGCATTTATATATTAATATCTAAGTAGCAATTTAATCATACATTAATGTCGTTATGAAACAAAGCAGATCCACTATGAAAATTGTTCATTTATTTCTCACACGGATTGAGATGTCGTATTATTAGTTACTTAAGAGACTATCTACCACAAGATTGATCATGTGCTTTGCTGTTTGTTGACAGAGCGACAAGATTAAAAACATGACTGAAAGCTTAAGAAAAAGGACAAAAAAAGACCCAGGCGAAAAAAGACAACTAATAAATCAGCTGTAACAGGAGCTACTGAGCAAAAGATGTACTGGTCATGACAGCTTCTGCCAAAAAAGATACCCCCCACCCCCCAAAAAACAAAAAACCCATAAGTCTTTCGTCTTTCGTCAGTATAACTAGATTTAAAATGGCTGATGGTTATTTTCACCATGAGGTCAAACAGAGTCAGGAGAAGAAAAGCTCCTGACAAAGTTGGTGTGTTTCTTCAGGACTGGAGACTTCATGGCCAATAGTCAGAGGATCACAGTAGATCTCATAGTCGTTTCCTCCCTGCAATGCAACAATAAATCAAATAGTGAATTTGGGACAGGCTAATGTGGATAAGCATGGGCTGGGGTGAGGGCGCCAGACTGCCATTATATTGTTAATGAGTGTGGGTCTAAAAGCTGAGGAGAGTAGAGAGACCAGTCCACATACTCACAGGTTTAGTCTTGTCTCCAAAGAAGTGAATGGATGAATATTGATCCTTGACCATCCCCAAACAGTATGTCTTATCCCAGCCATCAGGAAACACATCGAAGCTGATTTGACCTCCTGCAGAAGGACAGCAGAAGAAATCTTTCTTTTTTTGTACTATTCTCGTTAAACCCTTGTGACTCTTGACTCTCGTGCTTGGCTGATTAGGTAAGTTAGGGACATGATCTTAACAGGCATTTTCACCGTATAATTAATGCTGTCACAAATGATCTAGGGCTAGGCCTTTCTTTGAGTGTGGTTTTTATGACTGGGCTGAAGATGTTGGAAGGTTGTGCTGCACACGTGTAATCACACAAAAATACATACTCAGACAAGGTGGAAACACAAAACCACGAATGCCAGTTACTCACCAATGGAAAATGACAATCCTTGTCCTTTGAACTCTTCCTTTAATGCAGCGACAAACTTCTCTCGGATCTTCTCTTTCTGGGAAAAAGTGGTGCTCTTTGAAGAAGCAGTGCTGAGAGATACTGTGAAGTGCTGCTAAAGCTCAATGGCCTCACATTTGCCTAATCCTGAATCGTTCTTGTGAGGTATGAGTGTTGGTACTACCTTATCCAGCTCATAGAACTCAATCCTCTCTTCCTGCGTGCAGCTGCGTCCAACAGGGCAGATGTTCAACATTCCATTACGGAACTCGATGAACGTCCCCCTGCAGAAGAGCGCAAAAATCATCAAGACTGAAAACTGCTTCAGGACACACACGTCGATGAGAAGGTGACTCTGGGGGACCTCTTCCTGGGCAGTTTGATCTTGGCCATGTAGCCGAGAGAGAAGTTGATGAAATCTTGAAGCAGTTTTTCTCCCATGTGTCTCTGAATGGACTGAAAAGGCAGACAAATGAAACATGTTGCCTTCTATGAACCACTTTTATCAATGCATTATTCCAACCCATCACCAAAAGCAGCTATAACACAGTGGGATTTTTTTTTTTGTTGTTGTAATGGATCAGTTGAGAAGAACTGCAGAGAGGGAAATCTAAGAGAAATCTTACCTGGACACAAAGCAGCTGTCCATCTTTGTAGGCAACAAGACCATTCTCAGCAAACACGTAGTCCATGTTCTGGATAACTGCACACAAACAGATGGACAATCATAAAGTGGTGAGGTAGTGAGAACTAATGATGGCATATGGACTAAAATTTCAATCTCAAATGAAAACAAATAAATCAAAGGAAAATATGTAGTATATTCAATTTGTTGGTAACTAATGTGATATTTGATGTCAGTAAAAGAAGTACTGCTTGTGGCCACCCTATAAAAGCTTCCTTTTAGTTGTATTGCTCAACCATGACCATCAAGTTTCCCAACAAGACAAACAAGTTGCATTGCTCACAAAATACTGCCATTGAAGCTCAGGAACCTGTTTCCAGTCAGGATCCGGAACTGACCTGACACCAAACTGAATTTCATACTTATGACAAATAACCAAAACGATCATCAAAAGAAGAATACAGAGATGGGAAGGATTTTACCGTCTTCTCCCAGCTGCTCTTTGATTTTTTTCAGGTCTGAGCCTCCCACAACTCCGACCTTGACCCGAGTCCTGAGCTGCTGCAGGAACTGAGCCATGCCAGGAGTCATCACCTAAACACACAGACACACACTCCTGACCACAACAACAACACTGGGGACACCCGTCCTGCTGGTCAAACAAGTGAATGTTATCACTGGTGTTTTCAAGCAGTGACCATTACATTTGGGACTGATGATGGTTAATAAATCAGTTGAAATGAAACTCTAAACATGCCTTATTTAGAGTTTCAACCGTCGCTCTGCATTATTGATTAATAGACATTTATGAGAGTTTGCATGCCAATCAAAAATAAATAGCCAGTGTTGCCACCCTGTCAGAACAATGAGTTTTTGAGGGTTAAAACCATTAGATTTTTTTCCAGTAGTGCTGTCGGCACTTCCAACGTGGAGCCGGATGTTTTCATCGGTGACGCAACGCAACGCAACGCAACACTCGGTGTAATTGAATGGTAAATCTGCGTTCACCCTACCTGTCGGGGTGCCGTCAGGGTTCCATCCACATCGAAGAGGCAGAGGATGCTGGTGTCTAAAGCTGGGCCACTCATGTCTTCTGCCGGTGGACCGACCTCAGGTGTAATCTGACCTGACAGGTGCACACCGTCCGTCCTGCCCGCGGAGAGAGAGTGATCGAGCCACCGACACTACATCCGGCCGACTCCCGGCGTCTTCTTCTTCTTCTGAGAGCTATTTTCTCATCTGCTACAGTAGCGCCACCCTGGGGTTTGGAGTACATACTGCACATTTGTCTGCGCCATTGTGTATAAACGAGCTGTGCTCAAAACACAAAAGACATCAACCGCAATTAGTTTCTAAACGGTAAGACTTCGAGGCATAAATGTTTGTGTTGTCTTAAGCATTGCTATAAGAAAAACACTGCTAAAGATGAAATAATTACCAGGTACAAACAACTACTTAAACGATATAAACAAAGGATGAAAGGAAGAGAGAGGGGGGGGGGGCAGATTACCCACGAAAACCTCCTAAATTCCCGATTTTAGAGAGGATACTCGGTATTATAGGAGTAATCTGGAATAAAATATAGTGAGGTTGTGCTGTGTAAAGTAAACGCACCGATCTAGACATATAAACAGATGAATCCGAAAGCGTTTTTTTTTCCAAGGCAAAATAAATTTTGCCCGCTTCTGACGTTGCTTTTTTTTGACACTATTCGTGAAATCCGGTTTGGGTTGTTTTGGCTCTGTAATTAAATAAAGTACTAATTAAGACCACCGGACAGGGACCAAAAGGACAGCTGTAAACACTGATTTGACCTGCGAGCACAAAGACAATTTCGCGCCGTGTGTTTAAAAGTCCGGTTCCACCAATCAGCGAAGTGAAACGTAGACAAACTTGATGCCTTGTTTGCAAATATAAACCACCAATTGTGGGGGTTTATTCCTGCTTTGTCCGGATTTCAAATTGTAATTTTCTAATCTGACCAATCCAGTAGGACTGGAGGAGGAGCTTGTAGTTACGGTCGTTAGGCCCCGCAAACACTCACAAAACAGTTGCGGGCGTTTGGTATACACTCTTTCTCTGCTGGTCTTGTTTGGAACTGGTAAGTCGTCTTTTCTCTCGTTGTTTTACAATATTTTAAAATCGATATAGTACTTAAATATTTGCGTGTCTTCTGTGTTGTAAACCATCGGTACAATTTTACATGTATTCGCACATTGAATTCTACTGTGCATTCAAAATTTCACTTCACTCGGCTATCTTTGCGGAAAACAAACTCTTCCTTAAATTTTGGTGAAAAAAATCTTAATTTCTTACTTCCATTTGCTTTCTCTCCATTTCAAACAGTCGAGTTTTGCTGCTTCCGTGTGTTACACGCAGCTCGGCCGCCATTAAAACTGGGTTAGTCCGCTCGCCTCACCACCCAAGTCTTTCGCCATTAATTTAAAAATAAATGGCGATTAACTCCGGGTTAATTTCGAACAGTTATTACTGCTTCGGTAAGGGAGTGGTTGGAGTAGTGGGGTTATATTCGAAACTAAGAGTTGGATAACCAGTATGGCGCAGTTTAGTTTAGGCGGGAACACACGAAAGGGAGGCGAGTGTGTGTTTTTTTCGTCTTATCCGTCTAAGCCGATTACGGAATTGGCTGCGTGTTTGCCCTGCTTCTAAGCCTGTAGCTTTACTTCGAATCATATGGTGTGTGTGTGTATATTGAATGTTTTCTGTGAAGCTAACGTTATTCTGCTATCATGTATTTCAATTGTCGGCGTGCATTTTAAACTCGCTTTTCTACCTTTTTTGCCCGCTTTTAGATTAATTCGCAGCTATGAAGGATCACGGTAGGCCGAAAGGGAAGATGAGCTCTTATGCCTTCTTTGTGACGACCTGTCGTGATGAGCACAAAAAGAAACACCCAGGCACCCCTGTGAACTTTTCTGAGTTCTCCAAGAAATGCTCAGAGCGGTGGAAGGTAAATCTTTTCTTACGTGACATGAATTACAGGAAATACCATATATATTAAAAAATTGCTTGCTTTGGTGCTAAACGATTAAAATGAATATGGGCATGTTTATAGTATAATAAATATTATTGATAATTAGTATCTGCCAAAATTAAGATTAAACTTCAAGAACTGGTATTTTAAATCTAGAAATCTTGGAAGATGATCATAATGTCCATTTGTTTAATATTTTATTGTATTTATATAACTTCTGTATGTGGTCTCTATTTTATAGAATATGACCCCCAAGGAGAAGTCCAAGTTTGAGGAATTGGCAAAGAACGATAAGGTTCGCTATGATCAGGAAATGAAGTCCTATGTTCCTCCCAAAGGAAGCAAAGCCAGCAGGAAGAAGAAGGACCCCAATGCACCAAAAAGGCCACCGTAAGTACTAGTGATCCACAGAGCGGAAACTCGGGTGTTTTTATTTGTTCTCATATTTGTGTTGCCTTTCTTCCCAAGTTCTGCCTTCTTCGTGTTTTGTTCTGACCACCGATCCAAAATCAAGGAGGACAATCCTGGCATCTCTATTGGTGACATTGCAAAAAAGCTTGGAGAACTGTGGTCAACACAGACTCCTAAAGACAAGGCACCATATGAAGCCAAGGCAGCTAAGCTGAAGGAGAAATATGAGAAGGTACTGCTTTAGAACCTGATGTTAAGTCTGCATACAATCCCAAGCATAAATGTGATTGTTGTCTTTTTTTTTCTTTTTCTTTTTAAGGATGTTGCAGCTTACAGAGCCAAAGGTGGTATGGGCAAGAATGATGCTGGTAAGAAAAGTGGCCCAGGCAGGCCAGCGGCCAAGAAAGCAGAGCCAGAGGATGATGACGATGATGATGATGAGGAAGATGAAGATGACGAAGATATGGACGACGACGATGATGACGATGATGAATAGGTGTTTGGTGTGGGTTTTTCTAATATGACTCCAACAGGTTGACCTGCCTCTGTGTGGTTCTTATGTGCGTCGGATTCATATGTTCACCGACTTGGGACTGTTTTTGATTGCAGTTTTAAAGTTGTTTTCTAGAAGCACTGCTGGCATCATGCCAGGTAGTGCTGGTCATCACTGTCATTTTACTGCCATCGGTTTTCTGTAGCGTTTTCTGCCATTTTTAATATGGAAAACTAGATTTTTTTTTTTTTGGTAATAAAATTTTGTATATTGATCAGAACTGTGTGGATTATAAACATTTACTGCAGTCAACAGTCTACCACCATTGAACTACCTTACAAAATACATCATGGCCCTAATGTGATATAGCTGCTGTAGTCCGGATGAGGGTCTTTTGATAGATAAAATCAGATGTTAACTTGATAAGATTTTCATCAAATCCAAAAATAGTCTTTGAGGAATAAACTAACGGGAAGCGTCCCTTCTAACCTGAATAGTATCCAGAACCTGTTGGCCTCTTGTTGACACTGTGAGCAGCCAATCGGATGGCAGGAATATTTGGACCAATCATCACCGTCATCGTCACGGCTTGCCTCGTGCCGATGACAGAGCTGGTAGCATTTCAGCACCTGGGAGCTGTCCGCGTGCAGGAGCCTGTCGACAGCAGGTAAGCAGAGAAATGGTCAGGTGAACAGCCTTGCCTCAAAAACCACCTGTTTACCTCGAAATGAAACAAGGAAAACCGTTCGGACCGCTGCATTTTGGCGTGGAAACGACGAACCTATCCCATAGTAAGCTACAGATTCGGCTGTTGTAGGAACGCTCAGGCTCAGCAGATGCCTCTGCTCCTTTTCATTTTTCATGTCTTCCTTTATGCACTAATGCGATTCAGTGCAACTGGATGGACGTCTGCTACCTGTGACATGTGTTTTATCATCCGTATTTAAAGGATCTGGCACCGAAACCCCCCGTTTGTGCTGAAAAATAACAGCGGTGCTCTTAGTTGAATATATTATCGGTGGAGAAGCTTACGGTGATTAGCTCCGCGCATGTGCAGCTTGGCTGACAGCAGCATGCCTGAGCTAATCTACCTGTTCTCCTGGGACACACCGAGACACAATAAAGAGATCGTCTTCAGACCCCTGCCCCTGCAGTCTGCTGAAACAACACAGATCCTGCAAAATCAGGAGACATTTGTTCACACGGATGCAGCCTCAAAGGGCAACATTGTCGACAGTAGCTAGCAGAGGAAATAAACATCAACACATCCACCAAGACGAGGGATATAGATATATTATATAGCTATTATTTGCATTTATTATTACAACAAGTTGACGTCTCTGTAATGGGGCAAGCAAGAAGCTATGCTGGAGTCCATGATGTGGAATAATCAATAATAATCAGACTACACATTGTCATAGAAATATACATTATTTTGGTTTGTTGTTGAATTATATGTAGGCGTTGAGATGTCCTCTGCGCACTTGTCCTACGCCCTTTCTGGTTAAGAACCAGAGAGGAAGCAACAGGTGGCCTGCATCACTTCATGCAACGCTTGAAATGAAATGATGCACTTCCTTCTTTCCTGTCCTGTTGTAACAGCTTTAACACCTGTTGGAACTCTACATTGTTACTAAGGCAACCACATGCGTACAGAAACTGATTCGATCAGCCGGAACAGTTGATTTAAACAGTCAGCTAACAATCTGACCTAAAAAAAATTGAATTTACCCCCTCAAACTGAAGAATGTGCTAAAGAGTTTTGTTATCTTGGTTTCTCTGCAGGTGTGTGTTCGTGTGTCCAGGTGACCATGGCCAAGGTAAAGCAGGTGGGCTTGCTAGCAGCAGGCTGTCAGCCCTGGAATAAAGATGTTTGTGCTGCTAGCGGTGATCGGTTTGCCTACTGTGCTACACTGGCTATATACATCTACCAGGTGAGAAGAAGTAGTTAATTTTAATTGCTCGGCATTGTTTCTCATCTGTTGATCTCTTGTCATGACTGCAGTTCGACCAGCAGTATAATGAATTTAAATTGAGGTCCATAATGTCGGAGCACAAGAGAACCATCACAGCCATCAGCTGGTGTCCCGGAAACCATGACTTGTTTGCGTCAGCATCAGCTGATAACTTGCTAATCATATGGAATGTGGCAGAACAAAGGACGGTGGCGAGGTTGGACAACACAAAAGGTCAGCAGAGGGTCTGCGACTGGTCTCATCCAGCCCCCGAAGTGTTGACATTTATCGCCGTCCTCTGCTTTCCCAGGTGTCCCCACATCAGTCAGCTGGTGCTGGAACTCAGCTGATGGGGTGGCATTTGTGTCCCAGCGTGGCCCACTATACATCTGGGTCTATGGTGATCCTGACTCCAGGGTCACCGTCCACAAAGAGGCCCACTCGTTCCTCTCAGACATCTGCCTCTTCAGGTGGCACCCCAAGAAAACATGCAAGCTGGTCTTTGGACACACGGATGGAAGTTTGTCCATTTTTCAGCCAGGTGTGTGTGCTTTTTTCAGTTCATGAACTATTAAAACATTTTCATGATTTATAGAATGATATATTTCTTTAAAATCCTGAATCTGACTGTGGTATGTTGTCCAGGCAGTAAAAGCCAAAAACATGTCCTGCGCCCAGAGTCCCTGGAGGGCACCGATGAAGAGGACCCTGTCAGCGCTTTGGAATGGGACCTTCTGTCAACAGATTATTTATTAGGTTGTTACCGTGTTGACTTGGTTTCACCTGAACATAACCAATGAAATAAATTTGAATGGAAATTAGAATAAAGCTGTCAGGTGCTGTGTTTGTATTCTCTCACTCTTTATTTTAAAATGTTTGTGACTATAAAACCAAATGTTAAATGATGAGCTTGTCTCTCTTCCAGTGTCCAACCTCCATAATGGGATCCGACTGGTGGACAGTGAGGCCCTGGTGTGTGTCACATCCTTCTGCTTCCCCTCAGCGGCGGCGTCCGTTCAGTGCCTGGCCTGGGTTCCTTCTGCACCGGGCATGTTCATCACAGGAGGTGAAAGCCACACAGGGCTGGAACACGCCGAGTCTCAATCTTCAATTAACGCTTTATGACTGTAACACTCAGAGAACAAACTAAGATCCTCCCCTTTAAACCGTTACCTGAAACATTTTGATGGGGTTCACACTGGAAAAGGTGCCGGCTTATTGCAGGGTTAACGTATAGGAGCAACAACCATACACACTCACATGCACATATAAGGGCATTATGGGGCTTTTCTGCCTGGATCTACTCTGCTCGTGTCGGCACGGTTTTCCATGAGAGGTTTGTGGTTCTTCATTGCAAATTTAAGGTTGCTTAGTTACTCCCAAATGCGTGTGTTCGAAACGTGTTAAGAAGGGTTAGGGCCCCTGGCCCCAAGTGGATTTTGAACCTGAGACCTTCTTCCTGCGAGAGAATAAAACAAAAATAAGAACACACAAACACTCAGGCACCACTATGAAGTCATCAGTTATTCCACCAGCTGTTGTTCTGGATCAGCTGAGCAGCAGTTAACCGTTTTGTGGAAGATAAAGGAGATTTGTGTGTGCTTGTCGGTCAGACTCGCAGGTGGGGGTGCTGAGGGTCTGGAACGTCTCTCGCTCTACTCCTCTGGACAGCTTCAAACTGAAAAAGACTGGCTTCCACACTCTGCATGTCCTCAACACCCCTCTTATCAAGAAAGGTAAAACCAAGAATGAAAGATCTGCTGTTTCCATGCTAGTTTCAAGCCATTGTTAGAACTGCTCTCAGCAGACACTGGGATCTTCTCCCCATTCTCTCCACAGCTCAGAACTCTGGTTCTCCCAGTAAAAGTCAGCATACCAGTTCCACCAGTGAAGCGGTGCCACCTCCAACCCTGTCCCAGAACCGGTCCTTCTCTCTTCCCCCTGGTCACGTTGTGTGCTGCTTCATGGACGGAGGAGTGGGACTTTACGACATGGGAGCAAAGAAGTGGGACTTCCTACGAGACCTGGTAGCCTGGGACCCAGTGAAACACACAGCAGATGACGGAGCTACCTGTGTAGATGTAGCCCTGTGTTCCACAACCAATAAACGTCTTTCCCTTTATTGTTTCCAGGGTCACGTGGAAACCATCTTTGACTGCAAATTCAAGCCCGATGATCCCAACCTGCTGGCCACGGCGAGTTTTGATGGAACCATCAAGATTTGGGATACCAACACGCTAACAGCCGTGTACACCTCCCCTGGCAACGAAGGAGTGGTTTACTCCCTGTCCTGGGCTCCAGGTTTGTCTCTCTCTCTCACACACAAACACACACACATACACATACACATACACACACACACACACACACACACACACACACACACACACACACACACCCCCCATCATGTGACACAGTCATGTCAGTTTATGGTGTGAATGCTTCTCTCTGTGCTTTCCAGGAGACCTGAACTGCATTGCAGGAGCCACCTCCCGCAATGGAGCTTTTATCTGGGATGTCAGGAAAGGAAAGATCATCACCCGCTTTAACGAGGTTTGATTATCAAAGTGAAGCTTTTTGAGAGGTTTTAATTGCTTGAAATGATCAGCCTCGTGCTAGTCAACAGGTGCTTTTACGACTCTGCCTTTTCGGAAGCTGGATTATGAGCCACTCTTATGAGCAGAGTAAAGGCCTTTTTATCTGAATGCTATCTTGGCTTTGCGTGTTTTGTAGTGTTCTTTGACCCGTCATAATTTAAGTCCTGCTTAAGAACAATAGAACAGCCAAAGCAGCCTTTCTCATTCTGACACTCGGACTTCCTCTTGTGGTATGTCGAGGAACCACTGAAATGATACAAATAAGATGAAATTGACCTTAAAACATGTTGCACAGCAGTAAAGTAGTGTTATTTTAAATCTTTTTAGGTACAGATGCAACACAAAACTTTTAATTAAATTATTTTCTGGGTACATTTTAACATTTTCTTATATTTAAGCAGTGTTATTGTTTACAGTGCACATTCATAATGTTACTTAGTGACTGGTGACAACAACAACAATAATAATAACGCTAATAATAAGTATAGTTAGGAATAAACCCCAGCTCCATTGGTGAGCTGTGCATAGCTGCAGCTGAATACTCAGGTCTGCTGCTCTACTATTTTTTTTTAATGTTGATCACCATGTTGGTGCCAGAAAAACCAGATAGTTTCTGGCCTACTTGGCCTAAAAAGTTTGAGAACCACTGCTTTAACTAATCCCTTTGCAAGGTTAAAGTAACATACTCTGTCAGCAATATTGATTTTTATTGTTGCACCATTTCTCTCTTCAGTTATGTGCAGTTCCAATAAAGGGAGAAGTGAAACTTTATCTGCAGTCTGTTCTAGATTCAAAACAAAGAGAAACTTGTACAAAATTTAAAAACCTGCAATACACCATGTGCATGATTATTTCTGCTCACTCACACATGCTAATGATATATATATATATATATATATATATGTGTGTGTGTGTATATTTTACTAAGTGAAAGGGTTTATCTACTTAAAAATCAAGTTGCCTGTCTCCCTCCAGCATGGTAAGAATGGTATATTCTGTATATCATGGAGCCACAAGGATTCAAAAAGAATTGCTACCTGTAGTGGAGATGGATTCTGGTAAGTTCTCATATTTAATATTTTATCCGTTTTTAATAAATGCGCATGTCATATATGTTACATTTTTCTGACAACAGTGTCATCCGAACCGTGGATGGTAAAATCCTCCATAAGTACAAACATCCCGCTGCCGTATTTGGCTGCGACTGGAGCCAGAACAACAAGTAAGAGCTCAGGCAGGAGTGCAGAAGACCACCCTACGGCCCAGTCACCTTACTGCAACAGCTGACATGTTTGGATGCGTCATAGCAATCCCGCCCTCTCTTTGTCTCTCCAGGGACATGATAGCGACAGGCTGTGAGGATAAAAATGTCCGGGTGTACTACTTGGCCACAAGTTCTGAGCAGCCCTTAAAGGTCTTTACCGGACACCTGGCTAAAGTGTTTCACGTCCGTTGGTCTCCTTTGAGAGAGGGGATCTTATGTTCTGGATCAGATGATGGGTGAGTCAGCTCCATCTTGTGTAAAACAATGAATTTACAAATGTAGAGCCTTCAGCATGAGAGCAGCACCTGAAACTCTCTGATAGAGAGGTCTGTTAGCATCGCGGACAAATGTCCACGCGTCTACAATCAGTGGGAACAAGATTTCCAGCAAACAAACTTTCCAGCAATTATTTTTCTTGGCCTGATTGCAAATTGAACCATGCATTTCTACTTCTAAATTATGCATCTTTGAAATTGTTGTTGTCTCTCCGTGTGTCTTTACAGCACTGTTCGTATATGGGACTACACACAGGACGCATGCATCAATGTGCTGAGTGGCCACAAAGCTCCAGTTAGAGGCTTATTGTGGAACACAGAGGTTCCTTACCTTCTCATTTCTGGTAAGAAAACACTCTCAGGTGCCTGGATTGCCTGGTCCCGTCCGTGGACACGTCTTCCTCTTCGTTGTTGTTTTACTGTATGTGTGATGTGAAGGTTCCTGGGATTATACCATCAGAGTTTGGGACACCAGAGATGGAACCTGTCTGGATACTGTCTATGACCATGGAGCTGATGTCTATGGTAAAACACATCTATCTATCTATCTATCTATCTATCTATCTATCTATCTATCTATCTATCTATCTATCTATCTATCTATCTATCTATCTATCTATCTATCTATCTATCTGTCTGTCTATCTGTCTGTCTGTCTGTCTGTCTGTCTGTCTGTCTGTCTGTCTGTCTGTCTGTCTGTCTAGACAGACAGACAGACAGACAGACAGACAGACAGATAGATCCATCTCCCATCCTGACTCTCTAAAGGATGCTGCTGCGTGTTTCACGTGTGGTGTGAACAGGTCTGACGTGTCATCAGAGTCGTCCCTTCACCATGGCGAGTTGCAGCAGAGACAGCACGGTGCGACTGTGGTCCCTGACCCCCCTGATCGCGCCCCTGCTCCTCAACATCATCACGGACCAGCCCTGGGAGAAGATCACAGGAAACACAGGTGAGAGGGGACCTGTGTGCTTTGCCCTGGAAGCTGATCTCAACCTGCTGCTCCTGCTTCCCTGCAGACTCAGCGATGGTTCCTGGGTCATCACCGTTGCTCTGCGGCAAAGTGTCTCGGGACATCAGGCAGGAGCTGGACAAGTTGAGTTGTGACATCAGGACCAAGAAGCTGCGCTGGTTTTCTGAGTGTTTTTCGGTAACTTCTGTCTGATAAGCCTTAATAAGTGTGATTGGTGTGGTCGCAGTGTCAGATTAAGTGTAGTTCATGTTTGAAAAATGGTAATGTTATTGATGTGGGATTTAAAAGATGGAGAACTGGCAAAGATGACACCCAGACGGATAAACCAAGCGTGAATTCTTATACTTTGGTCAGATCCTGCAGATTAAGTCAGCAGTAGTCACAACAACATTCATGTCACTGGTGAATCAGAGTTTTTTCTTTGAGCAGTTTTTTTTTTGTTTGTTTTGTTTTTTTCTCATGTGCTGTCCAACTGCAGCCTCCAGGGGGCAGCAGCAATCTGTGGAACTTGGTGTCGGTCATCAACGGCCAGGACGATTCTCTGCTGCCAGCCAGCTACAGCAAGGGAGTGATGCACATGAAGCATCTGCTCAAGTTTAAAACGGTAAGGACCTCCTTCTGCACTGGCCCTGGCGAGGAGGCTCAAATATCCCACTCACTGGTAGAAACACACACTTTATTTCTATACATAAGTTTTTCTCGATCTTACATCTTGACTGATTACATGTATACACAGGGCCATACATTTACACATTGCCCTACTAACTAATTCCTCTCTTCCAGTCTGAAGCCCAAGAACTCACCATTGTCAAGATGTCTAAATTTGGAGGAGGCATAGGGGCTCCAAGCAAAGAGGAGAGGCTTAAAGAGGCAGCAGACATCCATCTGAGGCTGGGACAAGTCCAGCGCTACTGTGAATTAATGGTGGAGCTGGGGCAGGTATGGTGCACATGACTCCATAACATGGTGTTCATCATCGGCAAGTCGATGAGCATCATTAGCGTCATCATTAGCATCATTATTAGCATCATTATCTTTGTCTTTTAGTGGGAGAAAGCGTTGTCTGTGGCACCAGGAGTGTCCATGAAGTACTGGAAGAAACTCATGCAAAGGTACGCTCATTGTTCTGAGACAGGGTCTGAGGGTCCTCACCCTCAGGCAGGTCTTTACCGGTTCCACTGCTGCTCTGCTCCACCTGGGTGGACTTAGATCATGTGATCCTTTTCAGTTCTGCTGTTAAAACTGTTTTTATTACCAGTGATCATTTAGGGTGGACACTAATGATGCATTCGTGATTGTGATGTGCTGATGTTGCAGGAGGGCAGACCAGCTGATGGCTGAGGACAACGACGAGGCCATCCCATATTGTGTTGCCACAGGAGAGATCAAAAAGCTGGTCACTTTCTTCAGGGGCAGGGGGCAGCTGCTCGAAGCTTTAATAATGGCACAGGTGGCACGAGCTGTAATAAGAACTGCTTGAATTCAAAATGATCGGAAATGATAGATGATCTCTTTGCTTATAGGGAGCGTGTGAAGGCAATATCCGTGCCCCCCAAAGCTCGCCAGTCAACAACACAGCTAACGATGTGGATAACAGGCAGCAGTACCAGAGGTTCTGCTTTAAAAACGTCAGACTACAGGAGTGTGGGCACACCTTTCATTCTGAGTGAAACACATAGCAAAGATGTGAAACTAAATTAAAAATGATTTATTATGACTTGGTTGTAACAGTACAGAGCAATCAGAGGCACTGGTTACGGTAACATCAAATACATACCATAAAGTTTTTTCTAATTTTTTATGCAGATTATTTTCTCTAGCCTGTTTTTGACTGGTAATTACATATCTATTCCATGTTAAGAACAGAAGTATGACATCATTGTTCCCTGAGATGAA
Organism: Arothron firmamentum; assembly: GCA_016586285.1. Classification (NCBI taxonomy): domain Eukaryota; kingdom Metazoa; phylum Chordata; class Actinopteri; order Tetraodontiformes; family Tetraodontidae; genus Arothron; species Arothron firmamentum. The sequence continues at coordinate 22,113 of BJFM01000182.1, forward strand.
TGTGGTTCCAGACTCCTGTGTTCTGAGTTAAGTGGGTTTTAAGAGCTCACACCGATGACGCACATTAAAACACATTTTTATCTCTGATCACATGACCTGCTTTCCCCCCCTGACTGCTCCAGTCTGCTTCACATGGTGAGCGAAGACCTAGCCGAGTGCTTTTTCCAAGATGGCTGCGCTGTCATGGCGGCGTGTTGCCACCTCGCTGTGGACAACATCAAGGTACCCTTCTGAGAATGTGTGTGTGTGTGTGTGTGTGGTGTGTGCGTGTGTGTGTGTGTGGGGATAGTTTGGCTGGAAAGAGCTATGAAGGTCCTCACAAAGATAGAAGTACAAGGATGTGCGGGTGACAGAGACAAACGGAAAGAGAGATTATTCAGCTCAGCAT
>BJFM01000182.1:25000-26469 GCA_016586285.1 Arothron firmamentum
GACGCAATGAGCCAGCCTCAGTGAGTTTGTGGGGGCCTTGCAGGTCTACGAAGAACCTGGCCTTTACAGCAAATCTGACTATTGGCACTAGCTTCATTTGACTTCAAAGCACCTGGGAGCAAAACGGCTTCAATCATTCCAGCAATTACAGCAGATCGAATTTCAGCAGCATGATCACAGCAGCGCTGTCGGCTCTGAAGTGTGAGAGGCGCCGCGGCTTCTTCAGAGGAGAGGACGGAGAACGCTGTTGTTTCTGCTAAGCACCTAAAGACAATCCTGATTTCAACAGATGTTATTATATAAATAAGAGCGGACCGGATGTGACGCGCTACATGCCTGTCCAGAGCCAACGATTTGAAAAAAGAACAAATCCGGACCAAAGCCGGCCCACACACAGACTCTGGAGTGTGTGTGCCACCATAACTGGCTACTTTGAACAAAAAAAAAACACCCTAATTGTTAAGGAATGTGGTTAAAATACAGTATTTTCCATTAAGGCCATCCGTCAGTGCTCCCATTTTCTGGGGCTTTCCATGATGTGAGCGTCATGGTCGGGTTTGTTTTCTTCCTCTTCGGCAAATGGAGTAAATAAAAGCTTCTTCAGTTCCTCTTAGCATGTAGACGTAGCATTTGGAAGCTGTTTGAGTGGGGTAGCAAATGTTTGACACCAAAGTGGGGACAGATGATGCACACAGTCGTCACACACACACACACACACATCTGGAGAAAAGCTTCAATCCAAACAGAGCAGCACATGACAAATGATTGTAAATGAGGCTGCAGTATCCATGCGGACTCGAGTCTTACGAAATGTATTATTTTGCGTTAAATGTTGTCACTGTATTTTGTGTAGCTGCGTGTTTCCTTTCAAAATAAAAGCGTTGAAATCAAGAGCCTTTCTTTGGTGTTTCATTTGCTTTTTTTTAATTTGCTTCTGCCATTTCTACAGAAGAGCATACCTCAATATTGGATATAAATATATGATTTTTTTTTCAGAAAAAATGGGAAATTCAAAAGTGTTCTAAATGTGTTCTCAAGTTATAATCAGTTGAAATGGCCTTTTAATAACATACCCAGGTACTTAGACTGTTTAGAAATAAGGGCCTAAAATGGTCTTTCTATCTTCTTATTGTCATTATGACCTCAGCATGATCTGAAAACTGAGACTTTGACCTGTTGTTTTTAGTGTGCTTGTTTTATGACCACGCTGATCATAACAGTGTTGAAAAAATATTTCACAGCTCGGCTATCAGTAAAAACAGATTCTTTGGTAGTGATGGCTGTGTCAGTTTTGCTTATTTTGCATTGCTCATTTTAGAGGCGTTTTCCTCCACTTTCTTTGTGCTCCTGTTGATTGTTTGCACCAAGTCTCAGACAGTAACGCAGATTCAGTCCTCTGTGTGTCCTGGACATCTGCAGAACTGACAGTGACGCAGACTCGTCCTCCTGTTGTCACGGTCCCCCCCCCC
>BJFM01000182.1:26484-75901 GCA_016586285.1 Arothron firmamentum
CCCCCCCCCCTCTCTCTCTCTCTCTCTCTCTCTCGTCAGGCTCACCTGAGCAGGAGCCCAGCAGGGGCCCCTGAAGCGGCTGCAGGCCGTTACCAGTCAGCTGACTTTAAAAGGTGGCCGTGGCGTCCCTGCAGCGTCAGCTCCTTCTGCCTGTGACGGTCTGTGCCAGCACCAGACTCATGCCTTATGCTCTTTTCCCTTTTCCTGAGCCAGTCACGTCCTTGCAGCAGCCTTTGTGTTTAATTTCCTCATCCCTGGATTTTTCAGCACTTTTTTTGTTGCCTTTTAATCTTTTTGATTTATATTGCCCTTCGGACTTTGCGATTGAACTTTTGTCAATAACCTGACTTATACCGACTTTACCGCGTGTTTTTTTCAGTCTCCTGCCCATCACACCTGCGTCCTCCAGGGTTCCTTGTTCTCTTTGGGTTCTAGTTCTCCTACTCTGTCTTGGGTTGCTTTTTTTCCCCTTTTTTTGGTTTTGTGTTTGTTCCCTGTGTCCTATTGCTTCTAGAGTTCCTACCCTAAGTCAAAGCATCTGCAGGGATCCTTCTTTTGGATGTTTAATAATTATTAACAAAATCCGAGTTGTTTAGATGACAGGCATTAAAGCATGCCTTAAAAAAAAAAGAGAAATTGTGAAATGTTAATTAAAGATTTTATAAATACAATCTTCCTCGTGATGAAAGTTATAACAATCAGACAATATATTTTAACAGCATATTGATGTTTTATGTGGCTAGCTTTTGAGGAAAAAACTTGAGTTCTTTGTGGAACATCTTCATTTTTCTGCAGTTCTCATGCTGTGAGCCAAGTCTGACAGCAAGACATGTTAATGTGCTCTCTTCTTCTCCTCGGCAGCAGGAAGGAATCCAGTTTATCACGCAGACATTGGCTCATAGGTGTGAAAGTGGATCCCCTTGGAGCTGGTGATCTTCATCACAGCTCCATGCAGGCTGGTGTCGGTAATCAGCCGGATCATGCCCTCCGCTATCAGTGACGGTCTGGGGACAGACGGGGTCCATCAGTCATGACGCTCTAGTCATCATTAACAGCTGCATGAGTGCGGGAGGACCACGGAGGTGCCACCTACAGCTATGCTTCAATAATTAGCACTATCACATGCATGCAAACAGCAATGATCTATAATGTAGCTGCTTCGACATCACGTAAACATCGATGCATCCAGTTCAGCTGCTGCCCCTGCTGGCGGGTGGCTGATTGCCCTTGTCCCCCCTCCCACTGCTTCATCACGCTCAACCAAGAATTCACTTACTCCAGAATCCCAAACTTGTTCATCCTGCTTTTGAAGTCGTCCTTAAACTTCACGAACTTGCCCATGTTGTCTTCATGTTCCACCGAGCGCAGCAGAGGGGTGTTGACGAAGGCCGGGCACACCACATTGATGCGCACGCCGTAGTTGTCCTCAGAAGATGCGTCCTGCGATAAAGACGCACAGAGTTGTGCTGAGGGTGCTTCCGCTGCGCCAGCTACACAACACGTTTCAGAAGGCTAGGCCTCTTACCGCCATAGCCCTGGTGAAGCCAATGACCCCGTGCTTTGTGGCAGTGTAGACGGGCTGATGAGGAGAGTGAAAGAAAGCTGAAATTTAGATTAGAAAAGGTGGTGAAGCAGGTAAGCAGCAGCTCAGTGACCCAGTGTTGACAGAAGACTAGATCTGCACTTGTTGCAGGGTGTTGGTGTGCACAAACTCTCCTTTCAAGGTTCTAAGGTCACAGTGCATGTTTCAAAAAAAAGACCGAAAACACTGTCGTGCCCTTCAGGTGAGTATGACCTACCTGCCATAGAGGAGACATTGATGATGATGCCCCCGTCCTTCCCGTGCTCTCTACTCATGTGTTCCAGCGCCAAGTACGTCCCTCTAATCACAGATGTCTGCACGCAAAAAGATGGTCAGAGTTACCGTGCCGACAAGAACAGGAAGTAGCTGCTGGATATGCACATGCATGTCTACACAAACTTGATTTATTTACATAAGTGTGACATATTTTCCACATTAAGCAGCTGATTAGTTCTGACTACACTGGGCTGCTGTGTGCATCTTACCAGGTTGACCTCAATGGTCTTCTCCCAGTTCTTCTCATTGTTGATGCCAGCGTTGTTGATAACGATGTCCAGGTGACCAAACATGTCCACCGTCATCTGAAAGGCGTCTGCTCCGAAAAACCACGGCAATAAGGAGAAAATGCATCACCGGTGATATTCATTCTAGTCGTAACAACAGTAATAAACAGTTCCTGGAGTCAACTTAAAGTCAGTGTTTTTGCTCTGCAGACAAGCTCCACACAGAAGAGCCTGAAGGGGGACCAGCCCGTACATCTATGCTGACGCAACTGTGCAAACATCTGTCACTGAAACGGCCAACAACATCAATCAGTTCTTATCAACAGACACACATGACAATGTTTGGGCGCAGGCAAGTCGTAAGGTCATGAAATAGCAGTTGGGGGTTGGTGCCTAGCTCAAGGAGACCTTGGCAATGCTCTGAATATTGATGACTGTAAAAAGTAGAATGCTAACAAAGAGGTGATGTTGAGGTATAGCATTTACCTGATTGTGTATGTTTACTTCTTCAGTCAGCATCATTGTTAACTAAAGTTGCTTAATAACGACAGAAATAATGTAGAAAACAATAATCAAACTACATACTGATTTCTCTACTTTCTTTCTACAGATGGTAGTAAGTCAGAAGGTAGCGCCAAAGCTATATAAGTTTATACTATGTTCAGCCTGTAAATTTAAAGGCAGTGACAACCAGATCAGAATTGCATTGTTGTTTAATTTGCATGTTATTATTTTTTTTAATGTATGAAAGGCTTTTTTAAATGAATGCAGACAACTGAAACCTTTGTGTTCAGTGTCTGCTGTGACCTTATCGCTTCTCTTTGGTCAACAGTTTGTGGCTAATTTTAGCTCAGGACAGAGCAGCTCCATTCGCTGGAATGTTGGTGGTTTCCCCATTTGAACTGCTGTCTTCGCTACATCTGGAACATTTTAGTCTAATGACCTTCAGCAACTCTTTTTCCCCCGCCTGAGCTTCCTTCGAAGACCAGAGTTAGAGGCTCTGACTCATTCTTGAAGCAAAAATACCCACAGCAGGAACATGGAACTGTGAGATGGGACAAGTCACATGTTAGGAGGTGACTCTTTTGTTGCCATTTTGCAAAAGAGGCAGAACACTGCTGTCAACAGCGAGCTTTAGGAGAAACGGAACATAAAACACTCGCACGCACACGCACACACACACACACACACACACACACACACACACACACACACACACACACACACACACACACACACACACACACACACACACACACCATGCAATGCACTATCAGATGGTGAAATTACAAAGCGGAACATGTCACAACTTTGCAGACTCAACAAGTCTGAGCGGGTTGCTGTGCAGCCATGTGCAGTGACTCTCCAAGAAAAGAAAATTCATGCCAGACATAGTTTCTCTTTCTTTGGACCGAACAACTCGCAGGGGTCCCAGGTAGATGTTGCTGGCCGGTTTTATCTGCCACGCTGTTTTCGTTCCTTCCCATTGAAACTATGAGGCTTGTCATGGTGCTGAACGCAAACACCGATCAGCCCACACTTCTAGCATTTCAGGACGACAGGGAAGATGATGGGCCTGAGGCAGAAGCATCCCTATGATCTTTACTGTCCCAAGAGGTCCACAACAAACAAAGACTTCAACATAACAGGTCAAGAAAAGAAGAGGGAGATATGCAACACTTGTGCTACGTTTGACGTCACAAAGACCTCGTTTCTGCTTTGTCTAGATAACAAATGTGTACATTGTTTTTCTTGTTGAAGCCACTTCCCTGTTGGGCTGGAAGGGAGTGGACGGTGCATGGCCTGGAGGAGTGTTTACGCCGCGTCTTGAGCGTTACCTTTAAGTGCGTCGCCATTGGACACGTCACAGGGGATAAAAGCGCAGTTGCCCTCTCCAAACTCCGCATCCAGCTGCTCTTTGCACTTCTCCCCACAGCTCTGGTTCATGTCCAGCATGGCAACCTGCCTCAGAGAACTCTGTTAGTGCATGTTTACGCTCCTTTATTTGAATTCAGCCTCCAGGATGTCGGCCAAAGGGCCTCCGCAGCTCCTTCCACAGCACGGGCTGCAAGCGCTAGTTGTTTCTGTGTCGCTCTGACAAAGTTGGTGTGTGTGTGTGTGTAAGGTCCAGTTCCAGTTCCAGTGGAACTTTGCCTCAGAGGCGACACATTTTAGCTGAAAAGTGAGTTGTGTGTCGAGCGAACAAAGCGGTCCACCAGCAGCCGGAGATGATCAGATCAGAACAGAATAGCGCTCACCTTAGCTGAGTTCTGCATCAGAGAGCGCACCACGGCCCATCCAATGCCCTGAGCCCCCCCGGTCACCAGAGCCACCATCCCAATCAGAGACATGATCGCAGCAGCACAACCAGTCCTTCCTCGACAACTCCTGCTGCTCCTCTATGCTCTCCCTCTCTCTGACTTTCTCCCTCCAGCGTATGTTTTCACTTATTTGCGCGGCTGTTTGCTCTTCCTCCTATTTGGGCTCCGTCCATACACACTTGGAGAGAGCGAGTGAGTGAGAGAGATTAAGAGAGAGAGAGGGAGAGAGCACGAGAGAGAGAGAGAGAGAGAGAGAGTGAGCAAGAGAGAGAGAGAGAGAGAGAGAAACTAGATAAACTCTCTGGGTTTGTAATTACAGGGTTATACACCTTGTTGTACCTGCCCTCCAGCTTGCCCCCCCTCCCCACACACACACACACGCACGCACACACACACTCCTCCCCCCTCCGTGTCATGTATCCACCCTGCTTCTCACAGTGTGGTTTTGTTTAGGGCAGCTGCGTGCAGAGCTGCAGCCGCCACATCTCCACCGCGTTTGTCTCCTGCTCATGTGTTGTCTGTGTGATCAGTGTTACACAACATGCTGAGCCTCGGCAGTGGAACACAGAACTTCAGGTCCGTGCACGCCCACAGTTACGCTGCAGCAAAGTGAGTTTGTTACTTATCCATTTGGGCATCTGCATGCAAGTTAATAAACAACACTGATTGACTGGCTGTGGGGAACATACACTGACCCTCCCCCGTCTTCCTGAGTTAATTTCCTCCCCTCTTCCCTATCGTATATCCTTCCTTTTTCTTGAGATTGTACAAATGTGGTTCCTTGTGTTTCGGAGTCCCCGTGGGATCCAAAATCACATGGTTAAAAGCTCCAGAAAATAATGATGGATGCTTCCTGAGCAAAGTCCTGCCTGGTTCTGCCTCGATGTTCTGAACAGGATGAGCGCCACTGCCCCGCTGCAGAAAACATGTGGAAACTTCCAAACCAGGCGCTGGCTGCTGAAAATGGAGCTCTGACCGTCGCTGCGGCGGATTGTATTTACTTTGGTTCGTGAGTGACTGAAGTGGTGTCACGCTGTGTTTACACACGACTCAACTAACGCCAGCTTAACTACAGGATGCAGTAAAGTTAACAGTTATATGCATGTCACACATTCTTGTAACTAAACTAGTACTAATAACTCCCTTCATAGATATAATACGTTAACCCCCGACCCTAACCCCCCTGACCCTAACCCCCTGACCCTAACCCCCTGAGTCTGACCCCCTGAGCCTGACCCTAAAACCTCATTTGCAGCCCTCAAACCAAGTCTTAACCTTCAAACAGGCCTTTTAAGGTGTGAGGACCAGCCAAAATGTCCTGCAAGTAGAATGCAGATTTTGATCTTGTAGCAAGTACAAGAACACACACGTACACACACGCTAACGTTAACTCATGGGTGTCAACCCTGTATATGCATATTCCTTTTAAATGAGAGAACTTATAATACTTTTATCACACCTCATAGAAGCAGTACATCAGGATGGACATCTGCATATAGATTGTTACTCATTACTAAAGTTACCTTTGTGTGTGTGTGTGTGTCGGTATGTGTGTGCGTGTGTGTGCGTGTGTGTGCTAGCCAGAGTATCAGATATCAGGTGGAGGTATGTACTCACTCAGAGGCTTTTGCAGCCGTTTTTGGAAGTTTGCATATTGTGTTCTTTAAACCAAAGTAAAGGCCCAGTGTTGCAAAATCTGTGTTGCTGCTTTCATCTGTGTTGATCTGCTTCAGGAACTAGCTCAGCGTTGGAAAGGAGCCCAAGCATTAAGAAGTGAATATCAAGTTTATTGTAAGACAATAGAATTAGAACAATGTAAAATATGCACAGCTCATTTTACAAAACAGCAAAAAAAATAATAACAAAATAAAAATACTCGGCGTGTTCGTAAATCTGTGCACACACATGTTTTTGTCACTGCTGTAACTGTGATGAGTGAGCGTGAATCTTGGGTAAAAATACACATTTGATGAGATCCAAGTGAAAGAATTGGGACGCAGCACGAGACCTAAACACTGTCCACCGTTTGAACCGAAAGGCAGGTACATAAACAAAAGCCACGTTTACATGAAGAGTCCCAGAGAAATGCATTTCTGGAGAGTATTTTCCAAACCTGGTCATGAGCCGAGCACTCGGAAGACGTCGGCCGAGCTGTGAACGAAAACAGCAACGTAGAACAGGGTCAGTGTGAGCCATGTTTTTGGTGAAGGAACTCAGATTCCATCTGTGGTCGGAGAGCAACACACGCGGCCTCGGTGAGACAGCAAATGGATCCCAGTCCCAGAGGATGCCTGTGATTCCAGCACTGTCACATGAGACGGACTCTGCAGCCAATTCAAAGCTGCTGCAGCCCGCAGACCATCTTCTGTTGCTCCCTCAGATGTTTCTTTCCTTTGAAGCTGACTGAGAAATGAGCTGTTCCTCAGCACATTTTCCCAGTCAGATACAGGTTGAGAATGTTTTCCCTCAAGACAGCCAAAGATTGTTTTCAGCTTGGCTTAACAAAAGCCAGTTTCCTTTGCTGCTACTTTATCCTACATGAAACAGTGCAGATAAAGTGCAGTATGAAGGAATGAAATGACCTTATTTACTGTTGATGATGCTCACTTACAACAAGTAATAAAAAAAAAAGCATTAAAAACATGAAATGCTCATATATTGATCCATAAAACATTTAAGAACTGAAAGACTCTTGGCTGCTGCCAAAGGGGGCGCTGTTGGGCACCAACGCTGCAGCGTGACCTTTACCTTATTTGTTTTTCTGAAAACGTAAAAGTTGCCAATAAAAGGTGATTTTTCTTAAGATAAGAGGGAATGTGTCATCTGTAAATGAATGCCCTTTGAAGATAATTTCATTACTTTGCTTAACTGTTCACATTAACAGAAACTTTGTCCAGGGGTTGCCAAACTTTTTTATGCCACTGTAAATAGGGAGTTTTTTTATTTATTTATTTATTTTAAATATATATATATATAATTTACATAAGAAAAATGCTTACATACTGAGTCACAGAATCAGTGTTGGTGATGTTTTCACCTGTACAGTGGTTCAGGGAAAGTGCTGGTGTAACCACTAAAGTAACCTCAATGAGGACAGGAATCTGGAGCTTCCAGAGATTCCACAAACAAACCTGACTGCACGCTGCAGAACGTTGGAAGGGCAGCATGTTTCCTGAACCACTGGAATCAAATGAATGAACTAGACCCCCTAAATGCTTTTAGGACAGGGAAAGAAGCCATCATCATTCTGCACACTGCAACCTTTGACCCGATGTTCCTGCTAACATGAAAGATTCAGTATCTGCCGACAGCTGACAGGAAGCAAAGCGACGTTGCCAGGCGCTGTCCTGGTCCTTCCAGTGTGGAGCTGTTTGGGGTTGAACTTCATAAAGCCACTTATCAGCAGACCAAGGCTGGTGTTCTGGTTGTGTTGATTTGTTCGCAGGTAGCTCATTGGTCAACGGTCAGCCATAAAAAAAAAACCCCTGAGAACACAATATAACTGATAACCGGGGTCATGTTTTGGTGGTGGTGTGGGCCCGACTGGGTAATCCAAACTCCAGCACTTTTCACAAAAATGTTCCTTCTTATGCTTGACAGGGCTGAACAAATATTTACCATATATAAAAAGGACACAGTGACGTCAGCAAAGCAGGTGTTTCAGTTTGAGTCATGAGCCCTGCCTGAGTGCTCCAACAGGTCTGACCAGTGCGAAACCAGGCCCACCTGGGTTCCGGGAACCGTTTCCGTGCCAACGTTCAAAGAGCAGTGCGCACACACACACACACAAACGCACACACGCAAGAATGTTGTTACTATCAACACTGTACTAATTTGACCCAGGACACACCTGAGAGCTGCCTCTGTTCACAGCTACCTGAACTCGTTACTCAGCCACTGCTGCTGTTCTACACAGAAACATCCAATCAGCGCATTAATTGGCTGAAAACTGTCGAGACGCTTGAAAATTCATAAAAAGTTGTAGAAACTCATCCAAGAAAGGTTACTGCTAACTGATATCTGGTGATGGTGGCCCGGAGCTCCTTCAGTGATGGACGCAGACAGACCCACAGTGGCTGCGATATGTATAGATTGGATCTTTTCATACGTTTACTATAAATGTTTCAGGTAGGCCACCCATCCCAACTCGATTCCAGAGACTCCTACTACCAAATCAAGTCAAATCCTGTAGCTGATGCTATCCCTCCTCCCTTGGTCGTCTTCTATACAGCTGATTGTTCTTGTTCTACAGAAATGGGTTTCCAGTATTTTTGACTGATGTTTTTCGTGATTCAGCGGATCAAATATGATAATTAGACTAAACACAAACACTACCTTAATAAAATGGAATAATAATAATAATAATAATAATAATAATAATAATAATAATAATACTAATAATAATAATAATAATAATAATAATAATAATAATAATAATAATAATAATAATAATAATGGCGTATGTACAGCTGTCTGGTACGTCAGGCAGCTGTGATGGTGAAATGCAGCTGTTGCACAGTCCTGCAGCTCCACCTACAGAACAGCTGTGGACACATCTGGACACTGTGCAGGCTCCGTCTCCAGCCCTTTGACGGAAATCCGAGCTCTGCAGCTGAAGATGCTGGACAGAGCAGATGTCCTGGGTTATTTTGACAGAATTGTCAGTCACAGCCGAGGAAAAGGGACAGAGGTCACCACCAGGATGTGTCGGAACGTAAGTCCAGAAGTGAAGGACAGGTGACGTCAGCAGTGTTACGGCGTCTTTCAAATCATAACGAACAAAAACATGACACACTCCGGGCAGCCCAGCAACCTCTGCTCAATTTCCAAAAGGAACTGACTTCACAAAAATATCACAAGGAATGTTTAGTTGTTGTGTTTCGGTTCACCTTTGACAGCAGCTCCTGGTACAATCAGAACTGTCTCTCTGCAGCACGCACCTGTGTGTAGTTCTGCCTATTTTCACTTGCACACGCATACAAAATGTGAAAGAAACAATAAACACACACACACAAATTGTCGCCGAATAACAACAATGATGGAAGTATGAATGAAGTGAAGCACGTGTCCAGGTTCGGAAAGAGACCGGAACACTTCCTCTGAACCCTTCTGCAGCATGATGGGCACATCTGTCCAGCTGTGGCGCCCCGGCCAGGGTCAAACACGACATAACAACAACGTCAGACACACCCCCGCGTCAAAGTCCAGCCAGAGGCAAACACAGCAGGCTGACGGTAAGTTGTGAAGGTTCTGATGGGAAGATTAATGATTGTCAGCGATGGTTTGGCTCAGAGCGGCTGGGCTGACTGAGGCCTGAACGAAGTGAGGTCACTTGATGTGTTTGTGTGTCTGTGTGTGTGTGTGTGTGTGTGTGTGAGTGTGTTTATTGTTTATGGACGTCTTCATGCCGCAGTATCTTGTAAAGGACCCAATAAAAGATGTTGAAGAAGAGGAAGGCCAGGGGGAAGCCGGCCCTGGAAACAGTGTCAATCTTCTTGGCTCTGTCGATGAAGAGTTTCCTCATCTCTTCCGTGCTTTTGCCGCCCCCACCTGCTGCTCCTCCAGCTGCGTTCTGGGTGGTGTTGGCCGAGCCACCCGTGGGGTTCAGCGCCGTGACGGTGTTGTTGGCACTGACCTTGTAGTCTTTGCTATTGCTGGGAGTTGAGGTCACGGTGGCTGCGGGGGTCAGCCTGCTCTCATTCACTTCCCCTTCCTGTTTGGGGGGGGTGCACTGATTATTTTCTGCACAGACACTGCATGCACGCTGCTAAACATTCGAAAATGTCACAAAATCTCAAAGTGACTCCGTACAGTAGTGACTTTTCTGACAAACAGAACATTAGCTTAACCAAGCTGGCAAATATGGCCTTTTGAGGTGATACAAGCGTTGTTCTTCCAGTTCCAACCTTTATGCTCACTCACTTTGTACTTTACACTTTTCAGATGTCTCACTGATGAGTTTTATTGACAAAATGGCCTGTTCTGTTGATTTCTGGGAATTGAGATGAGGTCATGAATCACAAATGTTTGGTAAGATGTAACCTTTCACACAGGTTACAGAATGTAGGGCAATGCTTCGATTGTAATGGAAACTTACTGATGACAATCCTTTCTATCCAATAAACAGAGTAATAAAACATGCACAAATACAGTTATACACCCACACCCACACACACACACCCACACACACACACACACACACACGTACGCACGGAAGTGACACCAAACCACCTTTCGCTGGTAGCCTGGCATACCGACAGGAATTTTATTGCCAGTCAGGTTAAATAAAATTGGTATCGGATGCAGCGGAGGATGAAGGACGAGCATGCAACATTCAGGAAGGATGTCTATGCTTCTCTGTGTCTGGCAGCCTTGAGTCAAAAAAAAAAAAAAAACCTTTAACAATGGCGGTTACAACGGGGGGAAAAAGGAGCCACTGGGCATTAAGGTAATTAGGTGTAATTAAGTGTTACTCACAACCCTGGTTGTTGGACTTGAGGGAACACAGCTCTTTGTTCAGTGTTCTCCAAATCTACTGATTGGAACTGACCCCCAAGGTGACCTGAGCCTGAAGGAGAAGCTCTCAAGTTAGCATGACGTCAACCTTTTGGCTGAGTCACGGAGCATTAAGCACAGGCTCAGAATGGTGGCAAAGTCTTAGGAATTCCCAGGACTTCATACATCGCTGTCAGACCCCCCCACACACACACACACACGCTCTCTCTCACACACGCAGGCATTACCCTGTGGTTGCTGTCGATTTTGCTCATTGATCCGTACAGTGGCTGCGCTGTTTTCAAGCTGTTGTCACTGTTAACAAGGTTCAGCAGGGAATCAGCTAGCTCTTCTGGTCTGACTGCATCGCTGCTGTTCTGGGAGCCGACGGCATGCACAACCACGGGGAAACAGAACAAAGAACAGCAAATAACAGGCCCGAACACCCATCCATTCAGTCAAGCTGAGCGTTGCGTCTGTTTGAATGTGGGTGACCAGGACACCGAGGCCAGCTACCTTATGCAGACAACCTTCCCTCCATTTTAAATTTTGACTCTACAAATGACTCGACTTTGACTCACGGTGACACATGATTAGACTTTGCTTTTCAGTGTTTTCCAGCGAGATGACATTGAAATGCAGCAGCTGACTGAATGCTGAGTTGAATAATTTTCCAGCCTTTACATGCAGTGATGGCAGAAGCATGCCTGGAGTACGATTCCATAATCACGACATTAAAGCCACGCATCATCATGCACTAATGCAGTAAATGAGACGTACACTCCAGCATGCACAGGAAGGTATGTACTTCAGTATGCTTCCATGTGACCCTGCCGGTCTTCCTAGCTGCAATAGCAGGATGTTGCCGCATGGTGGCAGCGCAAACCATAGAAAACGTGTCAGAAAGAGGCCATTATGAATCTGTGCGTGTTGATGGAGGATGTCTCCTGGTTAAGTAGTTTCTGCCTCATCACACAATAGTTCGGTACCTTGCTCTTGCTCTTGTGATGACGTCTAAATCGCAGCAGCTCCTTGTGTTGCCTGGACACGAAGTTGACAGCAGCGTATTCTAGCAAAGCAGAGAAGACGAAGAGGAGGCACACCGCCATCCAGATGTCTATAGCCTTCACATAAGAGACCTGAACACACAAACACACACTTCAAGGAAATGTACACATTTTTCACTTCATTTAATAACCTTAAAATGAACAGTGACATTTATTATATATATTTTTAATAACATACAGATGCTTAAAAAAATTGCTTTGTATTGAAATGTCTAGAGAAATGTCCAGATATTCTAAAAGTGAGCAATTCCAGATCAGAAGCTCTTTGTACTGTACTCTTCAAGTTGTTTTTACCTAAAAGTTTATGCACACATGAAATAGCAACAGTTTTAGTCTACAAATTCTTATTTTTTAATATGAATTTTTAGACAGTTTTTTCTCATTTTTGAATAAAGTACATTTTTACAACACATTTTTAGAAACAAACTGTGTTCTCCCTGTTAACATGAACAAAATGATGATGAAATGGAACTAAATTGAAAAGGGTACAAAGGTATCTCACATTTCACCTTAATATCTCCTTGAATTGATATTTATCACATTAATGAGAGAAGCTCCACAGGAAGAGGACACACCAGAAGTCAGGATAAAAGAGGATAAGAGATGTGCCAGGATTGTTCATGTCATGATTCTCTTGGAATGTTCTGCTTTAAAACTCGCTACGTTGCTCCAAGTGTAACGCTGCTGCATTAAACTACCACCGTCCCAAAACGCATTGCTGGTTGTGTTCAACCTGTTATCGCTGTAATATAACAGTCTCACACTCAGCTCTGTTGTTTGCTTTCCTGCAAGGACCTCGCTAGTAAGAAAACTGTTGCATGTGCTGCGATGGGGACCCCACGACCCAGTGGTTATATGTAGGACGACACATTTGGTTGTGCATGAGTGTGGAAATTCCCTGCAAGGCTGGGGTTGGGGTTGGGGTTAGGGCTAGGGTTAGGGTTAGGGTTAGGGTTCGGGTTAGGGTTAGGGTTAGGGTTAGATGAATGCCAGATGTTGCATTCATCTCCTGTCACCTCTGGGTTGAACATCAGTGGAAGGGCCTGCACCCATAGCTTCCACATATTCCTCACATATATGCCGCTGAAAATGTGTTTATAATTTCACTTTTGGCAATAACTGTTCTTAATTTTCTTAGGGGTAAAAAAAAAAATCTTTGATGAAAGAAATAAATTTATGTTTTACATTTATGCACTCATAAATCAAATTAATTTAATTGAATTATTTCATTTCATTTCATTTAACACTATAATGGGATCCATTCACGCGTCATCATCACGTTGAACACTCTGAATAATGACTTCTGAAGTCCCGCTGACAGCGTGAAGTGCAGAATTGTGTCGAGGTGTGCCAACATAAGAAACCTTTAAACACTCACTCGCACACACGGAGCGTGCGTCGTGTTGCCGCGGTGAGCGTCTCCTGTGTGACAGTGATGTCTCTGCTCATCATCATACTTATGTAACAACGTGCCCTATGTCTGAATTTTTTTCTTTTTTTCCCCCCTCATGCATACAAGATGCCAGAGCAGGACTAAAGGGCTATTTCTCACTCACGCTCCAGCGGACACGTGACATGTATAATCAACACAAACGCTTGCGTGCCCATGAACATTCACAATGAGAACACATGGAAAAGAGGAGGCATTTCAGTTTGCACAGAGGGACTGAATCCATTCTGCTCCACCCTGCGGTCACATACCTCCAGAACGGCTGTATGCAGCCATGAGCTACCCTGTCTAGTCCCGCACACAGTGTGTGTGTGTGTGTGTGTGTGTGTGTGTGTGTGTGTGGCACTCTGGGAGGCGACTGGCCCTTGCAGGTATACTTAGCAGGAGATCTAAAAACATATATTCCCTAAATTTAAACACCTGATTAAATCAGGATGAGCTCACTGGTCTACAAAAGTCATGAGAGAGAAGACATACGTAGGCAGTCATCACCCAGCAACATGCTGGAAAAACTAGGAAAACTATAGGACTGAATATATATAACTCATACCTTGTATAGTGCACGTGTGATTTCTGAGCTAATCGGCTCACATGCACGGGGGTGAAGACCAGAGAAGGCTGACCTTTGGCAGCGATGTCCTGGAGCCGGAACTCTGTGTGGTCATGGTCAGGACCGTGGTGATGCCCAGCGCCACTCTGGCAGGAGCGGCGTCCATGTTTATCCAGAACGAGACCCAGGACAGGATAACAATGAGCAGCGAGGGGATGTACATCTGGATCAAGTAGTAGCCCATCTGACGCTCCAGGTGGAACCGCACCTCAATGCAAGTGAATTTACCTGGGAAGAAAAGAGGGCACAGGATCATCCCTCCATCCTTCGGCATGTTGGCCCTGAAAGGTGGGGAGTTGGGTGTTTTTACCTGTGTTGTAGTGCTTGGTGCAGTATCGGAGGTCTGATTCATCTTTGAGAATAAACTGTGGCAGCGTGAGGCCTTCGGCCACCTGGACCGGCCCGTTTTCCTGCCACTCGAAGATCAGGTCGTTCATGGTGTAACCGACTGAGAAATACAAACAGGACAGATAGAACCCATTAAAAAGACATATAAAAGCATTCATCAAATCACAAACAGCTTCATTTTCTGCAGAATTTGTTAAAAGAAAACTATTTTGACTTTTCATCCATGAAGCATTTTCACTTTTTTTCCAAGGAAAGTCTGATGTTGTGCTCCGCAGGCTGAAATAAATCCTCCTGTACAGTAAACCCGGGTTGTTGGCAGCGGTGACGCTCGTGTGAGGCCGAGGGTTGGAGCGGTTCCACCATTTTTAGGCATTCTCTCGGTGAAAGGTGAAGGGAAAATTGACCATGACAGAAGGGAGAGCTGCGGGAAACGTCAGGCGTGGTCTCTTCACGCGCAAGCGAAGCGACCGTGAGCAGACACGGCAGCGGCATGGATCCAAGCGGCTGAAACGACCTCCTCAGGTGGCTTCTGGACGCGCCATTAAAGGGTGAGAGGCTCATCCACACGGAAGTCATCTTTTAATCAGCTGTGTACGCCTCTTTATCCCAGCTAAGAATCCACGCAAGCCTCCCCAGCCGCTCCTGGTCCAGGTTTCTGCTGGATGCTGGGAGGATGGACGGACACCAATCCAGCCAGATGTGTGGACGCCGCTTTAGCATGAAGTCAGCGCTGCACTGCAGGGCTGAAGCACCGACTAGGCAGAACACGCTGCCAGCCATTCACAGAAGCCATCGCAGCGCTTCTGTGATTATGCGCGGAGACAAAAGAAACAGGAGGAGGAGGAGAACATGCCCCCAGCCGTCCAAACAAACAGCTTCCTGCTCCAGTCTGGCCTGTATTTAAAGCTGCCCTGGTGGCAACAGTGTGTGCCTGTCAGCTCAGCGCACCCACACATCCGTCCAGGCCCTCCGATGCAGGCCTTCCATTCAAATGAGGCATTATTATCAGGATTCACCGCATGGTTGCTCTGGGAAACCTGCACGTGCTCACACTCCATCTGCGTGACTCCCGTGCTCTCTGGTGAGTCACATGACCCTGTTTGCTACAGTACGAAAATAGCATTGGGTTAACACGGTGTTAAGCACACTTTTGGTATCATCACACGCACACATGCACACACACACACGCACGCACGCACGCACACACGCACGCACACACACACACACAAGCCACAAAAGTTCAGTAAAACACTAACTTTTTAATTTTCTGTGGAGGTGAACATGCAGCTTTATTCCAGTTGCATAAATCTTGAATCTGCCAATTTAGCCAAATTTATTATTTCACTAATTTGTTTGTGGGATAAATTTCATGGTCTGTCGGTCAATATTTGACAGCATGAGAACCTTTAATTACTGGACAAAAGAGTGAGATGAGCCAGATACTAAAACACATTTAAAGACAATAACAACACAATGTGTTGGAAAGGATGTTTCTTTCTCTCTTTCTTTCTTTCTTTCTTTCTTTCTTTCTTTCTTTCTTTCTTTCTTTCTTTCTTTCTTTCTTTCTTTCTTTCTTTCTTTCTTTCTTTCTTTCTTTCTTTCTTTAAGTATGCTAAGATGCCTGTCAGAGAACCACTCTCCAATTGTCCATACTAATGCTTACAAGGTTTAGGAACAAGCCCTTAAGCTCAGTGACTCCATCTGAAAACAAACACTGATGGATGATCTAAAGAAATCATCCCCAGTTCAAAGCTGCATGTTAGCCCCGAATCATAAAAGATGGAGGAGTGAGAGAGATGAAGATGTCTCACAGCTTCCCACTGATATCAGGGGGAATAAACTCAGGCTCGGGTGGCTCACGGTTAGCTTTAACATTAACCTTGGGCTGGATAAAAAAGGAGAGCTCAATGGAAATCAAACAGTCTCAGAGTGCTCTCCCCTCTGTGTGTGTGTGTGTGTGTGTGTGTGTTCATGCTTTACTTACAACTCTCCAGCTGCATGATACAAGTCTGAACATCCATGGGGAAGTTTTTCAGGTCCATTGGACAGGACAGAGTCAGAGTTAGTCTGAAAGTGAAGACGGAGGCTAGTGATGGAGGATCCTGATCATTAGAAAAAGGCTGTGCAGGTGTTCAGCGTGGCTAACCCGCCTACCTGATGGAGTACAGCACATTGCCGTTCTTGAATATCCTGAGCAGCTTGTTGTCCGTGGTGACCTCGTGAAAGTGAGCCCCTTTCTCATTAGCAAAGAACAAATCTGGCTTCCAAATGGAGTCCAGCATGGACGGGTCCAAGTCCAGAGAGTCATCTGGGTACTCAGAGTAGGCCAGCCGGGGGTCGTTCCACTGCTGACGGAGGAAGATGTTCACACGGTAATCCTGCCAACAGAAAGACCGCAAAGCTCTGTAGAAATACATTTAATATTTTAAATTAGGGATTAAAATGAGCCTAATAAGGTTATTGTTTAACAATAAGGTTCATTGTTCTCCTGTTGTAATAAAAATGTGATCTGTGCTTGGAGTGTACAAACAATAAGCTTTTTGAGGAGCTGAATAGTGAAGAACAGACTTCTTCAGGAAGGGCTGAATCTGTTGAATCTGCTGACAATTCTCACATCAACAATGCAGCATTCTGAAATATAATGCAGAGAAACAGAAAAAAAAGGTGTGCTCTCTCAGTGCACGTGTCGGGCAGGCCATGTCTGGATGGGCTGCGAAACACCAGCTCGTTCCTGTGTCTAAGATGTGCACCAGGGTTCATCTTTGCACAACTTTTATTCTCGCAGTTTCAAAGGTCCAACTGAGGTTTGTAGAAACGACCCGCTGTGCACGTTTTTACATGCAACACGCAACACACCCCTGTCTCATTTAGAGTTAATTCACTGGAATCACTGTGAAAAATGCTTTTAAAGTAAAAGGAAATGTTTTTTTTGTTGTTGTTCATGAAGGTTCTTATTGAAAAAGGTCACAGTCGTCCGTCTAACGGAGACTCGACTGTCTAACGGAACTGGAAGACGTTTGGTCCTGGCTCCTTTAACCTTTAAAATAGGACCTGTTATGTCATTTATCTAGATTAAACATGCCTTCTCGAATGGAAACGCTAGATTGCATGTGCTCTAATGAATATGAGACGCATCTGCATCACCAACACAGTTCATCAGTGCGTTTACAAGGAAAAAATAAGCTTCTCTGGGATGACGTCACGCCTGTCTCCCCTGCAGGGAGGCCACTTCCGAATTATTGACCACTACTGCCAGGTAACTTAAAGTTAAATCTGAACATGAGCTGACCCAAAATGAAAGAAAATCTCGACTGTCTGAAAGTGCAATCTGTGTTCTGCGCTGGAATCAGGAATGAGCAGGCAGACCTAGCTGGAGCGGAGGAGGGGATGGTCTCAGGTTCCTCTATGTGGAGCAGAAAATGCTCTGAGCCAAGCTGGGGGTCATTTGTTCATTTATGAATACTTTTTTCAAAGTCCTCCATCAAAAGCGGCGCGATCCTGTGAGCGGGGGAGAGGTTATGCAGTATGTCCCAAACCTGTCCCATGACAACGAACCGAGTGTTCTGATGCCCGTATCACAGTGCTGCGCTGCAAAATTCCCAGAATGCTGTGTAAAAGGCGCCGAGTGTGTCTGCTCACTGTGCTCACTGACTGGAAGTGACATCAGCTCGCTTCCACTCCGCTACGCTCCCAACAGAGCAGGAGTTAGCACATGGCCACCACAGATGCGGCTAATGAAATTAAACAGTGTTAAATCTGACGGAGGTGCGACACTGTCGCTAACTGTTGCTGGAGATTCTGGCACACATGAGTCAGACACACACTTTTGTTTCCTCGCTGCTCTGGAAATGATGATGAGGCTTCATTAATTAGCTTCCAAAATGCCTTCCTGCTGCTTATCTACTCTTCCTAAACTCGACATCATCTATATCCTCCACATCACCATCTACAGACCTGAGAAAGAACTCTAGAGCCCTAGTTTTGTGATCCATAAAGCATCACAGCATTTGTGCGTCAAAATGCTATTTTCTGTATATTGTGTGCTCATTCTTGGCACCGTGAATGGAACATATGTTTAAAAATGCACCGCTAAAAAAATAGCACAGAAAATGTAGCCCTGCCCTCTGTTGCCATACATGTGGGCCTCCATAAGAATCTTTCTTAGCAGTATTTTACATTTAAACTGCGATGTCCATCACACGGACAGAGAATGCTTGCTGACATGACGCCGGTAAACCACATACACTGAAACAAGGAAAATGATGGCGTCTGTAGGAACAGGTCACACGGCCTAAACCTTGCTCACACACAGACAGAGTTGGATTAAATGGATGGAGAGATTTGGTGAACAAATGCAATAAAAGAGAGTATAACAGTGGTAAATCTCTTTAACACAGATAGCGTGTACAGCCTAGAGGGAAGCAACCTGGCTTTAAGCCGCAGTGTGTGTGTGTGTGTGTGTGTGTGTGTGTGTGTGTGTGTGTGTGTGTGTGTGTGTGTGTGTGTGTATTTATTTCTCCTTTTTTTTCATCTTTATTGAAACCATGACATTGCACTGTCATGTACCTCCCACCTACACGTGTACGTCCTGGTAATATAGTGATTTTAAACAGAATTTACGTCAAATCACATACGTGATTTTTTCCAACCATTTTAAGGACAAAAGTATTCGTTTAATGTGCGACACGAACTGCAGTTGCATTTTGGAGTTTTTCATCTGAGAGGACTCGCGTCATAAAATCTGAGTGGTTTCAACCAGCTCTCAGCTCATTTAGACCCTATCGATGCGGTCAAGGTCAAAGGTCAGAGGACACTCATCTCCGCCTGCCTCTCAGTTTTCTCTCCTGGGCCGTCAGATTCAAACCTGTCCATTCCTGCCAGTGCGGTTTATGCTGCCATGTCAGCGGACATGTCGATGTGCTGAGGTTATCCCAGGAAAAAGAGAAGTGGATGGATGAAGAGGCAGATGGTGAGAAGAGAGGAAGATCCTAATCCTAATGTGACATATGGCCCATGTATGCATGCATGTGCACCACCGTGACCCTCGCTGCACGCTGTCCTTAAACTATCCAAGATAACGTACAACTGATGACTCTCAGAGCAGCTCCCAGGAGCACATAAAGCACTTAGGCCTCGTCCCTGAAATCGCCCATCCACTCATGCATCCTGCCATCCGTCCATCTTCGCAGAGGGGCTTGAGCGATCACGCCGACTTATGCTCGGCTAATTATGCAGGAAGCGGAGTGGCGGAGTCGCTGAAGTGGTGCTTAGTGCAGACGAGCATCACAAATGTCTTCAATCATTACTGACTCGTGGCAACTTTGTGCTTCCACAACTTATTATCAGTCAGATGTGGTTTGTGAAGTGTGTGATGAGTTTGGAGTGAGCCTGCCCTGAGCAGCAGTGTTAGCGGCTGCAGAAGCCAGGCGCGTTAAACAGCTCATCTTCACTGGCTCGTCAGTGTCGCTAATTGTCTAGATGATGACGATGACGATGATGATGATGATGATGGCAAGGATGTCAGACGAAGCCTTGACTTTGTGAAGCTTAACTAATCCTGAAGTCCTGTTATTCTGTCAACTTTCAAGGCTAAAAGGAAGGCCAGCAAGTGCCAAATTCTAAAATCAGAGTGAAAAAAAGAAGCTGTTTTAACAATAATGTGTTTAGATCAAACATTTACCAGTTCAGGATCCTTCACTGTTCATCACAAATCAATGTAAGATGGAACGCGCGTGTGTGTTTGTGGTGAAGGCAGCCAGGAAGACTGCCTTTAAAGGACCTTCTGTCACACTCAGTAAACATCTTCGCCTCACTCAGCTATTCCTGTCTGACTCTGTCTCCTCTCATTTCTCTCTCTGCTTCTTTTCCTCATCGTGCAGGGTTGCCATTGAACCGATTCAGAGCTTTTTTTTGTGAATGTCTCTTGAAAACACCTTCAGGTCTGCGTCTGCGCCGACACGCTACGTCTCTAGCGGCAATATCAGCGGATATCAGGAGACGACGGTCGCGTCGTCATCGATGAAGGCCTGGAGTTGATGCCAAGCTCTGAGCAGCCATTGGGTAGCTGTTCAGTCTGATCACAGATCAGTCAGGATAGCACTGACGTGGCGGAAGCCTGAGATTGCTGCTGCTGCAGCCTCGTCTTGTCCTGGATGGCCTGTATTTATGGGGATGCTGACCCTCATTAATCACCACGCTAGAATCATCCCAGCATTCCAGTTGATTCACCGGCAGCCGAAAACACTTGCGGCCAGATATATTTATGGTTGACCACTTGTCTACCAATTAGGATTGTAAAGTAAACGAGACAGATGCTCTGCTGGAGCGAGAACGATCGGGGGCGCCAGGAAAAAGCTTTGTAATCTAGCATGAATCACACTTATATGCTCACAAAATACTGATCAAGAAAAGGAGATGGTCTGTAAGAGTTCAGTAAGACCACGCAGAAAGACTTTCAGTCGGAAAACCATCCCACACCAAGGAGGAGGAAGAGGAGGAGGAGGAGGAGGAGGTGGAGGAGGTGGTAACTTGTCTCCAGGGGGCACGGGGAGCTGCTGCATCACTCTAGGAGGTAGCCGGGTGGCAGCGGGTATACGCTGACGCCACCCTCAGCCCCATGGACACACATCCTCCTGAGGAGACAGAGCCAAAGACTCCGGGATGGTGCTCTCATCTCATCTCATCTCCGGGCAGGGATTGCTGGAGGAGAAGCGCACAACCACCCAGAGCACCTTAAGCTTCTGGATGTTGTAGGGTCGTCTGATGTGACGCACCTCAGCAGCAAATCCTCTCTGCTATCAGTGATTATGTTTGTGTGTCCAACTGTTTAAAAAAAATGAACAAAAACAAGCAAACCCGGAGAGCAGGCAGCGCCAAGGCTGCCATCTTGAATTGCCAGATGCACAAAAACCTGTGGAAGAATCTTCGCCCTGTGCACTAATCAGGTGAGCACTGTTCAAAAATTCATGCCCCCGTTGTTGCCTCGGAGCCCCGGAGGGCCACATTCTGATCTGAGGACGTGTGATCAAACATGACAGCGTCCTGTCTGGGCACCCAGCTCAACCCAGAATAGTCATCTTTCCCGACGAAACTCCACATTTATTTAATTGATGATAACACACAGCATCCTCCTGAGGATGTGCAAGTGCATGTGCTTTCAAATATACAGAACCATTTACATTCTTAATGTAACAAAATTTTCATTTCTAAAGCACATTACACAGTCATGGTTAAAATCTCAGCCATGTCAAATTCATCGGGAGAACACGTTACACGTTCTGGTTAATTTAGTGCAGTTTGAAAGAGCGTCTCTGTTGCTTACCATGGTGGTTTCAGCAATGGAGCCGAAGCTGTTGATGAATATGTTGCAAGAAACATTAACTGGAGGGCCTGCAATGAGACACAAAGCCAGTGAACAAATACAAGCCCAAAATACAAGTCGTTTTATTTCAGGCCTGGAGGGATGCAGCACTTGTTTAAATAAAAAATATGGAGGAAAGAAACCAGACTCAGTCTGGTCAGATTAAATTTGAGATTACATTAGAGTGTATAAATGCTGTGCAAAGAAAGTGATTGGGCAGAGCAGAAAAGAAGAAAAACAAGATGAAAATGAAGAAAAACAAGTTGAGGAGCTATTTTATATATATAGTAAAATCAGTGTAGGTGAAAAATACCTTTGAAGTTAGGTCTTATCCTGGCATCATATCCAGATGTTCTCCCCATCAATTTGTCCAGGAAGTCAGATGGAGACATGGGTACCTGCCGCGACCTTGCAGCATTGTCCATTTCCTTACACTGACCCGCATTGTTGAAAGAACTGAACACAGAACACAGAACAAGGAACACGGAACACGGCATTAGTCGCTAATTTAATTTTCGCTCTGACTAAAGCTTTGAAGCTCAACCTGGATTGTAAGGCTGCACATGAAGGACCGTTAATGCACAAATACACACACACACACACGCGCGCGCGCGCACGCAGAAAACCTTTACGCTGTTTAGCCCAAGCATGTTGTTTCAGGATCAGCACCCTTCACGCTGGCATTTGGAAGAATTCATCGTTTAAGCCAGCAGGGAGAAAGTCAGATTTCTTAGAATAGAAAAACGTTGTTTACCAGCGCTGGGATTAGTCATTTAACCTCCGGTAAACATGTGCTCACAGTGGCAGAAGCAAAATAATGCCGCTCGTTTATTTAAAATGGCTTAAGGAGGACACAGAGGGAACAGAACATTTGAGATGAGCGAAAGTCAACCAGAGTCTGACGGTAAGCAGACAGCAACCAGTCACCAAATGCATCCATCAAGCTCATAGAATAGGCTTTAAAAAGAAAACTGATTAAAAATCTGTTTTCTTTATTAAACACTCGGCTCATACTTTGCCTCTGGAACACTGGTGCTGCAATCAAGCCTTTGAAATGACTAAAAGGGTTTTTTGCAGGAACAGTTTATTAAACTCTCATTTTCTAATCCACTGCAAGCTTTTTAGGTAGAAATAAACACGGTTCAGGCTGCTGCAGCTAAAGCAGATTAACAGCTTCCACCAGAAAACTGCTGAATAGTAGTACTGCTTCACCTCAGCTTCACCTCCTCAGACTGGAGTATTTAACCGTTTAATTAAAGCCCTTAACATTTAATATTAATATCTGACTCATTCAATGCTCTCATTTATTTATCAGTTACTCTACATAAGACCCAGGAAGAAACATTGATTTACCATTCAACACACACACACACACACACACACACACACACACACACACACACACACACACACACACACACACACACACACACACACATACAGAGTTGATATACGAACTCAAAATTCTGGTCGTGGTTATTTAAAGTTTGTATTTTTGCTCTGATGGATGGCCAAACGTGCACTCTGCAGACTGGTTGCGTGTGGCGCTGCAGGCCCAGAGCCTTTTTCCAGAGGAGGACCAACCGGCTGTGAGAAGCACGGGAGCGTGCTCTGATGGAGCCGCCCAGGTGGCCCAGCTCGTCAGCCAGTTGCTGCATATCGACGCCTCTGTGGCCGCTGCCTCCCAACCCGGTGCTCCCACTCGCTCACGTGCGCACCTGGCTCCCCACAGCTCCCCACAGCTCCCCACAGCTCCCCACAGCTCCCCACAGCTCCCACCTTCCCAGCCCTGAACGCTTTTTCCGGTGAGTCGTGTGACCGCTGACCCTTTCTCAGTGTGCGACCTTCACTGCGTTCCAGG
This sequence comes from Arothron firmamentum, assembly GCA_016586285.1. Lineage (NCBI taxonomy): Eukaryota > Metazoa > Chordata > Actinopteri > Tetraodontiformes > Tetraodontidae > Arothron > Arothron firmamentum. Next base: position 50,082 of record BJFM01000182.1, read on the forward strand.
AAAGAGGCAGTGAAGGAAGCGGCCGGGATCCTCCAGCATGACAGGAGCATCCTGGACGGTTGCTCACCCTGCCGGCGGAGAGCCGGCGGGATCAATCTGCACTTGTTGACACCTTGTGCAATAGGTTGTCAGGGCCGATTAACAATCATCTCAATGCAGTGATCTCCCCAAAACGATCTGGGTTCTTTTCCTTGCCATGTCCTCTAGGGTCGACAAACGCCTCTCAGAATGACACCGCTCAATCCCCCCTGGTAGGGAGGACTAGTCCCCCCCTCGCCATAGCCCAGGGAAGTGGGAATCCGCTTTGAGAATCCGTCCGTCTGGGTGACTGGATCCATCCTGACTGGGACTAACTGTTGATGGTCAGATGTCAGCCTGTCTCTCCACTCCTGCACCTTCGAGGGTCCGGTTCTATTGGACTCAGGGACCAATGACAATGTCCCTATTTATCACTACCGGGGCCTCAGCTGTTCCAAATCCTGCAGTCCCAAAGCCTGAGCTGAGATCTGAGGATATGAATGAAAAAGCCTTTCTTCTTATGGGGTATGAAGCAAAATACCCAGATGCACCATACTTGGCCCTGAATGGTGCTGAGATTCATTCCTGTTGAGCAGTTTCACAGTGAGACCTCAGCCTCCTCTTTTCACTTCTCCTGCCATCCTTTTGGGTCCAGCTCTCCGTGGAAGAGTTTTCTTTCGGTAACACTCAGGCAGAGTTTTCGCTCTGGCAGCATCTTGGATCAGCTACTAGGCTCCTGGCGTTGCTCCAGCACCCCCCCCACCCCCCCCACCACCACCCCGCGCTCCCCATCCTCTTCTTTCGCGTTCTACTCTCTTCAGTGCAAACACGAGAGAACAATGGGAGGTAATGTAGAGTCACACAACATAACATCCAGACCCTCTAAATAATGGATGAGTTTCCAATCTAGAAGCAACATCTCTCACACCCACATTTAAAGGAGGACACTGAGTGCATTCGTTGTATTTTACTCGCCTTCCCTCATTTGCTGTATACCACAATGTGTACTAAACTGTATACTTTACAATGTATAGTATCCATATTAAAGTCTATTTCTAAATGTGGCCAATAAAGCACTTCTGTGAGACTATCAGATCCCAAGTATTGACAAAGAAGAATATGACAAGGCTGTTGCATTATGTATCGATGGTGTGAGAGCAGACTTTCTGCATTAAATACTGTATATAGGTCCTACACAAGCACTTCAATAATGGATTTTATTTAATGAAAGCAGGGCGGATTCTTTATGCTGTGCTTTGTATTCTGAGGCTCAAACACTCAGCAGCAGGGATCAGCAGCTGCCATTGACACTCAGATAAACACTCACTCACATTCACACCTAAACTCCAGGTAGAGTCAGACGTGCACCTCCTGACACGGAGAGAACATAAAAACTGCACACAGGAGAGCCCCAGGCTAACCGCTGCCCCCGTTTAAACACCTGAGAACGCCATCATCAAAGATAGGTAATGCAACGTTTCCGGGCTGATGCTTTTATTGTGCACAGTTAGTTTTCTTTCCCGTGTTGTGTTTGTGTTTGACTTCATTTCCTGGACTGACTGTGGCGCACCTGAATCTAATTCAATCAGTGGGTGTGTTTAAGGCCGGGTCCCACAGCCGCCTGGGCCACAATGTTGTTTTTCAGCCGTTTCCTCTGTGCTCCTCTGTGGATTTGCTCTGTTGTGTTTCTTTGTGTTCCCTGTGGTTAATTCCTGGTGGATCTTGTTCTTTTGTTTGTTTTCCAAAGTAGTTGATCCTAGTTAATCCAGCGTCTTTAGTTTGTTTATCTTGCAAGGTTTTCTCCTAGTTCATCTAGTGATTTTTTTTTTTTTTTTTTTAGCTTGGAGCTCTAGTCTTTTATTGGTTGTGGTTCTTTTTTGATTTTCGTTAATAAAACCTTTTCACTGCAGCTGTTGAGACTTCTGCTTCCACTTGTGGGTCCGGACTCTGTTTCACACGTCACAGGTAAAGACAATAATATTAGTTCAAATAAAGCTATATCAACTTCTTGCTTACTGAAGAATAAAAAACTGAAAAAAAGTGTTTAATTTTAAATTCCTCAAGTCTAAATCTGCTTTGGAGTCTAGCATTAGGTTGACCCAGTCAGGCTGTTAATTGGCTTTACACTACATTAGATATATTTTAATATTCAATATCTTAGAGGGGAAAAAAATAACAGTGTAAACTAATTGCGACTGTTGGGTAATTACATGTCCGACCCCGGACTCATTAGCAGCAGTTTCATCTCAACTCATGAAAACAAGCTTTAAAGCCCGAGACCCGTTTGATCTGAAGCACTGATAGAATTATTTTTAACCAACTCTGTGATTATGCAATAAAACCTCTGTATAATGGCAACAAGAGGAGACGGAGAGACGAGGCCTTTTTCATCTGGTCACACTGAGCGTGCCTGGGAGACCTTGGTTTATCCCTGCTCTTATATAACACCGTCTCTACCAGCACGACAACAAGTGTGTGTGTAGGAAAGCAAACGTTGAAGAATCCATCTCTCCGTTGCATTTCTGTACAGCACCGCCGTTCCCCACATGCAGGACTATTCTTTTATGACAATCGAGTCTGAAATGCAAACTTCTGTGACATCATTGTCTGTTCGTAGCATATTCCCACAACTCTCAAAGCAACAAACAACATAATACGCAAATGTCCAGATAAATTCCTCATTTCATTTCTTTGACTTATTTAAAAACATTATTTTGCAAGAAACCAGTGCTCAGCTGGTGTCACTGGCATCTGCAGCAATCCACCTGCTGGTCAAAGATCTTAAAGGATTATAAGTATGGTTCATGTAAGAGGATATACTATACTAAGTGAGCGTGTGATTGTGTGTGTGCATGCGTGTGTATATTCAGTTATTCTAAAGTGCTCGAGTCAGTAATTAATGTTCATGAGAAAAGCTTGTTGATGTTGATGAGAAAGATTAGATTTAAATGTCCATCTAACAACATCTAAGCTCACTTCTGATGTAACTGCTGCTGAAATGGAGCCTCTCTTGTTTCATTGCATCTTAAGTAGTTGTTGAAAGTAATTAGCTACTAGATAACCACATCCACCAGAAACGCTGCAGTTTCCATCTACCCGGGGGTTATTTTTAGGGCTGGAGTCTAAAACAGCCGACTGCAATGACAGGAACAGGGTCGACTGCTGCCATCAGCGTGGAGACTACGGCCCCTGTGAGCTCCATCCCCACATAGGAACAAGCAGACACAGTTCCATGCGTTCCAGCCATGTTTCTTTTAGCAGTAACAAGTGTACATTTAATCGTACGTGTCACATGTGACACTATTGTGGTCTGTGATATTTTTTGGAGGTTTCGCTGTGTGACACTGCCTGACCACGTGCTGTGTGTAATCTGCGCAGGAGGTTCCTCAGTCACCAGTCGGCAGCTCCGGTTCACCTTTAGCCATTATTCCCCAGCTTGTCAGTCCAGGTGTGCATCAACTACAGGGGTTCTTAGACTGGGAAGGTCTACTCATGGCTCATGGGCAGAAATTCTTGGTGTGCATTTTTAGGTCTCTTTAGCTCATGTGTGAATAGGAAAAAAAAGAGTCAGTAAACTAAATAACAGTAATAGTAACCAAGTGTTATAATGGTGAAGGGGTTATGTCAAAATTGTTGTATTCAAAGAAGCAATTTTTATTATGTGTGTTCAACACAACCCAAGGCCATTTTGACTGACTTGTTTTTTTTTTGGTTTTTTTTTTCATGTTGTTTGTTTCTTTCTTTTGGTCATCTTAAACATGATGATGGGAAAACAGGCTGGAACGCAGTAAATTAAGGTCAGAGGCTTTCAGGCTTCTAATGGAGAGAGGAGACAGGGGTAAATAAAACATTCAGGAGAGAACGTCTGTTTCTGTTTGTGTGTATCCATACATTATGCAAGAGACGTGTCCAAATGAAATCAAATTCTTTCCATTAAAATCTGAAACTTAGCGTTCTACAGCACTTTTGAATTAGCGTCAAGCGCTAGGCTCGTTAACCGCCAAGAGTGTTGTGAGTGGATACATTTTTAAAGGAAATGCTCAGTACATGAAAAAAAAATCAAGTTAAAAAGTAAAAGTCTAAATGGAGATGGTCTAGTCCAATTAATACAAAAGAAGAAAATCAGCATCTACATAACAAAAGAGCCAAAAAAAGCTACATTTCACCATCTATGGTGCAGAACTAGACTAGGTAAATGAAGCCAACCCACCAGAACGAGCCTCCTCTTATCACCTAAGTCCTTGTGTGTGTTTTAGAAGCTGTTTCTCTAGTAAAAGGAAACATGTTCAGTGGCATCTCTGGCACTGAAACCCTGGTGCGACGCCAGAAACACTAATGTGAACTTTCTCAGTACACCTAAATAAAACATTCCATATCATCTAAACCCATGTAGGACAAATGGAAGCAAACAGGAATGGAGGCGATGATATCAGTAAATAAGAGCATTTCAGCTCAGCTCTGGTGTGTCCTACAGTATGGAATCAGAATGATGAGAGAAACTTCCAACACTTCATGATTGCGACTGTAACAAAATCAGAAGGGGGATTAATGAGATGGAATGGAAGCCGAAATCTTTCCGTGGCCGCTAACGGGAATGAAAAGGAATGAACAAAACTTAATGAGACTTAATGAGGCTGTACAAGCAGAACAGAAGACTTCAAGCTCCAGATGTGCATGGTGTGGAACACATTAAAAAAAAAAGTGAAAACTACAAAACAAGAAATGCAACCGAGCTTTATGCCAACAGCAGATGACAGAGAACTTCCAGAAGCATTTGCAGATGCACATATACCGTAACATCCCATAGATATTTCTGTCTCCTCTCATGCTTGCATAAACATACACTTACAGAACACATATGCCTGTTTAAGAGAACAAGCTGCTGTGCAGCCGCTGTTGTATTATAATATGCCCAGTGACCATGAATAATTCCCCTCTGTACTCATTCAGATAAAACAACGCAGGAAAAAAAAGATCAAGTGAAAAGAAGCAGAAACAAGGACTTAGAGTAGAGTATTCTCCAGCCCAGCTGGAGGCTGATCCAGCCACCAATGGGTGACAGACTGTAAGCCTGTTAAAAATCTGCCTCTGGATTCATCCATGACCCTCTAAGAAGATTTACAGATTCATTGTGATCTCTTCACTTCTCCGTTTGCTCACAGTTTAGACAATGTGTTCGGTCTAGTGTGGTCATGAGACTGACAGCTGCCCAAGAGGCTGTATCCTTCCCAATGCTGCTTATCTGTGCCATGAATAAACGGTGCTTTAAGTAAACAAAACAATAGATATGTGGATATTTCCATAAACACAAAATATGATAAAGTATTTACAATAATTTAAGTAAAGGTAAAACTTGACTGAGTATCTATCTATCTATCTATCTATCTATCTATCTATCTATCTATCTATCTATCTATCTATCTATCTATCTATCTATCTATCTATCTATCTATCTATCTATCTATCCATCCATCCATCCATCCTTTACCTGAGTAAACAGGCGAGTATGCAGCCCGCCACGTGCAGCTGTTTCACGCTCATCCTCGCGGCTCCTCCAGCCTTCAGCACCGGGGACAGCTCGAGCTCCAGCTGTGGTCAAAGCGCGCGCGGAAACTCACGCACATAGCGAAGCAACGGGGAACCACCTCCACGTCCGTGCGCCATCAGAATGCATCACAGAGGAGGAGGCAGGAGCTGGCGGAGGCGCCGCGCACGACTTCAGGATAACACAGGTTTACACCTCAGCGGCCAACTCTGTGCGCGCGGGCCCGCCCATCACTCCGGATTGGCACGGCGCGCAGCCATTCTGCTGCGCTCAGCCTTTCCTTCCTTCTTGCCTGAAATTGGAGGCGCAGTGAGCTGCCTGGTCCGCCTCACTAATCGTCTTTGTGTCCTCATAAAGCTGCTCTGTTGTGCAGGATAAAAGATGAGTCCCAAAGTGTGTCCAGCTGCTTTGTTGTGCTCGAGGGTAAAGTGGTGATCAAACATTCTTACTTCTTCTACATATTCTTATTAATATGTAATATATGTTATATGTTATTATTATTTTACATAGGATCTCTTAACCTTAAGTTGCATTTTCCTGTTAGGAATTCGAGTTTTTTGTGTTAGAAACAAGAGAAAAAAAAAGAAAAAAAACATCTCTGAGGGCAATCTGGCTGTAGGTATCCCTGTAGCACAGAGCCTCAGATATCTATCATGATTGACAGCAAAGTATTGATTCAATGTTTGAAAATCACTATATTATTAGATGTTCCAAGGGTATATTTGTTTATTCTAAATCCATAACATCGACAGGGAAACCATAAAAAAATGATCAGAACATTAAAAATCAAACACTACAAGGTCGAACCTGATTGTGATACTGATGCTTTTTGAGCCGAGGTCAACACGAGTCTCATCATGGTGATGTGAGAATTTTTTAAATTGGGAGCCTAAAGGAAATCACGAGTGCCAACTCCAAACCGACGCTACAGCCGTGACTGGAGGCTCTACCTTAAACACCCTGAAAACACACCTGCACACCTGATAACATGTGCAGGGTTGGCAGAAAGGGTTTCTCATCTCTTTTTTATTACATGTGGCAGATTTTTCTTGTAGACTAATATTAAAACAGCATTTTTTTAAAATTAAAATCTGAAATAACCCAAATAATATTTTCTTAAATATGCTATTATTGCATGATTTTTGGTTTCAGTGCTCAAGCCTCTGTTATAATCTGTGGATCTAATGACAAAACTCTTTATTTGTCTTTTTAAAGACTGTTTTCTGTGTCTGTGAGAGATCGACAAACATGAACATGCAGGCACTTCATGGGGGGCAGGGATACTGAGGCGACCTTGCCACGAGGGAGAGACGACCCTCATTTCGGCCATTTTTGGCCCGACAGTGAAGTGTTTAGCAGACACACAAACAAACGCTGCTCTGCAGTGATTTACTGCCGCTTCTGCCTCCTCCGATTTGTTTACCTCACACGTGAAAGCGACATCCACACTTCATCATTTGCAGTTTGTCATTCCGCGGTTGAAATCTACAAAAAATACTCTTTATTGTTGATAGTAGAATTAGATTCTGCATGAAGCCAGGTTGGTTTTACATTATACGTATTATTGTCTTTGTGCCATTAGAGTTAAAGTAACATACACACCTAGAATAGCCGTGAGGCTGCGTTTCAGAGAACTGCACCGTCGCCGACAGGAATTTCCCCTCTGTGGGATAAATAAAGTCTGCTAGAATGCCCAGTCCCCCACGTTGGAGAGAGTGAAGGTGCCCCAGGCGGTGCCAGAGGAAGCAGAAGCTGGCTAAGCACAGAGCTAGGCTAGCACAAGTGTACGCTGTTTGGATAATAAACTGGACAATTTAGCACTACTTTGGACCACTTGGAGGACTGTCGGAGAATGCTGTACTTTTGTCCTGATAGACCATTCCATCTTCCCGGGGAATGTACAGCCATAGTGCTTGTTGTTGTTGTTGTTTACATCACTTGAAGCTCAAGCTGCCACAACAAGAGTGAGGCAATAACCTGGGGTCCCTGCTGATGTGGACCCCCGGGTATTTGAAATACTGAGAAAACACAGTCACTGATGATGTGGTGGAGTTTCTTGAGTGCTGCAGCGGAGTACACGTGCAGGTGGACATGAACGCAGCGTCCCCTCCTCCCCCCTCCGCTGATCCACGACACCACAGCAGCGCACGGTTCCAACCTGTTCCTTCAGGCCTTGTGGTGCCAACAACAACAACAACAACAACAACAACAACAACAACAACAACAACAACAACAACAACAACAACCTCCCTCTTCTCTGTTGAGAAGACAAAGGAGACTGTTGTGGCCTTCAGAAGAGCCTGCACCCAGCGCATCGAAGAGCATCTGGAGTGATCACACGCGCCTCACCCAGAAAGGCCTCTGCATGTCAGAGAGAGCCCCCCCACCCTCCCACCCCCCACAGCTCCGTTAGCCTGCTGCATCAGGAAGGAGACTGTGGAAGCTTTGGACCAGGGCCAGCAGACTGGAGGACAGCTTTGTCCACCAGGCTGACAGGATGCTGAAGTCTCTCCCTGGGCTGCATCCCTGCCGCTCCCGCCTCCTGCACATGGACTGTCCAGACACAAACCCGTGCACGCTCTCTGGACGCTGAGCCAAACATCAACCCTGAGCACTCGGCCTGGCAAATCCCACCACTGCCTTCAGCACGTTGTTGTTGTTGTGGAAACTTTCAGAGATACCGACAGACCTTCTGAAAAAGGAACCACATCGCAGGACGAGCTTATGTAACCTCAGAAAGTAAGGCCATAAGGAAAGCTGAACCAAATGATTCTGTTCGCTAGTCATAATGTCTGCGTGTTAAGAGTCTCTGGCACAGAAAATGCCAATCTGTTAAGATAAACACTGCAGCATGATTTCCTGCTAATGAGAGAAGAACACTTCTAGGTCAGCGTCCACATGACCCAGACTCACGGAGACACCGCTGGCTTATTATGGTCTCCCAAAAGGGTTAAAAGCAAAGGCTTTAAAAACACGCAAAAAAGGACTTCTTATTCTTTTGATGCACTCTTTCATACATCACTGAATCCAATCAGAACATCTGGTTTCATTTACTTTGGACATTTATACACAGTGATCTATTTGCACACGACAAACAATCTGCTTCAGTCAGGCTTTTGATCATCTTCCCCACACACATTCATGGTGGCTCTTTCTCAGTACGGAGGATGCCTGCTGGAACTCCTGTGGTGTAGAATATGTTTTTCTGCACACTGTATATTTGCAAAGGACACAGAATCCTCTGCTACTGTTGGCCGGTCCCCTCCGACTCTGTCCTCCGCATCCTCTGCTCTTTCACCGCATCCAGAAATCTCCTCTTTGGTGTTCTTCTTCTTCTTCTCCCTCTGCCTACAGGCACGTCTTCCTCTTCTCTTTCTTCCTCCCACAGTGGGACAGTTTCCACCAGCACCCACCCGCTACGTTAACAGCAGCGATAGCGCTCGTTAACCTCGGCCAGCACTGATCCAGGATGTCCCTCCTGATGCAAAGTTCTGCTTTCATCTGGACTCCTGACTGTCCCGAGAAAGACACCCCCCCCACCCCCCCGATGGCTGCATTATTTAAAAAAGAAAACACTTCAGCAGTAAACAGAATAAAGCATTCAGAAAAAAATAAGACAGCACTATCAGGCCAGGAAACTGCACTCAGAGCGCAGACAGAACACTCCCCTTCACAAGTTACCCACTTTTACTGCAATTTGAAGAGAACGGACAAAACTGCGATAGCTTTTATTCCACGGCGGAGCGGGGCAGACCATCAGGGCGAGTTAGCATGAATCTAAGGGAGATGCCGTCAGACCTGTCAGGACACATATCCCTGTGGGCTCTACAGATTTGTTGACTGTCATAACTGTCAGCATAAGTCTTTTGAATCGAATTGATTGTTTCACAACACAATTGATGGTCAATCAGTAGTATTGGACTGAGCAGATTTCTCAGGAGGGTTGATTGAGTGGGACAAAAATCCCATCAGGGTGTAGCTGTCATCTCGCCGTCCTTCACCTCCTCGTAGGGAGGTTGCAAACCGAAGCATGAAGTGTTGGTACGGTCAAGTCCTTCACATTCTGTAGATCAAGCATGAAAGCAGACCACAGAGTTTGTGAAAGGATTTATGCTTTGCTGATCTTAAGAGTCGCTGTGGTCACACAAATGTCTCCAGGCTTTTTCCTTTTGGAGACACACTCCTATTAGTCCAACTGGATCCTACGTAAATCCAGGTTGTAAAGCAGACTAATGCGGTTAGACACAACATTGCATTCGAGACTGATGCAGCAGGTAGTGTAACCTTGGTATATCTCCTGTACTCCAGGTGTGTCACAGTATGTGTGCAATTGAGCTGCTTAGCAGATGTCTTTTATATTTGCTTGTCTAGTTAGCTTATGTGTAGTTGCGTTTCACTGATGGAGCGTTGGCGGACGGTGGTCCCGTCAGCATTCCCTGTATTTATTGGACCGGCAAGAATGTGGTCCTGAGGAGAGGTCATGGGTGTCCTTCAGCAACGTCACAGATCACGCCCTCATGGGGCTTCCATAGCCGCCAAGCCTGCAGTTCTGGAGCTCTCATTCAGCAGAGGTATGAAAGGACCTACTGAGAGGCAAAGACAGGAGAACACCTGCAGCCATCAGGAACAGGCTTCAGTGATCAAAGTGAGAGGTGTTCTCCTGGTTCCATAAATTGTCTGTCTCGCTGTCGTGTTGCGAACAGTGATTACTGTGTAGTTCATCTCCACATGAATACAATTAACCGAAATGCAAAGTGCACCGCTTCATGCACACTGTAGTGAGCACGCAGCCTCGGGGTAAACAGATATCTGGGACAGCAGGAATAAAAGTTATGGAAATGTCTGCGTCCAGGCTTTGGAAGCTCTGCGAGATGATTCACTTCAATTCCGTGGCCAGAGAGAATCAGGACTCCCCCAGGAGCAGGAGGGCCTAAATAAACCGCAGTTGTTGTAGAGGAGCTCAGCCTTCATTAGTGTAAACATGATGACCTCATACCTGAACTTTAATCATAAAAAAAAACTGTCAAACATAGGTGCAGCACGCGTACAATCCCCAGTTAATCACTCACTCTCTCTCTCACTCGCTCACTCACACACTCATTCACTTACACACATGCTCACACACACTCACAGCTCCACCCACATTTGCTTGTGTATGTGTGTCAGGTGAGCGTCAGATTCCAGGAATGCTCCAGTGCGAGCGCACCACACCTCAGAAGACGTACTGTATCCTGCGACTTGCTGGACCCCAAAAGCCCACAGATGGAATCCAACGCAAAGACGGGAAAAGTGTATCTCCAATCACACAAATCTGGTAAAGTGAGTACGTGTATTATCTCTACTGCAGATCTGAGACGGCTGTAACCCTACGGTGACAGCATGGTTACCTGTTGGGCACAGGAGCAGAAAACTGTCGACATATTACGAAACCATAACAAGTGTCCGACCGGTCGGACAGGGACAGCTTTGATGGGCGCAAAGTGGACGTGATCTTGTGCGTAGTTTCATTTATGACTTCCTGGGTTCTCCGTTCGCTGCTGAACAGGGACACAAAGTCAACAAGTTGGAACACAGCACACTTATCACGCACATTCCTGCCCCGGACACACACACACACACACACACACACACACACACACACACAGCAGCAGCAGCAGGGGCAGCAGCGTGAGCTCTAATCTGGAACCAAAGGAACCACATTCACTCTCACCTTGCTTGAAATCACAACCAGAAAGACACGTGTGAGACACACAACACCCTAATTTATGAAACCGTAATTATACCAGATGCCTTCAACCTCCAGGTTTCTAGAATACCATGAATAACTGTTGGAATGTCCATGTATATACTTATTTTTTTCGTCGCATTCATCTCAGACAGATAGTTCAGTAAGCATGCTGGGGTGGGCCTCGGTGGTGTGGGGTAGACTGAGATCTGCTAACTAAAGAGGACATCTCAGGACAGTCTGTAAGGTCACGGGACTTTCAGGGCTCATTGGAGCCTTCAGATGCTTCCAGAGCCAACATGGACCCGTCCTTGAACTCTTCTCTCAGCAGTTTCTCTTTGTCTGCTCAGAAATGGAAGCCCATGTGGTTGACTCTGTTTCCTCAAAGCAGCAGTGGAATTGGGCGGCTGGAGATCCAGGATGTGGGAGGTACGGTCTGATTCTCCTTCACCACAGCTCAGAGTGCACTGCTAAATGAAACACTTTTCTTTCACAGTTAACATGAATGCAAGCAGATTCAAAGTACAAACTACAGATAGAATATTGGACTGTCAGGAGAGAAGAAAATGCCTTTAATTTAGCGTCAGTCTTCCTAATTAAATTTTATGCAGATTATTTTTTCATTCTCACATTTGTCTCCTGTGATTTTGCAGAGTGGCTCAGTTGCTGATTATTTTTATTTTTTATTTTTTTGTATGCATTCCTGCAGTAGCAGCACTTTAACATCCTTGCTGGAATTTGGCTGCAACATTTTGGTAATTTATAGTAATTACTAAAGCCTCTGACATTAAAAACCAGAGTATGTGACCAACTGGACAGAAATGGTTTAACAGATGTGGAGGTTCTAAACATCACCCCCTCCTCAATCAGTCAAAATTGCGGCTCTTACGAAAACCTCCAGCAATAAAGTTCCAGTTTATCATAATCTGGAGCGTGAGTTCAGAAATACAACCTACAGATTTCTGATCAAAACAGGTTTTCCAGCGTTGTATCGTTGGTAAGAATGGCAGCTGGGCTGTTTTTACAGAGCGCCATGCTAATCCAAGGTGTAGCCAGAATAACAACACGCATCCTCATAGCAACGACACAGCCTGGGTCGGTATTTAGGGCTTCAGTCTTTTGCTCGGGGACATGAAGACGTGTAGATCTATATAAAGATGCGAAGCCCAAAAGAGTCGCTGTTTGCTCTGCTCAACATTTGTCACATCTACCACACGGATCATCTCATCCAAACTCAAATGGAGGGCTTGTCTAGGTGAATCATGAGGAGTGAGCCCACAGCTGGATGCAGGCTGCTTCTGGTGGAACTGCATCAAAACACGAGCAGCATTCTTCCCGTCCAGAATGGCTGATGCTCTTATATAAGCAGTGTGCATCAGCATGACGCAGCTCCTCTCCAGCTATCTGTCTGACGTCACTGAACACTGAGCTGTAGTGATTCACTGGGTGCTACGGAACGTGTCTGTGTGAGCACCATGTGCTGCTAATTCATGTCCCCATAGAGAGCGTGAACTCTGAGACAGCGTCTTCATGAGGACAGGAAGGCTGTTCTTGGTTTATGGTGAGCTGACCTCAAAGTGTCTGAGTGGCTGAATTAGAAAGGAGCTTCGCTGCTTCCTTCCCTGTCCGTCTCATTTAGGCTCATTTCACAGTGGCGGGATTGTGACTCAGCCACAAATGTCATGATGAAAGTATACTTGACAAATTGCAGCCGATGGTTAAAAACCTGGAAACTGTCTAAATAAACAGTCAGAAAGAGAAAGAAAGAAAGAAAGAAATATGATGAGAAACAACAGCACGGAGACAAAGGAAAATCACAATAATAGGTCTCAGCTGCTCAATATCAAATAGTGCATACGTTCAAAAATTAATTAGCAATAAAAGTACAGGTAGAATTATAGCACAATATCCCCTGGTCTCAGTCTTACTTCTCGCTCTATTATTTCTGTCTGCAGAGACTAAATAAAGGATTTCGTATTTAGAATGTTGCACACTAGTTTTTCATTGGACAGATAAGAACAAACTTTATGGATAATATGGACTTGTGAAAAGTACCATATGGACCAGTATTAAGTCCCGCAGACTAAAGAGAACAAAAAAAAAATTAAAAATAAAAACAAAATCAAATCTCTATATTAATGAGACAGGACCGAAGCTGTAGTCCTACTGGATTCAGGGGTTATGGTGCCATCTACTGTTATAAAGCGATATTACACTTTATTGACTAATAGAATAATACTTCAAAATTAGGGGATGTCTGCAGCATTGCTCCACTTCACATTCTTACTGGAAGCAAGGTTCAAGCTCCTAGCTCTGGCTGGACACTGTTTACATCTCCACCTTCAATATCTGAGAAGAGCTGACTCAGTCTTTCTACTGAATTTACTGAAGCATCAGCTCATCAATAATATAATCTACGTCCAGAGGGTCTTTAGTATCTCTGTCCAGAGTGACCTGGGTTCAGATGTTCTTAAAATAGACACGTTTCATGTTGTGTTTTGAAAAGTGTCCGTTTTGCTGCTGAATTGGATTATTTTCAAAGAACAAGTCGGATTAGAGGACAAAATTAGAGGGGTCGGCCTTTTTCAGCTGACATCAGCTAATTTCAGATGGCCTGAATTATTGTTCCGGCACCACTGAGTTTAGCTGTGCAGAATCTGGAAGATCACCTGGGGCCAAGTCGACTCTCGGGGTGTTTGGAGCCTGAAGACTAACATTTGTGGGAGTTTTCCTTTTGACCTTGTGTGAAGGAGGTAGGATGTTTCTGCTGTGAATTTTTGATGTTTCTCCAGTATTAGACCTGGCAGTCATCATCTGTACCTGCTTTGTCCACACATGGGTGGCAGGAGTCTGCTGGAGCCCATCCCAGCTGTGAAGGGGTGTGAGGCGGGGTCCACCCTGGAGAGGTCACCAGCCTATCGCAGCAGTTTCAGACCTGCTGTCTCCATTTTTCTCCCTCAGTCCTCATCACCCTCATGCGTCTCACCTGTTGCTAATCGTCCCCACGCTCCTCCTCCTGTATTTAAAGACGCCTCCTTTCCTCCTGTCCTCTGCTACCACGTGTGTCCTGTTCTTTGTGTTAGATGCTGCTGTTATTTATGTAAATAAGGTTGTTTGTGATGGAACAAGAAGGAAGGGATGAGTGTGTGGTGTCAGTAGTGAGTAGAGACAGAATTGATGAGGCTCGTTGGCAGAGGATCCAGTCTCCACATGGAGGACATGGAGTTCTGGACTGTCGGGGATATTATGGAGGGAGCGTTAACGTGAGTCCGTTCTTGGTGCCAGAATATCCGGGAGGTCATTCAGTCCATGGCTGATTTCATACCAGGTCATCGTAAACAGTCTTTCCAGTGGAGATCATCTATTGCAGCTGGCAGTTCTCAGTGTTTCTGTGGAAGCAATCCAGTGAGAGCCATCATGGCTAAGCTAGTTAGTGCAGCGTGGTCCAAAGTCCATCAGCAAGACTTTCAGGAGGGGCTGGAGCAGATGGGTCACAATGGTGGGCTTGTGTAGCTCCAGCTGGATCACCTGTGGGCATCCATAATGTGCAGATGGAGGAGTAGAACCGGTGCTTGAGTCCTAAAAGTCCTGCTGAGTTGTATGGAAATGTGAGGGAGACCGGCTTCAGCTTGAAGGTGAACAGCAGAACAAGCTCCCAGGTGGAACCTAACAGGCCTGTGCTTCCTCCAGGTGGTGGACCTGGAGCTGATAGTAGTCCTGGCATCAGGAGACACCACCATCCTCATATGGACAAGAAGATCAAGGTGGTGCGACTGTCCGAGTTGCTCAGCGTGGTCAGGCTGCCCCCGCATGCTGAAGCCTGCCCGATGGTCAGTGGCAGCTCTGCACCGGCTCAACTTAGAGGGCCAAACCGACATTTGCATCTTCTCAAACTCAAACTTTTAGTAATTATTCATATTCATCATTCAATGCTGAACGCTGGAGGGGGTTTTCAGTGCTGTGTGCGTGCTTCTTGAAGGAGAACATGTCGGCGTTCTGCGTGGAGACGCAGGACAGAACCTTGGTGTTCGCTGCTCTCAAAGACGACTGTCTGGCCTGGGTGGAAAAACTATGCCACAGCACCTTTCAGGTGGGACCGCTTGCCTCCACCCATCCATGAAAATCACATGACCCACCGGGAGTCCAGGCAACACATCCTCAACTCTCTCTGTCTGTCTCTTTTCAGCAAGGTCTTCAGCAGGGTTCTAGCCAACGGCGTATGGAGGAAAACCAGATTTACGCCTCTGCAGATGAAGGTAAATCTTTCCATTTTACCTTTTATATCTGTCGTTCCAACAACATGCACACAAATTTGATTCAAATTCAAATGTGTGCCCAGATACTATTGAAATGTATTAATTTTCTTACTTTTTTTTTTTTTTAAAGAGGCTTCATGAACATCAGTCTGGCTGGTATCATGAATTTTTGATCACTATTAAAATTTTTGAGAAATATATTAATAAACCTAAAAATAAATACAGGGAAGTAAATATGTTAATTCTGTCATGTGGATGTGTGGTCCTGGTGCATTTTGTTGTATTGGTTTTCATTTTAATCACTCCAGTATCCGAGTTCTTGGTGGTGGTTCAGAAGACCGATGCAGCGACACGTTGTGACCTGCAGGGGGCATACTGGTTGCAGGTGGGGCAGGAGGCCCTGCTGCTGAAGGAAACCCAGAAGAAGAGTGTGGTTCGCGAATGGCCTTACGAGATGCTGAGAAGATACGGCAAAGATAAGGTAAATAATTCACACTGATCACACACACGTCCATTATGACTGAACCATTTCAGGTCAGTTTGGGTTGTTTATACTTGATGATCTCGTCCTCTTCCAGCTGGTGTTGACCATTGAGGCAGGACGGCGCTGTGATTCTGGTCCGGGCTCATTCATCTTTGAGACGCCCCAGGCTGAGAAGATCTTCTTCATGATTCAAGCCACCATCAAACAGAAGAAGTGGCTTCAAACCCAGGAGTCTCCCACCAACCTGGGCAACATGGCCTCTGCCCTGCACACCTTGAGGATGCAGGACAGGAAGTGTGTCTCCCCAGAGGACAGTCCACAGGCTCCCATCACCCTCATGCCTCTCCCATCGATACCCACTAATTCCAGCTACACTGGCAACCAAGCAGAAGCTGTGTACGCTGACCCGGTGGACTGCATCCAGGCAGAACCAGAACGGCAATCGGTCAAGGCTCTGTACGTAGACCCGGCCAGTGTTCTACCAACCCACCCTCCTGGTTCAAAACAAAGCCCCCCTTGTGCTTCGTCCGACCAAAACAGCCTCGTCAGCCGCCAGGACTCTATTTATTCTGAGGTGTACGACAAAGTCTGTGCCGTGGAGGTGAAAAAAGCCGGTTCTGCACACGATGAGCCCATTTATTCTGAACCCGTGAGTGAACGATCGAGCCAACCTCAGAGCAATCCAGACCCATTTGCTCACCTGTACGCTCAAGTCCACAAAGCTCCAGCGCCCAGTAGACCTCCATCATCCCCCAACACCGCCCCATCCTGCTCCAGCACGACCTCAGCCGCCACAGCCCAGGCTGATGATGACATCATCTATGAGAACATGGGCATCATTTAGCCGCGCCTGCTGGAAGGTGTAAAGCTCCATCCCCCACATGTCATTTCACCTCCTGTGGAAAAACCACTAACCACACTGAGACTCATCTATGAGCCTGGATTCAATACATCTCTTACCCATAATCCATTTCAGCATCTTAATGGGACTTTCATGGGCTTTGTAGCGGCGGCGGCTAATGTAGCTAATGCAATTAAAGGTGTTTATATTTAGGATGTGGAGGCTGTGCGCGTGCTCATCCAGATGTCCAGTTGTGGCCATCTGAGGCTCTCGCCTCCTGCCCTCATCCTGGGCTAGGTTGCCATGACAGCATCTCTGGGTGAATTATAATAATAAACATAAATGTTCCTGTAATCATCATCACATTACAGTAAAACATTTCTAATATAGCAACTGGTTAACTCTTTTTTTCTCTTTGACATATATTTGAATTTATATACATTTCTTTATAAATACACTTGTATTTATAACTGATGGTAATATTGGTTTTAATTCTATCATAAAACTTTCACTTAGTTTTATTTTTTGTAGTGGGCTATATGGCGTTATTTTATTTCGTATTCCAGTGTGGGATGTCTGATAATAAATGAGGTGGGTGCTGAGGCAGACGGGGACGTTTGTGTGGCTGAGTCAGACTTGGGTTTTCCTGTGATGACTGTGGGATTACAGCTGTTCGGATGGGAATCAGAAGATGATCTACTGTCGGTATTAGCCACGCATGTTGGTTTATAAAATGTTATAGTGGAGAGCGAAACATTGAGGTGGGCAGATCTCCTCAAAGTACCACCTCTGGTCAGAGATGACGCCCCCGTGGAACACGTCCTCAGACAGTGTGGCTCTTGTGGATGGAGTGGGAGATGAGCTTCCTGTTCATGTAAAGAAGAAAAGAGCCACCACACACACACACACACACACACACACACACAGACATGCACACACAGAGTATACATCAACTGCAATTAAAAGATATTAGTGTTTGAAATAAAGACCCAAACACCGAATGTTCCCTTCTTAACAAGTACACAAGTGTATCATTTAATTTTATTTATATATGCAAGCAAGTTTATGTCTTTACAAATAAAAAAGCCACTGTCTGCCCAAGCTGTTGGCACAGATATGTACAAAAATGGAGGAGTGAGTCACAATCATCCTGCTACTAAGCAACCAGAGTGAAGTACCAAAAGCCTACTATACCGAGAAACAGACGAAAAGAAAAACAACTTCCAACATCCAAAATGTCCAACCTGACTGATTGCTTGGACCTAAAGCGGCAGCTGATCAATGACATCATCAAAGCTGAATGGCTTCAGGCGTGAGCGGCCAAATCGGAGCCTTCTGTTGGTGAACATCCGAAGTGATGGCGCTGGCGTGGTTGACGTTTGGACGCTGTGTCAAGGATGTTGGATTTATAAAAGGAGCGCCTGTGCACATGCAGTCAGGGGCTTCAGACAAGAAGGATGCAGGATTAACACAAGTCTGCAAACACATTCATCTTTACAAGGGTGCGTGGGTGAAACATGGAGACAAATGAAGAGCGAGTTGTTCCTGTCCTCCTCTGGAGCTGCTGAGCATCATGGCTACATTTCCACCACTCGGAAAAGTCTCACACTTTTGGATCCTATCAAACAACACAGATCTATGTTGTACTTTTCAGTTGGCATAAATGGGTAGTATTAAATATTTAGATCTAAATATGCTCCTGATGCATGTTGAGTCATCATTTAGGCTTGCTCAGGTCCATCACAGATGGTGGTTTAGCAGTGTAGGCTCTGGACACTGTGCTTGTTGCTAAGTTACGCGAATCTTTATTTCTGCATCGGTAGCTCATGTGCACATGGGCCAAAAGGGAAATAGATTACCGGTAGTTTTTTTTTAAAAATATATATAATTCAACTAATTTTCCAGATGTGTAGTGTCATTGTAGCTCAAAAAGTCAGCATGAGGACGGGGGCATGAGCAGAGGTGGGCTGCAGGATAAAAGGTGGCCAGAGCAATACGTTACACATGAGCAAATCTGCTTTATTATTACAATAAAGCCATCGGATTCATGCACTTCTATGTCAGAATTTTAGGTATGGTCATTTTTGTTGAAACTTGTAACATTATATTGCTCTGGTTTTAAACATCTGAGCAAGCAAGCTAGCTGAGCAACATCATTAGCAACGGGAACTGCAATACTTCACATTAAAATGTGGGAAACAAAAGAGAAACAGCAGAACAGCGCCAGTGGAATAGCTTTTTTTTTTTTTTTTTGCTTTTTTTTCATTTTGTTTTAATCAGTAAAATGATGACCATTGAATGCATAACCATGCCACAAACAACAACTAGAGTTACTGTCTTTTTTAATCTATTATAAGATTATCTTCATTGTTATGGTTTTGTTTCTTTTAATTTTGTAATTTCTTTAGGTTATTACCAATGCTGCAAGACTATACACAGGTCCCACCGTGGGGATCTCAATGCACTTACACACCAAGAATAAGAGAGAGCTCACAATGGTCAATAAGTGCACAAAACTATTTTTTTTTCTTTATCTGAGGTTAAAAACACTGACAAGACAACCATTGTCAGGCAATGAAAATGATAAAATACTGTTACTGTAAAACTAGACCCTTAAAAATACCAAGTGTATGTGGCGGAGATGCACCTGAACAGGCAGCGGGTCTGGTGGAGCCTCTCAACACAAAGTGCTGTCACACTTGTAAAAAGCTGCTTTTACATGAACTTCGGCCTAATTTTGATCTAATCAATGAATTCGCCGCCACCATTTAGAACGTTACGTCTCTTAGTGTCGCCATCTTTTCAAATCTTTTTATTTAGAGAATATCAGTTTGCGTGTTTGCGGTGAGAATCAGAACAAACACCAGCGATCGGCAGACACTTGTTGATGAAAAACGCAGCTCTGGGAGAGTAACGGCTCTGGAATATTAAACTGAGCCCACTCCTCCAGACCAGGACCAGCAGGATGTCATTTCCCAGCCACTCACCTCAATTGTTTCACATATATGTATATCTTTATACAGTTAATGCCAGTGCAGTGCATAATACTGCCCACAAGGAAAATAAACACACACAGTTCTTTTTTTCTAATCAAATGATTTCACATTGATAAAGTTTCAAAAATTCAATAACAAAATAGTGAAATGTCATTGGTGAAAAGTAAAAGAGTAAATAATTATGGCTCAGAGTGACGATGGTGAACTGTGTGTGTGTGTGTGTGTGTGTGTGTGTGTGTGTGTGTGTGTGTGTGTGTGTGTGTGTGTGTGTGTGTGTGTGTGTGTGTGTGTGTGTGTGTGTGTTTGTGTGTGTGTGTGTGTGTGTATGCTGGTAATCTCATCCAATCAAACCATTTCAAGACAAACATGGCCGCTGTTACCATCATCATTATTATCATCATCATCATCATCATCATCATCATCAGCAGCATCATCAGCAGCATCCTCAGCAGCAGCAGCAGCACCACAGTCTTCCTCAGCACATCATCCCTCTCAGTCGTCTCTACTGGCAGATAGAGACACCAGATCAAGACAGATAGTTGGACAACTGTCTCTTCCTTCTCAGCCACACCGAGGTCATCACGTGCACTCATCCTCATTAAGCTTTTACAGCTGCATCACTCAGCTCACAACTAAAACGAGCGGTGCTTCCTCCAAGCTGGTTTGTAAAAAGTGACGTCAGCCAATTTGAAAACGAGGAGCAACATTTTGAGAAACACCTGAGCAGATTACTGACATCTCACTCAGCCCCGATCTCATCGACCAACCGTTGCTGCCCTGTAGGCTTGACTGGTGTGACCATTATCCATGGTGTCAGGCCAGTTTTTCCAACCAGACTTCAGATGTTTTAAATCCTCTTCCAAAAGGGTGCGGTCCCCCGCCCACACCACCAGGGGCGCACTGACTACATGCTCTGTGGCGGATTTGGTCCCATCATATTGTTGAAGGAAAAGAGAAAGGACGAGATGATCGGTACCTCTGCATGTGACTGTTTGTCTGCATGTACCTTTTTGTGTGCTCAGAACCACTGAAATACACAATCATTGTGTGAAAATGTGGAAATGTGTAAAGTGATTTGTCCCCCCGACCCCAGCACGCCCGCGCCATTGAAATACCCCGATTTCAATATACATAAATAATACTGATAAAAATGTGGCATAATTCCAAAAAGTGAGGAAAAAAAGCATCATTTATCTGACTGGTGAAAACACATCAAAAAGACCTTGTGCTTCTAAGATGTGCCGTTTTAAAAGACAAAAATCACAACTTTGTACAACCTGGGGAAGGAAGGAGAGGGAAGAGCCTTGTTTCACTAGTCATTTAGGTGCTTTTACTTTGAACCTAAGCTTGCATAATAATTTGAGGATTTACGAAAGAAAGAAAAATCTCTGGTTTCAAACAAATGATTCGGGGCTGTGGATAAAGCAAAGTATTGAGTCTAAACTGTCTTTCCTGCCAGGTCACTAATGAAAACAGGCTCCAGGTAGTAAGGTCAGACACAGGAGGAGGAGGAGGCAGGAGAAGGGGGGATATTATCAAAGCTACCCACAGTACCCTCAGGTACATGTTCAGGATCACATTTCTCTGCAGGACCATCATCAAAATGTAGCAAAACGACACAACAAAGCATGACACCACCTCACAGGACTGCCCACAATAACCCACCATTCAGCCACATCTGTGAGCCGTGTGTGTGTGTGAGTGTGTGTGTGTGTGTGTGTGTGTGTGTGTGTGTGTGTGTGTGTGTGTGTGTGTGTGTTTTTCATAGACACCAAACTCAATGATGCGTCTGCTGTGTGCACGTCAGCATACTCTGATCCCAACTGAAACTAAACACATCAACATGTTCAGACGTGTGTTTTCTACGAGGTCAGTTTTGGTATATTTTTTTAGAATCCTGTGCGTCCTGCTGAGTTTGATATTTATTAAGCTATTAATGAAATGGCAAGAGTGGGACGACCACGATCCACAGTACTGATAAAGCCTCATTGGTTGGTGAACTTCCACTTTGCTGAAGTGCTGAAGCCACACAAATATCTTTGGCTGGGCTGGAATGGAGCAGTGAGGATGCTGACACTGTTGTTACTGCTGACACCAACAGACACACGCATGACAATGGTGTCCATGTTACCACCCTATTAAACCATGTATGTCACCTCATGTCTTTGTTGAGTGCGCTATAAGCTGTGTGTGTCTGATACCCTTATGACTGTGTGTGTGTGTGTCTGTGTGTGTGTGTGTGTGCTGGGGGGGTGTCTTGGCGCTGTGTTTTTATGTGTAGGCATTCAGGCGTTCTTTGGAGCGTGTAGAGTGGATGTCATGCAGCTCCTGCTCCTCCTTGGACTTGATGTCCTCGTACTTCTGCATTCGGCTGGTGTCCTTCAGGTAGCCCCAGTTGGCGGCCAGAGCCATCAGGAAATGGACCTTGGAAAGAGGAGAAGTGAGGAGGAAATGATCAAATAACAGTCTGATTGAACACAACGATTCCTGTAGCTGTTGTTTATGGTGACAAATGGGTTCCTAAAAGCGCATGAGTAACGGTGCACCTAGAAACACTCAAACACGTTCACACTGGGAAGGATGGGAGCTGTAACAGTGTAGAGTTAGATCTAACAGAGCATAGTTAAGGCTAATGATCGTCACCATGGCAATGACGGCAGCTCCAGCTCCTGCAAGTGCACACATGAACAGATGGAAGGTCAGGTCCAGCTGAAATACATACAGACGTCATGTTATTATCATTATTATGGTTATTATTTTTATTATTAGTGGTGGTGGTTGTTGTACATTCACTGTCCCCTTTTTTTGGCCTACCTCATTGGATTCACACATCTTGAAGAACTTCTCAGATCCTGTGCACACCTTCCTCTCCTCGGAGATAGTCACCGCTCCTGATAAGATTACAAACACAAAGTCTTCATGTCGCTGGGAATCTACCATCCAGGAACATCAGCAAACCTCTGGAGCTTCGTCGCTGTAAGCTGCACCAGGAACCAGGATTCTTTGTAAGCACCTCAGATCTTGTACGATGGATTTTGTGAGGTCTTGGTAGTTCATTTAAATGCTTTTCCCAGTAAAGGAGTCTGTTTTTTGTGTTTTCTTCCAAAGACAGCAAACGTAACCATTAGATTTGATTGGAAGGTCTGCGTTGCTGGACTGGTGACCTGCATGTAACTCTGGGTAAAACGCTGGAGTTCGGGGATCTGCCATATCATCCACTGCAGGGGCCTTGGCAGCCTTGTGGAACACTGGTTGGTATTTCCACTGGGTTTGCCAGTTTGGCCGCTTGGTCGTCAGGCTCTGCACACATTTGATCTTTGTTCCAGCATGCTGGTCGTATAAAATCCACAGAAAGGTGGAAATAGGCTCTGCACATTTCAGACTGTGGTGTTTGATATTTGTGCTTAACCCCACATGTAATAACTGAATTGTGTAGCAGCAAACCAGTGCCACTGCAATTTGTACACTCAAAGCAGAATTTTTTTTTATTATTTTGCACAAGTTAAAGGTTTGATATTATCATAACTTTTAGGATCTTTTGGGTTCTTAATCAAAGTTTGCACCTGTAAGTCTGATACAGACGTGGATGCGCCGGTACAATTTTATGAATAAGTACAATTTTATCACTTATTTAATATGTGTACATTTATCTTTCAGAATGAATCTTGAATAAAAACAGTAAGTGATCTCATGAGAATCTTTACCTGTTATGTGTAACATTGTTACTTCACAAGTCACGTGAGAGGATGAACAGATAGATTTCCAGTAACCCAACCTCATTTTTATAGATTATAGCAGGATGGGGAGGTAAAGAACTCCTGTAAAAGCATAAAGCACCCCCATTTGTCCACCATGTGACCCCAGCCTTGACTACAGCCGACTCACCAAACTGGCGCAGGTCCAGACAGAGGTTGGCTCCCTCCACCAAGCTGGTGTTCTTACACATGGACCAAACGTTGAAGTACATGAAGACGGGCAGGCTTGTGAACGCGGTCACCCCGAGCCACACCAGGAAGAACAGGTAGGCCAGGAACATCAGCTGGAAGCACAGACAAGATGGTTACTCATGAACCTATTCACAAGTGTGAGATCCTCCCATTTTATTTTATTTGAAATTCCTCCTCTTTATTCCCCAACTGCACGTTCTGGGGGGTTGTGGCTTACAAATGCAGTCAGGCATCGTCCGCAGGCAGTGATCTTGAACTCCCCATAGAGATCGCGGATGGCTCCAGTGGTGAAGAAGCCCTCAACCAGGAGGAGCACTCCAAACACAAAGAATCCAGCTGCAAGGCCATAGATGATGTACTTCAGGATGTCAATGCTAAAGGAAAACACAGGCCCCACAGTCATTAAGCAGGCTGTTATTAAATGCTGCACATCATTTGATTAGATCTAGACTTGACCTCATTGTAAGTTCCTGGAACATAGCAGAGATAATAAGTATGGAGTCATATTTCTGCACATTACTATGATTTAAAAAGAGAACATGGACCAGGTAACTCACATAAAGAACACGTCCAGCGTATCTCCCGGAGCTCTGATCACTTCGAAGTAGTTCTGGAGTATGGTGACGGTGCCACTCAGAGCCTCGTGGCCACACCCACAGAACAAGGCCACGCCCATGTAGAGCAGAATGGTGGCGATGAGCGAGGCCCATGGTAGACTGCCCACACACCGCTCACAGCACTCTTTACAACCTGCGCAGACAGGCAAACGCACGGCTGACGCACAAAACGGCCTCACGGTCCTGCTAAACTATGCATCTCTGTTTATAAACTGATTTATTTCAATTTAAAATGAAAAATCCATTTTAAAAATGAGTTTGGGCAGTGCTATGGACACAGCACAAAAGTGTAACAGTTGAAGTCTGTCTGGATGGATGGATGGATGGATGGGTGGATGGATGGATGGATGGATGGAGGGGTGCATGGATGAAATGGCAAGAGTGCATTCCTTCCACTCTAAGACTGATCTCCAACATCTTTGACTCGATAAACAGTAAGTGGTTGTTGAAAATGGATGATGATGAGCGCTTCTTTCAGCCCTTTTGGGATCATTTCGTGGTCATTACACCATGTAATCCAGCAAGACCAAAAACTTCAGATGTCAGAAGCTCACGAAGTGCCACCTCGCCCACACTATTCATCTTTTATAAACTGCACTAGTGTCCATATGGCCAAAACCATTTCACTGCACTGTCTCCTGCTTTTTGTCGAAAAGTAATTAAAATCAACAGTGGTTGCAAATAAAATTAAGCCATATTAATATCAGCAATAATAATGTTATTGTTCTTTAAATATTAAATACATCTTTGAAAAAATAATAAAAACAATCATTTTAGTTATGTTGTAAATTTTGGTATAGGTTGGACAAAAGACACACACTCACACACACACACACACACACACACACACACACACACACACACACACACACACACACACACACACACACACACACACACACACACACACACACACACCAAATTGCAATAAGACATGTGAGGAAAGCTTGAAGCCTCTTGTACATTTGGATAAAGCAGGATCTTACAAGAAGAAAGTGTGTGTGTGTGTGTGTGTGTGTGTGTGTGTGTGTGTGTGTGTGTGTGTGTGTGTGTGTGTGTGTGTGTGTAAGTCATTGTGCTGCTCAGGTTTAATTGACCAGCCTTGTTTCCATGCCAACAGGGGTGTGGCAAGAGCCCGCTGACCCACTTTGTCTGTAGTGTTGTCATGGCAACAGCAAGCACTACCATTACACTAATGCACATTTACACTCAAAACCTGCTTGGCGTCCATTTGCAGACACACAAACTGCATTTGCCTTTTTGATGAGTGTGTTTGTATAAATGTAAGATCTCTGGGTATAAATAAAGATCTCTGGGTATAAATGAAGATCTCTGGGTATAAATGAAGATCTCTGGGTATAAATGAAGATCTCTGGGTATAAATGAAGATC
>BJFM01000182.1:76004-97174 GCA_016586285.1 Arothron firmamentum
GAGAGAGAGAGAGAGAGAGAGAGAGAGAGAGAGAGAGAGAGAGAGAGAGAGAGAGAGAGAGAGAGAGAGTTTTAGCCATGTTATAATCCCCCTCATTTTTCCATATTTGGACTTTGAATGCAGCAACGACCGAGTGACCTGGGATAAATGGGACAGGCAAAACACAAATCAGCTCTTAGGTTCTTGGAAAATATTGATATTATTTTACTGTTTGTTCTTTCAAATATTTAAATAATACGTTGCTGTCATGGTAAATGTAGAATTATTTTACATTCTACCAGCCAAGTGAGGACATTTCTGGGAAGTGAGGACATTTTGGCTGGTCCTCACAACTGCAACGGACTGTTTGAGGTTTAAGACTTGGTTTTTAGGGGTTAGAATTGGGTTTCAGTCCGGGTCCGGGAGTTTATTGGGATGGTCAGGGTAAGGGGCTGGGTAATGCATCATGCCTAGTAAAGCCCTCACGAAGATAGAAGTACAAGGATGCGTGTGTGTATGTGTGTGTAAGAGGGAGAGAGAGAGAGAGAGAGAGAGAGAGAGACAGAGAGAGACAGAGAGAGAGAGAGAGAGAGAGAGAGAGAGAGAGAGAGAGAGAGAGAGAGAGAGAGAGAGAGAGAGAGAGAGAGAGAGAGAGAGAGAGTGGCCTGAAGATGCACTCAAAACTCATAGAGTTGTTCTGATGGAAAATGACAAGTTTGTCCTCACTGCATCCTTTAGAGTCACTTCAGTACAATTCAGATTAATGTATGGAATGTCGGTCACTCACTCACTGCTTCTGTGGGGCACAAAACTACCATTCTGGGACATTAAATATGTGTAAATTGTGTTGTTGAGTGTGTTAACCCACAGCAGCAGCACAGGAAGCTGCACTGGCCCAGGACTGACCCTCCATCTGGCCTTCAGATGTCATTGTACTTGATGCATGATGACAATAAAAGCTCACTACTACTGCTACTACTACGACTAATAATAATAATAATAATAATAATAATAATAATAATAATAATAATAATAATAATAATAATAATAATAATAATAATAATAATAATAATAATAACAACAACAACAAAAAATAATAAGAAGAATAATAAGATGCCTTTGG
Source organism: Arothron firmamentum (assembly GCA_016586285.1). Taxonomy (NCBI): domain Eukaryota; kingdom Metazoa; phylum Chordata; class Actinopteri; order Tetraodontiformes; family Tetraodontidae; genus Arothron; species Arothron firmamentum. Next base: position 77,107 of record BJFM01000182.1, read on the forward strand.
GTGAGAAGCCAGATATAATCATAATAAGTCACCAGCTCATCTCTGGACAACATGCAGAGACAGACAAGCATTCACACTCACGGTCGCACCTACAGCTCTGTGTCACCAGTTCAGCTTGTCCCCAAATGCCTTTGGCCTGGAGAAGGAAGCCGGAGTACCACAGACAACTGCTGACTGGGCCGTCAGAATGGTGACGATAATCACTTGTCTTTTGTTCATTGTTTGTATTTCATGGCATATTTTCTAGTGACCCCTGTTACTAACAGTTGTTTTGGGTTTTTTTTTCAGTTCTACAAAACTCAGAGTTCCACAAAAGACAGACAGACGGACAGACAGACAGACAGACAGACAGACAGACAGACAGACAGACAGACAGACAGACAGACAGACGGACGGACAGACAGACGGACAGACAGACAGGTCACTTGCACGGATCAGCTTTTCTTTTTAAATCTCAGTTCTAACAGTCACATGCAGTAATCTTTCTGCCCTATAAGACTCCAGGACTCTCTGCTGTCTCTGTTGTGTCTTCCCTCAGTTGGATCTTTGATGATGGGATAGTTGCATGTCATCTGATTGCAAGTAGAAATATTCTACTTAATTGTAACCTGACACATTTCTGGTTTCTGTATCTCTACTGGCTGTGCAGTGTAAGTGTAATAATAATGTAATAATACTACCTGGGTAAGGCAGACTGACAGTGTTTATGTTGCCTAGCGATACCCGTCCTACCACCCTCGACTGGATGGCTCACCGCTTCTCTCTGCAGCTACGTAACAGGACTGACATCATACTTGGAGCAGCACAGAGAGCCGACTGATACATTGGGCCTGGAGAGCCAAAACAGCGTCGCTCCCTTCACCTAGATGGAAATGCAGGTTTGGAGTCTCTGCGGATGTGAGTGTGAATGGTTTTGTTCGCAGGTCTGAAGGTGAGATGCACGTTTCATTTCCAATCTCACTGGAAAACAACAACATTAGTGAGATGAGTTTCTGGTTGCTTCCTTCTCTCCCCTGCTTCTTCCCTGCCCTCGCTCACCCACTGTGGGCCTCCTAAGTGAGTTAGTATTGACCTCCTCCTCTCTGCACTAAGTTCCTTTCTATTAGTGGTCACAATAATGAAATGGATATGAAGTAAACACTGTTCACGCTACTGTCTGCCCTGCACTGCCGCCTTCTGTTTCCCATCCATCTTTAACAGAATTTGCACAGAAATATTTGAAATTACAAGAGTACAGTTCACCCCCAAATCCATGGCAAGTGGACAAAAGCCTGCTTTCCTAATGTCCTCGTTTAAATTCTTGTGAATGAGACGAAGCGGCGATGTGGAGTCCAGACGACATTAATGACATGATCAACAGACTAAAGTCCTGGATCGGGAAAATTCAAGGTGAGCAGAGCAGGCTTCTCTGCTGTCGCCAGCAGATGACAAAGATGCTGACGTGACCACCCAATAAGAAAGCGCAGGTGTCCTGCCGCCTTCAAACTACAGTGAATAAAAGAGTTTAACAGAAGTTTAGTGCTTGAGATGGTTTTGTTTTAACTAAGTAGCATAAGGTGTTATGCTCTACTAACTACTACACTGAAAGCCATATTACCAGGTCATTCTTTCGTTTTTCTTATTTTGAATACAGCCAGCAGAGCCGGTTAATGATTTAGCTTCAGCCAGAAAGTTTCCTGAATTGTGGAAATATTTAAGTTTGATATTGCAGCTCTTTTATTTATTTATTTATTTATTTATTTATTTATTTATTTATTTATTTATTTATTTATTTATTTATTTAATGCTAATAAGAAAATGTGAAAAGCAACGCTTGATGGAATCTTTTGATATACAATGTGTGCAATTTTGTATGTTTTTAGGATTTTCAGTATTTCTAATTATGTTCGAGTGCAGGGAAAAGATTTCTCTCACTATTCTCTATTTCATCATCTGTACAGCTGAAGAGGGAAAGAGAGAGAGAGAGAGAGCAAGTGATGAGAAAAGGAAATATAAAGGATAGAACGCCTCATGATGTGGGACGGTTGAACAGAAGTGGGAGAAACAATAGAAAGACTCATCCTGTTTGTTTGACCTGTCTCTCTGTTTGGCTTTCTGATTGGTTCATACTATTCCTCCTCAGGAAAAAACAAAGCAAAATCCACCTATGGCAGCATGGAAGACTATTCCAGAATAATGTTGCCATAGATACAGTCCTAATAAATCTAGTTGTGGTGCTAAATATCAGAGTTTTGAAGCTGTGGAAATGCACCAAGTCTGGAGCCAGTTTCAGGCTGAAGGTGCAATGGAAAAACATGGACACACCCATTTTTACCGCCACCGCCACCACAACACATTTAGGAGGAAATAATGGAGCAGACATTATTAATGCACCTGAACCACCAAGCAAACAAGCAGATCATTGAGAAACGTCCTTAGATTATAGTGGAACGTGCAGAAAAAAACAAAAAACACCAAAGCAAAAATGGATGGAGGAGAAGAGGGAGGGAGCAACAGCAAGATGGAGGTAAGCGAGAAGAGCGTCAAAATAGGTGGAGAGGAAGGCAGGCAGAATGCCGCTCTAACACAGTCAGAATGAGAGAAGGCAGAGAGGTGGATGAGTGGGGACAGAAAGCGGTATTAGGAAAAGGGAGGAACAGGATTAAGGAGCACAGTTGTATAAAAAAAAAGGCGCAAATGAGAGAGGAGAGAAAAAGGCGTTCAGACAAGCGTAAAGCATCAACAAAAGAGGCTAACAAAGAAAATCCCAGAGGAGGCATCAATCACTGCCCCACTTATCCCTCCTCCCTCCCATTTTTATCCTTTATTGGAAGGTTTGGGCCCATGTTTTCTATTTCTATCACCTTCTACCCCTTTTCCTCCCCCACCTCAGTGCCACTCCCACCTCCTCCATCCATCCATCTATCCTTCCATCCATACATCTGTCCATCCATCTGTCCTCTCAAAACAACACCGACCCTCTCATGTCTGTCCCTTATTCTCCGTCCAAAAAGACACGCTCGTTTATGCATCCATTTGTCAAAGGAGGGACAAATCCCCGCTGCAGAATACGAGCTGAAACTGTCCACATATAGATCTGCTTTGATTGAAGCTTAAATATCGTTTGCTCAAGAAAGAACAATGATGGAAATCCAAAGCAAATGTTATATAATTATATATTAAAAAAAAAAGAAATGTACAGACACAAATCTATGTCCCCCCACCCCCTGCAGGACATGTTGTGTTCTTTCTCTCTGCTCTGCACACAAAAGAATCCCATTATAACGAGAGCAATGGATGAAGAGGACAACGGAGCATATGATGAAAGATTAAAAAGAAGAAACTGTTCATGATCCTACCTTTCTGGCTCTGTGATTCATCCATGTTCTCCTCCATTATTGCAGGATACAGTCCCTTTGTGTCTGGTATGTATCAAGCTGTTTGAAGCCGCTTGCTAGCTCTCAACACCGTGTGTGTGGGAGGCTCTGTGTGTGTATGTGTGTGTCAGTGTGTGTGTGTGTCAGTGTTTTTTTTCCTCCCTGCAGATGATGGAGGCTCAGGGAAGTCCCTGCTTTAACGTTGCTCTCTCTCCCTTTTCACCGCTATTTCGCTGAATGAGATCAAAAATAGAAGCCATTAATATTGAACTATAAAGCCATTTTAACACAATTAGACTCATGAAAAGGAATAATAAAATACACAAGATAATCATGTCTTTAAAACAACCAAACACCTGCAATGACAGTGACTATAAGAGATGAATTTAACAAAACCAAATAAATGACATCCAAAAAATTAGCCTGAATAGGCCAAATGATGGATTATAGATTTGTCACATAAATTTTATCAGCAAACTCAAGGAAACTGATAATTATACTCCCAAAACAGCCAGGTACTGTCGATCACCACCACCACTACCGCATGGACATCATATCATTTATTTTTTCTGTTTTATTTACCGACCGGTGTCGTCTTTCCTTGCTCCACAGTGCAGGTTACTAATTAATTCAGTCGTTATTGTCTGTTTGGTGATGGATAATGCAACTGCTCCAGCAAAGTATTTATTATATTTTATATGACACTTTTACTACTGGTGATAAATCTGAACGTTTGTGTTTCCGATAGCTCATGAAGATCACAAAGGAGAGATTTTTATGCAGGACAGAGATGAAGACGACACAGGGCGGAACGGGACGGGACAGATAGATTGTGGGGAAGCCTCTGGATGTTGTGGAGTTGTCTTTGTTGACACGCCTCTCCAGCGTTGCAGGACATCATCACGCCTCTGGAATGGCCAACCGGTGTAGCGAGCCGCCACTACAGCTCGCTTGCCACCATCAGAGACAGAACCCAGACTGGAGTTAGTCTCACCAAGCTGCCACTGTGTCCCTCTTACTGGGTCTTGTGTGTGTTTGAGGGTTTTTTTTTTCTCTCTCTCGCTCTCCAGGTTGCACCTCTTCCTCCTCCCCTCACCTGTTGCAAGTGCCCACAGGTGAAAGCACTTTAAATCAAGGCTGACGCGGGATAAAAGCTGGTGGAGCGCAGCTGTGGGGGTCTGTGGGTCAAACAGAATGCAACCAACCGATCCACCCTGATGGCGCCTTAATTTGGGATCCTCTTTTGAGTCCAACCTTATTTCTCGTGTTTTGGCTCGTGAGCTGTTGTTTAGTAGATTTCTTTCTTTTTTTAGCCCAGTTACAAATCATTTTTGTTGCCCTCCTCATCTCCTGGACCCCCCTTGGGGACGTAACAGCCCCGAAATTCAACAGTGGTGAGTGAATATCAGCAAAAACACAGCATAAACACCAGCGTTTGCAGAGGTAGACAGCAGGCCACACACACACACACACACACACACACACACACACACACACACACACACACACACACACCGGTGCCATCACCCAGACTCATTGAGCTGCTGGGTCTGATAGAAAGTTGAAACAGGCTGCCAGAGCTGAACTTTGTCCACCGGAGCAATGACAGCTGATGCTCACGGCTTTTTTGACATCAGGTGGAGGACCAGGTGTGTGCTCCTTACGTGGCCAACGCGTGCCACCGGAATGCACCATGAGTGCACCATGAGAGGAAGGCAAGGCGGTGTGATTCAGATTCAGAAACCTTTATTTACCCTAATGGTGCAATTAAGGGGACAGAGTGTGGTGTATTTGGATACACAAAGTTACACAAGAGGAAGGGGCAGGAGAAACAATCTATACCTGCCAGGTTTCTAGTTAAATTCCCAATAGATAAGTAATATAGAGAAACTACACCTGGACATTGCAGAAAATGTACACCTGGGAAGCCAGGGTGAAAACAGGTGTCGAGAAGGTGGAACACAAATCCATGCTGGGTTACAGAAATGCACACTACAGATCCTTGCTATGTTTAAAATGTGGCAACAAAACTGGACCTTTGACGCTTTGGCTGCTTTTTGCTGCAGCTTTAAACGCTGTTAGCTAAAGCTTAGCTCTAGTGGTTAAATGTCGCCACCTGGTGTTCATTCAGAGTAGTCAACCCTTTCAGCATTCAGCGACCAAAACCAGCCTTCTTTTTCTTCTTCTTGAAAGTTGATTTTGAATGCATAAAGACGTGTTTGACTGTGGGAAATGTAAAAGATAATGCATGTGATGCACTATTTTCTTTGGCTGAGAACCAGTGCTGGATCGATGAAACACTGCATCATTATCAGCACCTTTTCTACTTTAACAATGGGGGAAAAAAATGAAAATGAAAATAGTGCTTCATTAATTTCATCTTTTAGAAAATGATTTTCATTGCAAAATGTAAATCCCCTTTTTAATTAAATTCATTGGTGAACAGTTGGTGCACAGATGCAGCTTCAGGGGTTTGCAGGTTTGTTCAAGGCCAGTATAGCCTGCAGGCCCTTGGGATTGAACCAGTGAACTTCCTCGTGTTGTAGAATCGATCGGTCTAGTTTTTCATTCATGTATTTATCTGATTTTTGCCCCTCCTTCTTCTGTCAGCTAAATGTTTAGTTTTAACTTGCTTATTCTGTGTGCATTTTTATAAAGCTGTTGTTGTGACAGACAAATTCAGAAAGGGCCACATGAATCATATTGTAGAATGGATTTTAATCGATGTAGTCACCAGTTTCATTTGCAGCCGTCACATCTCACAGCGGTCCAGGTTTTACATAAGAAAAAAATATAGGCCGAAGGGCCTCTTTTGTGTTCGGCTACTGCTGGCATCCAAAGAGTTGATACTGCTGCTGCATCTCCTGCATGCCGAAGCAGGTGAGGCTGTGCTCCTCAGACTGACACTCCGCCGCTGTGGGCCAGTACTCAATCCAGGTTCTCTCACCGAGAACATACTGATACCTGCAGAGGCAGAGGATAAATCTGTGGTCACGCTCTTGAATTTGACGCAGGGATATAATGCAGATACAGTTCATATATGTTGCCATAGCTGCCGCAAGGAGACTCTTCTCCCTCAACCCTAGGGCGTTCACAGACGGAAGAAACTTACGTCCGTTGTTGCTCGTCTCTGTGAATGTCTTTTGATGTTCCCATGATTAGGTAGGTTTTTCCTTTTCCCAAATTTAAGGATTCCCTGCAGTGTGGATAACTGAGGAATGGGCGCAGTTTTCCCACAGGAGCCCGGTCGGTGTTTCCTGAAAGAAAAAGCCTCGTGCTGCGTTCACACAGGTACCACAGGACAGTTTCCAGAGATTATAAATACACACCTTCCTTGATGACCTCCATAATCTTCATTGAATACACGTCAGTAGACAGCTCAGCTGTAAACTGTTCCACTTTCACTTTATACACTGAGGACAGACAACACATGTTGTTGTAAGCTCAACTATTCTTTTTGCTTCGCCCCTTTTTTCTGTCTCTTTTCAACAAGAGTGTAAGTTGCTTACCGAAATCTATCTTGCTGGTGGGGGTACTCTCACAAGACTTTGCTGTGCGCTCGTGGTCGCTGATTTTACCCTTCTTCTGCAGACTACAATTTTCTAGAAATTCATAAAAAATATTTAAGTTCAGCAATAGCAGCTGAGAATCCTGCAGGGGAAACTTCCCATGTTTACTTTGTCGTGCCTTTCTCAAACATCGTATTTGCGAGATCTACACTGACGTTTACTGACTAGGCTGTTGTCGTATGGACACAGTTACACATGTGTGAGAAGCAATATTGTTATTATGAAGTCACCTGTCCGATGATATATATTTACCTTCAGCACATGTGCAATCATCCCCCCTGCAGAGGCGCAGCAGCTCTCCAGCTTTCCTTTCTGGATGGTAGAATTTCACACAATGTGTTTCTGGAATTGAAGAGAAAGATGATATATGATCTCTTTCAGCACAGGAATATGAAGGAGCTCAACAAAAGAATGTCCTCCTGATGAGAAACACTCAGCCCTGACACTCAGGATGGATGGATGGATGGATGGATGGATGGATGTTGCTCTCTGAGACTCACGGTCATAATACTCGTAGACAGACACAGCAGCTGGTTGTAAGACGCCGACTTTGAGCTTCTGATGGATTCTGAACGTGATTTCTTCTGGGTGTCTGTGAGAAACCTGTGTAGGGATGGAAGTCGAGACTAAGAAAAGCACGGCAGAAAGAAGGTGTGCAACAGAAAGAAAGATGAGCGCGTACCTTATCCAGGTAGATGATGAGAGAGCCTTTCTCTGACAGGGCCGTGTTCATCTCGTACTTGGAAATGACGCGAGCACGGCCTTTAGACAACTGCACACAAGCACACACATCAGAGATCCACGTCTGTGTGTGTGTGTGTGTGTGTGTGTGTGTGTGTAAAAGATCTTACTAGGTTCAGGTCATTGGTGTTAACAGTGCAGCCAGTTAGTAAACCAATATCCAAGATGGACATGGTTGCGTCACGTTCTTTGCTCAGGTACCTGAGTGGGAAAAGGACAGGGAAAACCCCATTTGAAATATATGAAGGCAACTACCAATCAAAACATATAGAAACAGAAGCAAGAGATATTTATTCATTTCGGGGCCAAAACTGGATGGAAAGTAAACCTCGCCCGTGCCAGACTGATCGGTGATGGTACTTACATAACATCGATTCTCAGCTTGTACACCGTCTCCTCTTCATCTTTTTTATCTGTAGGCACGAAAACAATTTTTTGACCATTCAGTCAATTCATCTATCTGACAAAAGTGCTTGTCCGAAAGACAGACATGGAAAAGCAGACAAATGACCCAGGATAATACGGCTGGAGTTTGCTTGCAACACACAGGTGAAGCATGATAAAGAGGTCAGGTGAAAGCCCCCTCGTCCCGGTTGATGGGGGCTTACATCCTCTCGCACGCCTGGGACACCATCCTTTAGGGACGGTGGCAAACGGACACAGCTGGGCCGGAGAACCTTATTTTGAAAAGTTTCCTAGCCCAATCAGCTGTTTTCGGACACCCTGAGCGGAGGACGGCTCTGAAGACGGCCCAAGCTCCAGCCGAAACCTCTTCAAAAGAAACTCAACGTGATTGATCTGACCTGGGATGAGTTGCACCTTTAGGTCGAACTTCTGACAGTCGCTCTGTTTTTCTTTGGGTAGAGCGTAATACAACGACACCATCTGTCACACGGAGAAGAGAGGCGGTCAACACAGTGCGGAGACCATGGGGACCTGATGCGATTCAAAAAGTAAATATCAATAAACACAACAATCAATAAGTGGTACCGTCACAGTTGCTTCTCCTGTTCCGGTGGCCGTCACCGTCACGTTCTGGTTGATATCATTGATCTGAGGGAATTGGATCACAGGCACACATTTTAGCAGGTGAAAGAGAAGCTTGGTTCCTGGGGCGACAGGCTGTGTGTTCACCTTGGATGTTCTGGTGGTGTAGTGGTTGTCCCTGTTCAGCTTGTACTTGTCGGGACCTGATCTGCCAGGCAGCAGAACATCCACGTTGAGATCGTACTCTGGTTCTTTAGCACTAGCCCAGTATTCAGCGACTGCCTGGTAAACCATTATGGTAGCCTAGATTGGGGGGGGGGGGGACGACACAGAGAAAACAGTCACATTGAAGAGATCATCTGAATGTGGACTTAAAAGAGAAAAATGGAAAACATTTCAGAGTTACCTGAGTTGATCCGTAGCCACCGCCCACCTTCTGCTGTTTATTAAACCACCTGACGACCGGTCTGGCATCTTCGAACGCCTTCATCAACAAATGCACAATGTTACACCGTCTCACACACAAGATTACATCTTAACTTAATAACTTAAACATGCATTTCAGTTGCTCTAAAACAATCTTTGCTAGCGAACAGCACTCCTGTTGGCAGCCAGGTTGATAATTTGCTTACCTCCGCTTTCACCAGTGCAAGCAGTGCATAAGCCGTGGCCTCCAGCTGGTAAATACGGCCCTTCGGTACTGGCCAGTGGGACAACTCTAAGCAAGACATGCATACATGCTGTTCTGTTATTGGGTTGAACCACCAACGTGAACTTAAGCTGCCTTGAATCACTCAGGAGAGAAATATTGTTGCTGACAAAACCTGGGGAAGCAAACTTGTAGAGGATTTGTCGGTTGAGCTTGTTCTCGTTTGCCAGCGCGTAGGACGTCATGGCGACAGCATAAGGGTTAGTGAGGCTGGGCAGACGTGTCTCCAGATAAGCTACTGCTTTCGCAATACTGTCTGGCATACTCTGGGGAGGACAGGACGGCGGAATTAACGTCAGATGTCTGCTGATAGCTTGACTGAAGCCAGAAATGTCGGACTAGATAAGACGGGTACTTACGGCTACAGTGGCAGCGCACAGTCGGCGCGATTCCTGCAGGGCGATGAGGCAGAAAGCTGTCATGGAGACGTCTGAATCTGTGCCGCGCACGTCACCCTGCACAAGCAGAGAAGCAGTGTTTTTATTGGTATTCGCACGAGACTGTCGTCGTCTCGAATCATTTTTTTTACTAGAAAAGCAAGTAATATACTCCCAAGTGTGAACAAAATCATACAATCATCTCTCCGTGGGCGACACTTCCAACTTCTGTAAACACGCCGTCAGGTTTCTGAGTGCGCAGGATCAGAAACTTCACCGCCTCGCAGATCATGTTGTTGGGCACGGCCACCAGAGTGTTGGCCATAGCGAACACCTTGGCCACATAGGCCGTCAGCCTAAACAAGTCAAAGCAAAGTTTCTTCACTGCATTTAAAATGCACCCTTCCTCACCTACGGTATTTGGGTGCCCAAAATCTACGGGTGTATGGTCCTGTTTGAATGCCTCACCAGGTGCTGCTTTGGCGGTTGGCCCACACAGCAAACGATCCATCCTGTTTGCGGTAAGCCAGCTGGTTCTTGTAGCCTAGACCAAACGCACAGCTTTTCCGTGAACTTATCCGGCCATTGCATTCACTGTTTCATTCATTTGACTTAATCTAACCTGTGTTTAACCAGGCCGGGCCCTTTAAAGGAGAACTTACCGGTTCTTATGTGTTGGAGGGCTTCGTCACGTTTCTGAAAGCCTACACTCTCCCACTGATTTGTCTTATCCAGATATGTGGTTGCAATGACAGGCAGGGTCATGTGGATCATGTTCTGCTCTCCACAGCCAGAAGGCTGGTAGATCAGACTGCCCATGGATGTCCCACTAATGGCGTTCTCCACCAGTGAAGCTACTTGTTCGACACCTGCCAACACAAAGAGAAACCTGAAATCTGACACATTCCACCCCAACCCTGGAGATGATTTCCTCTGAAAACAAGGGGATCTTCTGGCTAGTGATGGATAACACAAGCACTGACCCCAAATAGAAGAAACAAGAGACAAATGCATTTATTGTTTCCATTCTCACCTCAGTGCCATCGATAATAATGAGAGGCGGAAGTAAACCGCCAGATACTGTCATACCTGTAAGCACGACCACATCTCACCTGTCACAGAGATCTGCATCTTTGCTGGTGTGTTTGGAGCTATTTCTGTCAGTGGAATGTTGCTGTTGAGGATTTCTTTTTGTTTACCACCTACAAGGAAATGACGGGTCGGTCCGGGGCTCAGTTAGAAGAGATAAAAGCTTTCGATTGTAATGATGCAGCCGCCACACAAGTGCACTCACCTGACTTGGCTGGGTCCAGAGTGACAGTCTGAGGAGTTTTAACCAGCACACCTGCAGGCTAAAGAAAACCAATTTGTAATCCATTAAAAAAAAATGTAAGCAATTTTTTTTATTGCTTAATCAAAAGGCCTAAGGAGGGTGTGAGCTTCCCTTACCACCACCCGCAGCGGCTTCACGATGCCATCGTTGAGCGACGAGTCCTTAACAGCTGCTTTGACCTCAATGCGGAACTCTCCTTCCTTCATGGGGATGATGATGAAGGGCACGGATCGTGTAGTTTGGGCCCCAACTCTGACTTCCTGCCTGAACGTGCCGCGTTTGGAGGCGGAGCTGCACACTTGTGGTTCCTCAATTAGATTCACACGGACCTTTAAAAAAAAGTTGAAGTGTAGTTAATCCCCCAAAACTGCAGTATTTTAGGTTGCTAAATCATCACGAAACACCTCAGTGTGCTACTGTAGTTACAACTAAACCGAACACCGACTTATTCCTGTTAAGACCCCTGAAAGGACCCCCTGAAATGACTTCCAGTGGCCCAAACTTACAGTGATGCGGTCGGGGCTGTAGTTGTGAAGGATGGCTTTAATTTCAATCTGCTCTCCGCGGACTGCCGAGTAGGGCAGCCGGAGGTCGATGAAGAATTCCTTCCGGACAATTACCTCCAGTGGATCGCCAACGCAGATTCCTTCAAAGAAAACAAGCGTTAAAAGAGAAAGGGGCAAAAACAAACAAACAAGCAAAAAGAGGGCGAGGTGCGAGGTGAGGGACTCCTCACCGTGTGTTCTCGACAGGCTGATTCCAGTAAACTGCCAGGTTGTGATCGAGTCTGGCAAGGGAACGTTTTTCACAAAAAAAGTGGTGTCACTGTAAAAGAATGATCATACCAGTGTGAAACCGGGGCAGCGTCCTCATGGGTGCTTGCTCGTCAGTGCGTTTGTTGCTCACCAGTTGGGTGTTTTCGCCGGGCAAGCAGGCAATGGGATATCAGACCACAGCCAACTTTCTGGGAACTGGGTTCGAGAAGTAATTTCATCGGTGTCCATATAACTGTTGTCTGTCTCCTCACCTAAAGTATCATGATGGAAATGTATTATTAAAGACACCGAACACTCTGTCCTCTCCCTGGTCCGGTCCCTTACTGCGCGCCAGTTGAAGGTTGTCCTCCTGGGCCTCACTTCGCTGGCTCGCCATGGTCTTGCAGCAGTGCAGGAAGGCCTGCACACAGGCTGCACCATCCGTGATGTATTCACTCCGCCTCTCACAGGTGTATGACACCGTGGTGGGCTTCATACCCTCAAGACAACAATCACGTTCCACAGGATCTTGATATCGGCTCGCTAAAGGGATAGCAGTTGTCGGGGGCGACAGTTGAAAAGAAAGCAGTCAGAATTTTTAATGTGACCTTAAAAAACATGTAAGGTCAAAATAACTTCCAGACTCCAGAGACTGACAGAGTTTGTAGTTAGATTTTACATTTTGAGTTAACTTTTCACACTGGAGAGAGAAGTGTAGCTATATGTTCTTACATAATGTGGTGATGACCTCCATTACTGTACTTGCTCGTTTTTTCCTTGAGGGGACTTTGCATTTCAATTCTGGAAACCCAACACAGTTGGTCAGTTTTTACAAGGCCACTGTCCATCATAAGGCAAAGGAGGAGGGGCAGATGCTTTACCTTGTCGGTAGGCAGTGCCAGAAGCTGTGTTGGACTCAAACAACAGACCAGCGTCACTGAACACAGTCAAACCATCCTTCCCTCCTCCTGCTGTGCAGCCCGTGTCGTATGTCTCCACAATGTCCCAGATCTGAAGAGAATGTGTAACAGGTGTCACAAGCAGAGGCTTATATGTGTGACTTAAGTCACTTTGACATATTTTGAAATATCAGATAGAGAAATGACCTTTTTCTGTGTGAGACGGTGTTTGTTGTTCAGGACGTAGACTCCTTTGTCAACAGCCACCAGTCCCACTTTGGATGTTGGGTTTCCAGTCACTTTTAGACCAAACATCCTGCGAGGTTCATACGATGGATTAGGCCTTGTTGATTCCAGCTTCAGCTAAAGGGAAAGAGGGGAAAATGAGACAAGCTTGAACTACACTTTCAAAAATTCAATTTTCTCCCAAACACGACCGGGGAGGGCTGGTTTAAACGATCCTCTGAAATTATCTACCTGTGTACGCAACCATTAAATTTAACCCACTTAAACAGTCTCACCGTGCCCATGCAGGTGTCTTTGACATCCACCCATATAGAGTCCGACACCAATTCATTGTCATTTGTGTGGTAAAAGGCGACGATGCGGAACGATGGCACCATATGCTTGGTGATTGGAACGATCAGGGAAATCAGTACTTGGCCTTTGGTGTTGTATCTGCCATGACTCACCACCTGACCTCTGCTTAAGATCTGCAGAGAAATATTCATTTGTTGCTTTATCTGACATGAACGTGCACTGCCAGGGCTGTAGGATAGAACACAGCCAGTTTTATGACATACGCAACCAGAGAGCATTCCTCACCAGGTAGGTGATGTCTTGATTTAACTGTTTGTTAAGGTTCAGGTTGATTTTCAAGTTGTCTCCTAATTCCAGCTCAGCAGTATCCACACCTGCAGAAATGAAGCTTGTAGTGAATTACAGATGCTGGAAGTGCGACTCAACTCTTAATGTCGTGTTTTTGAGGCCGCTGCACACCTATGTGGATGTAGTTTTTGCCTTTGGTGCTATAAGGGTCGGCTACCATGGTGGCTCTTGCTTGCCTATCTGCCCTGAGGCGAGAATCTTTGGTCTTTGCCTGAAATAGTGGACACAGACAATTAGAGACAACAAAAGAAGAGTAACTAAATTGTCCATCAGCCTTTTGTTTCAGGTGCTTCCATACATAGGTCAACCCACTGATGTAAAATTATACATCACCTGGAAAATTGCCCAAACTGATTCTACAGGACAGTTTCAATGAGATGAGGAAGCAGACTTTAGATTAGATTCTGCATAATTTTGACCACCTACAGTGATAGTCAGTTTGTTGACGCTGGCTACAGTGTTGACTGTGAGCTTGGCCATGCCGTTCTCTGCAGTGACGCCCTCCACGGGACCTGGCTCAACCACAACGGTTACACCTCCTGCAGGACTGGTGTCAGGGTTCAAAACCTCAACCTGCAAGCAGACCCACACAAATGACATGCGTGGGTTGCAGCGACGGCAGCGTGAGGGAGAATCTGTTCTGACACCTTACCGCGACATCAAAAGACATTCCAGGTTTAAAATATTTTGGGGTTCTCTTGAAGTGAATAGTGTACGGTGATGTGACAATCTGGATGCTTCTCAACTCGTGCTCGACCATTTCACCACCTGTGGGCACAAACGCAAACAGTCCAACCTGTAGACCAGGTATCACCAAACTGGGGATGGGTAATATCTCACACAGACTGTGAAACTGGACTGCCATAGTGCAATACTATATGTTTTTGTTGTTGTTGTTGTTGTTGTTGTTTTGGGATTTTTTTGCTACAGAGATGATGCTTCAGGGTTTGTCTTTGGTTTTGTGCAATGAGAGGATGTACTAATGGGCTCTCCAACTTTATTTCACACCCACAATCCGCTCATGCTGCCTTCTTACCATCTGCTGTCAGCACAGTGGCAGCCACAAATATGTAACCCCCCACCAGCTGAGAGATGTCTGGGAATGTATTTGTGATGTGCGCTCTCTTCAGTGTCACCACCCCCTTTCCTGCCTCAACCTGAGAATGATATCACAGGATGTTACAGTTGGCCAACAATATCGCAGTACAGTAACATAAGCCAGTGGTTTGGTGTAGATGAATGTTTGCGTTAAATGGTTATGGTTGACAGATCACTGGGATGCTCACAGACACTCTCTGAAGAGAACTGGTAAAGCTTCTTTTCTGACCATCCTTCAGGAAACCGAAAACCACATGAGCGTATCCATTAACCTCTTCTCCAAACAAATAGCTGAAAGAGAAATTCTTATATTATTTTTTTTTCTTTTTTTAAATTTTATTGATTGATTGATTGATTGATTGATTGATTGATTGATTTTATTTATTTTTTTTTTTTTACTCACGTAGCTTTGATGTTGATGACTAAATCTTGACTGTCAACATAGAAAAAGGGACTTTCAGGTAGCAGTTTCACTTCAAAACTGGGCAGAACTGCAAAATGAAAAGAAAGAAAACACATCCTCATCAGGCGAATGGCGATGTGTGTTATGGTTCCAAAAACATTTCCTGGCACACAGTCAAGCTTATACCATATTCTTTGACTTCAAACTCGGCATTAAAGCTCTGCTGTGGGTTGCTTTGGAACCTGGCCACCAGTTTCCAGAGTCCAGGACTGCAAATGAACACATTTATTAGTTCTTGTCCAAGTTTACAAAACATGAAAGATTATAAATATTGTAAGTGAAAGAGAATGTACTGGTTTAACTGAAAAAATAGGTTGAACACTTGTGATTGAGTATGCACCAGCAGTCCTAATGGAGCATAAAAAAATTGTTTCACACTTCTGGTTTAATAAAAACTCAGGAAAATACACACCTGACAATTTCCCCGAGTTTGTACTCTCCAGGGTGGACCCCTGCTTCCAGAGAAACTGGATCCACTGGTAAAATAATCCCGTCAGGAGTCTACAATTTAGCGACAGATTTTTAATTTATAATAATAATAATTTATTTTATACTTGTCTACAGTGATCTGAATAAATGTGTAGGGAAGGACTGTGTTGTTGCTGTAATATGATATTTTAATGTTCAACTTGTGAAAGATAAAATACAATACCACAATCTCAATAGAGATAGATGCATCCTTCTTGGCTGCTTCATCTCTTTCCACAGGCTCCATATGAGGTGTAAGTCCAAATATCCTGTAAAGGACTAACAGAGAGGGAGAGAACAGTCCACTTTGAGTACTTTTAAGAACACTGCACCTATTTTGGTGTCAATTATAGGTAGATTTTGTTAAAAAAAACAAAACAAAATATATTTGAGTAACTTTCAAGTGCAGTGTTAGTTTTTCAGACGGAACCTTGAACTGACCATTGCTGTTGGGTGTGTAGAGGGTTTTGTCTGTCTGGATAAAAATGTACCCAGACTGGAAGGACACCAACACCACTTTCTCCAGGAGTCGATCAGGGAATTGAGCTTGGAGGTACACATACTGCTTAGTGTTGGGATCTTTACTGAAGTCCCCGGGAGGAATCTGAAACCAGTATGTTGAGATGTTTAGGGTCTCTCATAGGTGCTTATTAATAGACAGTGACAGAAAGATGTCAGGTACTGTATCATAAAGGTATTTCATTCACCGTGAGGCTTCCAAGTGCCTGGAAATGATTTCCGCTGTTGAGGGTCACGGATGTGGACGCCAGCCTCTGGTTTTTGGTCGGATGGTTCATCACGTTGATATCCACCCTGATGTTTCCTGCTTTGCAGTCTTGACACTCCACAAAGATGTTCTCAGTTGTTCCAACCCGCAGTAGGTTAGGAGCAGACAGCACCTGACTGCAAAACAGAGGGACGAACGCCATCCTGAAGCTGCTAATTGTTCAGGTCTTTCATGCACTCTCACACTGTGTGGATACTGGACACCGGATCATATGGGCAGGTTGCAGAGGACTTGTGTGTGTGTGTGTGTGTGTGTGTGTGTGTGTGTGTGTGTGTGTGTGTGTGTGTGTGTGTGTGTGTGTGTGTGTGTGTGTGTGTGTGTGTGTGTGTGTCTGTGTCTGTGTCTGTGTCTGTGTCTGTGTCTGTGTCTGTGTCTGTGTCTGTGTCTGTGTGTCTGTGTGTAAATGCTGTGTAAATGCTGGGTTTGGCTCCTGTTGGAGAAAATTGGGTTCATGTGAAAAGGCCTTTGGAGCACTTGATTATTATTTAAGTATTTTCAACTAATCAAATTAATTAGTCATCTAGTGATGATCTTGATCAATATCCAACTCTTGATCGATGCAGTATTTCATCAGTGGGTCCAATTCTGTTTGCAGACTCTGACCTTTGGACAAATTTTGAGCCAAAAAAAAAAAAAAAAAAAAAAAAAAAAAAAAAACTCACAAACTGCGCTTCGGTTCATCATTGTATAATGCCACCACAGGGCTCTAAACTTAACTGTATTAATGCAGTTTTTCTCTTTATATTGATTTTAAGGAATAAAACTAATAGTTTTGTTAACTCCAAGAAGATGTTTGTTACAAAACTACAAATCTTGATATTTTTACATTATCTTGGTACAGTTTGATTCAGTTATATGAGAGAAAACATTCAAAGGTCATAAATAATTATGAAATAAAGATCTTACAGCGGCGCTCCATCGGTAACCGAGGTGAGAGTGGCAACAGCCACGGAGACCAGGAGGCACAGCAGAGTCCGGCTCATGGTGATCCTGACCCGCTGTCAATGTGAGGTCTGGATCTGCCGCACACTTCTTTTATCTCCCTACCTCACTTCTCCTCCCACAGTGTTTTGGGATGCACATTTCAACACAGACAAACAGTGAATTTCCCAGCAGCGGTTGGGAAACTGTTTGTTATCTGATTTCCGAGAGATAAACAACTGAAAATCAATTATATTTGACTGAAATTTTACAATATTCTGACTAAATGGTCAAATAAGGGAGTTCCACTGAATTCATGTGCTCAAATATGTTTCTGCTTGCTTTTGTTGTGGCGAAATTTTTAAATTTCTCAATGTTGAGTCTGCAGACTTAGCCAGCAGTTGCACCTAGAAAAGCAAGAATTTATGTGGTTCTGTCAGTAGGAACATCCTCTGGTAATTCAGGAGTATCTACAATAATAATCATCATCATCATCATCATCATCATCATAATTAATGACAGACAGGTAGAGTTGAATGAGAACCTGAAAGCAGAGTTAGGAAATCTTGTATGCTGAGGAAAAGAATGGCTTAGTGAGAAAAAGAAGATTGTATATGTGCACACCATGCGTATCGAAGCAGAAAATATTCAACGATTACTTACAGTCAACACACAGCAAATTCAGGTGAATGCTGATAAAGTGCTTGTGAAGTTAGATGAAAACTTATTTCCAAACATGCCTGTTTCCATGTTCAAAACCTGGGAAGGAGAGATGAAAAATATACTTTTAGGGCTTTGCAGGGAACTGTCAGAACACCACAAACAGATGAAATCATGTGCGAATTTTGGCTCGGGCGACATAAGTGGTTTGCTAGTGCACAACCTGCTGGAGAAGGTGCCATTTCAAGCCACCAAAAACAATGGGAAAACAAAGTACAGTAAAACAACATCAGAATTTTCTGTTGCAATAATAAAAAAGTGAATTTTTAAAAAGTAATAAATATAGAAAGAATAGACAAGGACTGGAGTTATTTTTTGTCCATGGAAAAGTCCAGACAAAAATTTTTTTATTTTTTTTTTCCTTTGGGGGGGTGGGAGGACTCAAAGTGTACAGTAGAAAAGATTAAATTTACATGCAAAGTAAGTTTGATAATAAGACACAGGGTTTAGGAGCAGAAAAGTAGCTCCGTGGTGATTTATGTGTGACAAATATGCACAGAAAAAGAAATCAGCAAGCAGGCAACTACTTTTTCACAGCACTGTGCATGTATCCTCTTCATGACCCAAACCTGCCTCAACAATCTTGCGTGTGTCATGTATATAAAGACAAGCTGCACAGGGTAAACAGGAAAAGGTCTGCTGCACAGTTGGTCTCACTTCTGCTTCTGCATCTAACCAAAAGTGGAGAGGCATTAAGATAATACTAATAATGCTACTAATAATAACATAAAGAAGGGCTGTGTACTGAATGACATACAAATATTTGCAAGTATGGAATGCTATGCAAATGTTTACAATACAGAAAGTGTAGAATGGATGAAATAACTTGGTTAGAATAATTCTTTGTGAAGAACTGGTATCTGAAAATGATTTAAATCTTAATGTGACCTTTGGCCTTTGTGACTCGCTCTACTTCCTGTAACTGGAGCGTTAAAGGGGAGGACTACACAGCGCCAAGTGATTAGATCGAATAAAGCAATTCTTAGTTTTTTATTGAATGAAATTTATTGTAAGCATATATCACAAGAATAAATGACTCGTACTTTTATTTCCAGCATGCGATTAAGACGCTAAAGGTTTGGGCTGGGACTGACTTGCCGAGTAATGCATGGAAAAAAAAGAAGAAAAAACGCCCCTTTAATTGAGCCAGCGCCTCCGCCATGTAACCAGTGTCGGCATAACACAACAGCGGGGTTCTTGCTTTTCTGCATCCGCCGTTCCCTACTCTGTACCTCGTCACCACCCAGTTCCTCTCCCCTGCCATGCTCCGGGTCACCTCGCTTCTGCTTGTCCTGTTGTCCTTTCTTCTGCTGGCCCCGAGCCGGGGATATTTCCCCGAGGAGCGCTGGAGCCCCGAGTCTCCGCTCCTCGCTCCTCGGGTCGTCATCGCACTGATCTGCCGCAACTCGGCGCACTCTCTGCCGCTGTTCCTGGGAACTATTGAGCGCCTCAATTATCCGAAGGACCGCATTGCGCTTTGGTGAGTCTTTACAGCCAAAGAATTAAACTAAATGCCGCACTAAAATGTTTTAAAAGTGTGGAAAAACGTGTACTTTAGCATGACAAATTGGGGCTAGGCGTGAAAGGGGTCGCCGGGGACACGTCAAGCCCTCACAGACCCGGTTATGTGCGGTTGACAATTTTTCTGGTGTTGAAATGAACTTTTTTTTTTTTCTTTGCATCTTATCAGTTAATGATGCTTTTTTCGTGCTTAAGTATTGCTTGGCATTTGCCTAAGTTATTATGAAAAGTTCCATTATATCAAATTTCCATCGCCCCTCGGGGGTTTTCTCTCTTTCCTCCCCTCCTCCTGCTCGTGTCTCTCCTTTTTCCGCTTCTTCATCTTCCGCTCTCGAACAACAGAACCACTATTCTATTAACATTCTATAAATTATTAAATACATGTGTGTATTTCTGTCATCCAGTTTGCAGCCACCCGCATCATTTTTTTGTCTAAAGAACTATATTTCTTCATCTCATTTGATCTCATGCAGGTT
>BJFM01000182.1:97237-117791 GCA_016586285.1 Arothron firmamentum
GGTTATTTCTTTTTTCTTTTTTTTTTTTTAAAGTTTGTTATATATTTTGCTGAGCTGTCAGGCACTGGCTGTTGGGTTGGATTCATCAGTTAAACCTGATTATTTTCATAGTCTTCTTAGCCATAAACTACAGAAAGTTAGCACAGAACCTCCAAACTGAGCTCTGGATTCCTACAGTTATCAGACTGACAGGTTATATTGGATTGCCCAACAAGCAGCAACATGGACCATCATGGTATGTGCGTGTTTTGTGAGGACATGCAGAATGGATATACATCCTCACACATAACAATGTGTTTCCTTAATTTGCTTGTCTTTTATCCCCTCTCTGTATTTCTGCTGTTGGCAAGCAGGTCATTTTACACATTTTCTCTCTGTCAAAGCTTTTCCATTTACCCAGTGAAATCCTCAGATCAGCCAGGAAGGCCGATGGTTGCGGACAGTCGGGAGGAAGAGTGAGATGGATTTGCAGCGTGTTATGAGGCTTTTCCACCAGTACCTACTCAGTCAAGGGTCCATTCCTGCTGAGTCGAGTTAAAAATGTGACTGCAGGGCACTGATTGACCAGGGAGTGACCTGGTGTGAGGACTCAATTAAAGCTCCACAACTGACCTAAGGTTTTTATTACGTCTGTGGACAAAATACGGTTGCGCTCCGACCAACACCGTGGGCCACCGATGAGGTGCAAGCGTTTCTGTGAGCTCGCAGGGAGTTGGGTGAATTTCTTGCATTTTCTGTCCTGTCTGTTAAAACATGTGTGGGAAACGACACGGCGCCGAGTCGTGCTGACACTGTAATGGGAAAGCTCCAGTGGTGCTGGGCCAGTGCAGCTGGGACAGATGGAGCTCAGCATCTGCAGCACACTGACTCTCTCACAGTACATAACGGGCCTGCGAGTAATGAAATTCTTCTGTTTACACATTCCTTTCAGCTGTCTGCGTTTCTCTCCCTCTTTTTCTGCCCTTGCCCTCATCCCCCCTCTGACATCTGCTGTGATAACACAGACAGCAGACAAAAAAGGCTCCCCTGCTCCTTCATTGTTCCCTTCATCCTGGTCCTGCTTTGATGAGCTTTGCTCTGATCAGAATTCAGAAGATGAGATGATAATAAGTCATTCTTAGCTAGATATCATAGATATATAATGGCATTTCAATGCAGCAGATATTTTGTAATCATCTACATGCCACTGTATAATATGGAATTAATCAAATTAATACCAAATTAGTTGGTAAACTAAAAGACCAAGGCAATGTGTGAAAATTGCTGCCTGCGACATAAAAGAGCAGCCAAAACTTGTTGTTTAAAAGGAATTACTAAAATCCCACAGAGACATTTTGGAAATGTTCATCACTTTAATGCCATGGCTATCAAGTGAAATATCTGAAGATAGTTCAGACCAGCTGCATTCACCAATTACACATTGGCTGAGTTTAAGATTGACTAACTTTACATTGCTTGGATGCTTTGTAAAGGGACTCTTAAGCATTGCAAACCATCCTCTTACTCTGAGAGCAGCAGATTTAAAAAGAATCAATATTAGCAATGTCTGCAGTGGAATATGAATAACAGATGCTGAGATTAAAATACATCAGCATCTGCATGAATAATGCGTTCACTACTCCATCCTTCCACAGGGTGGCGACAGATCGCAATAAAGATAACACCACAACCATCCTGAGAAGCTGGCTGATCGAGGTGCAGAATGACTATCACTATGTGGAGTGGAGACCTGATGATGAAAGCAGGTAGGGATGTGTGTGTGCGTGTGTGTGTGTGTGTGTGCGTGCGTGTGCGTGAGAAATATCAATGAAATTCTGTGAAATGTTTATCTGGTCTGTCCTCGCTTCAGTGCTTTTGCAGATGAGACTGGGCCTAAACACTGGAACAATCTTCGTTACGAACATGTAATGAAGCTGCGCCAGGCAGCTTTGGACACTGCTCGTGAGATATGGGCCGACTACCTTCTGGTATGTTATCATCCAGTGCGCAGCTTTGCAGTACTGCTCATGCTGCATTTCTGTGTGCGAGAAAAGTGAGTAAGTTGGATGATGATGACAACGTGGATGATTGCTCAATGTCAACTAGTGCTGAAATGTTCCAGGATGTTAGGATGAAAGTCCTGATGTGGCGGCAAAACTGTTTGATTAATATAATTGTTTCTTCAACAAAGATCTATTATATCATCATCTACCAGCAAATGGGGATTAATCTTGAGTGTTGTTGCTATGGTTACCTGCATACTTAATATAAAATGCGCACAGATTTAGCAGTTATTATACTCTTTGCTCGCACTCTTTAGCTCCACAGATATTAGAAACAGATGGATGGGTGCAGCGTCAGGTGTGGTAACAAAGGAGCTGAGCCGAAAGGCAGAGCCCTCATTTACCAGTCACTCCACATTCCGACCCTCACCTGTGGTCACAAGCTGTGGGTAGCGACTGAAAGAACGAGGTCACACGAATGCAAACTGCTGAAATGAGTTTCCTCTGTAACATGTCTGGGCTCTCCGTTATAAGTGGGGTGAGAGGTTCAGTCACCTGGGAGGGACATCGAGTAGAGCTGCTGCTGCTCCTCTGCATCCAGACGAGCCAGATGAGCTGGCTTGGGCATCTGACCAGGATGCCTCCTGGACGCCTCCGTGGTGAGGTTTTCGGGGCACGTCCAATGGAATTAGGCCCAGGAGGCGCTGGAGGGACTATGTCTCCTAGCTGACCTCGGAGTGCCCCCCCNNCCCCCCCCCCCCCCCCCCCCCCCGGAAGAGCAAGACAGAGGTCTAATTTATCGACTTACTGGTTAAACTCCAGTGAGAATCATCATTGAAGTCAATCAGGATGTTTATAACATTAAATATAAGCATCAGAATGACCTCCAACACAAGTGGATTGCTTAGCAAGCTTCCATTTATTTCACATTAGGCTGAGACAAAGATGAAATGCATCTGCATGGAAAACTGTCCTGTGAGCATGAAAGATTTGCTTTAATCATATCAGAGCAGGAAGTATCCTCCTGCTAATAGAAGTGCAGTCGATTGAATGGGCGGGTTGAAATTTCTGGGCTGTGATGAAACGGGAGGACGGAGCTGGTAATACCTGCAGGACTCTGATTAAACATGCCCGTCGTGGCACAATGGCTGATACTGTTTGTGAGTGAGACGTGTCTTCCATGTCCATCTGCAGGTGGTCGACTGCGACAACCTGCTCACCAATCAGGACGTGCTGTGGAAGCTGATGAGGGAGGACAAAACTATTGTAGCCCCCATGCTGGAGTCCAGAGCTGCCTACTCCAACTTCTGGTGCGGCATGACTTCTCAGGTAATGTACTTATTGTGATGTTGTCAGTTTGTCCGATTATCATCAGGTCAGACATGATCAAGTGTTATTTATATTCATATTTCCATCAGCGTCCTTTTTTAATCCAACCCATTGATTAATCAGTGAATACTGCACCAGGAAGTCATCTGCAAGATTAACAGAATGAGTAAAATGTCCTTTAATGCCTTTTTATGAATAATTATGTGTCCTGTTACCTTAATAACACACACAGCTGGTCTATAGGCATTGACTCGTGAATGTTATCACCACCTGCCTCATATTGTTTTGGCTTTTGCTGCCAAAACAGCCCTGACCTGTGACCTGTGACCTGTGGCCTGGTCTCCTCCAGAGCTCTGAAGGTTTGCTTTGCTATGTGACACCAACATGTAGATCCTTTAAGTGCTGTAATTTGAGCTGGGGCATCCATGGATCAGACATGTTTGTCCACTTCCACTTTGAGGCTCAAGGAATTTGGAAATCAACATTTAAAATCCTCATGCACCTCAAACCTTTCCTGAAGCATTCTTGCCTCAGAGCTGGGCTCGTTATCCTGCGGAAATAGTTCAGCCTCATAAAGAAATAGTTCAGCCTTATGAAGAAATAGTTCAGCCTGAGGAACAACACGACTCTTTCTGTGCAGTAGCAAAGATGCTTACTACCCACACTAATGAATGCAGAGACAGTCTGTTCCCTGGGATTTGCCTTTTACAGTGTCTATGTGCACTTCTCTCTAGGGCTACTACAAGCGCACACCGGCTTACGTACCAATCCGTAAAAGGGAGCGTCGAGGCTGTTTTGCCGTGCCGATGGTCCATTCTACTTATCTAGTAGATCTGCGGAAGGAGGCCTCCCGTCAGCTGGCGTTTTATCCTCCGCACTCCGAGTACAGCTGGGCCGTCGATGATGTCATCGTGTTTGCTTACTCCGCTCGCCGGGCAGGTGAGACCTTTAATTTACTGTCTGGCGTCCTCGCAGAGGTGGGGTCCGATTCAGAAGGCAGGCGTGAGGGTGAACGCTTGTTGGTCTGTGTTTGTCAGCCCCTGCGATGAGCCCCCCCACCCCCATCAGTGGAAGCCAGAGGTTATGATTCACCATTGCCACAGAAAGTGGGAACTAGAGTTCCCACTCCTTCCCCCTCTGAAGTGGAAGTTCTTCAGACATGAAAGAAAGTTGGGGCGGAACAAAGTTGCTATTGGATTTAATGTTTCTTATAATTAAATGCGGGATCAATTTCAATTAGTGCCTTTGGTTTGGAGCCAGTCAGAGTTATTTCTGTATATTTAGTTTGTTTATGCGGTATTCTCATTTACAGTTTATTAATGTAGTGCACTGAGAACGTACCATGGTGCCATGGTAACAGAAACAAGTTAGATTTACCCCTCTCTTCAAGTTAACGCTCTTTCAGAGTTAAATCCTCATTTCAGGTGAAATGAATCAGAGCAGTTTTCCCGAAACCGGCTTTTGGACCAGTTTTGTGTTCCTTTAATTTGTTTCTGAGTTTTGCTTCTCTTTTTCTTCCTAGATGTGCAAATGTATGTGTGCAACAAAGAAATCTATGGGTATTTCCCAGTGCCAATGCCCTCCCATGCCACCCTGAATGATGAGGGGGAAAGCTTTTTGCACACCCAGCTGGAGGTCATGGGTGAGTCAGAGGGTGAAAGGTCTCCCAGGAGACCTGTCGTGATAGAGTTTTGACCCAAGAAGCGTCTGAAGACACTCGATGTTCAAATCAGGTTAAAATAGGGCTTAGGTTTGCCTTTTAGCCACTTACCTCAACAAATACCTTGAAACCTTTCCTAAAGATTCTTTCTGAACTAGATTTCAGGTTTTAGGATTATATTTTTTTTTAATATTTTTTCTACAGTGTTGCAAGGTTTAATTTTTTATAGGGTAGAAATATAACGTGTATATACTGTAATAAACATGAATATGAATAACGCAGTATTTCTGCTACTACTACTACTTATTAGCTGGTTAACTAGTTAAATGTAAGTGTATTTTATATTCTCTGTTTAATTATGAGTCTTTGGTGTTGGAGCTCATTGAATACTCTCTTGGGAGCTCCATGGATCCCAGTCTGAAAGCCCTCATTTCCAGACATTACTTATTCTCTTTGTGTGTTACTGTATATACCACAACCCTTTTTTCTTCTCTTTTTGCCTTTAAAGTGCAAAATCCTCCCTTGGAGCATTCCGGCTTCCTGTCTGTTCCTCCTAAAAAGCCCAGCAAGATGGGGTTTGATGAGGTACACACACACACACACACACACACACACACACACAGTGCTCAGTGGCTGAAGCCTGTGTGTAAGGTTCCTTATGTGCACATGTCCTTGCGCACATCCAGGTGTTCATGATCAATCTGGTGCGGAGGTCTGACCGTCGTGAGCGGATGCTGCGAACTCTGTACGAGCTGGAGCTCAGCTGTCAGGTTGTTGCTGCTGTAGATGGCAAGTACGTTTCTCGTGGTCTTCCTCTCCTCCTCCTCCTCCTCCTCCTCCTCCTCCCGCCGTCAGCTTGATTCGCGCCCGTTCGGCGTGCGCTGTAGATTGATGTAGAGAGGCTGGGCTGAGAGACACAATCAGCATAAGAGCAGTGGCTGAGACCAGGCCTGTAGAGATTTCCTGAAGGAGGAAGTACAGCTTTGACCTTCAAATTCCCTCTCTTGTCATAGGAATTAAAAGACAGCTCGTCCTTTGAAACGTGTAATTACTACGATGTGTTCGTGCCATTGCTAACCACTCCATTGTTCCTCGCCTCAGAGCGCTGAATAAGACCGATGTCGAGTCTTTGGGGATTCATATGCTGCCAGGATATAAGGACCCTTATCACGGTCGACCTCTCACTAAAGGAGAACTGGGCTGTTTCCTCTCTCATTACAACATCTGGAAGGAGGTGAGACATGTGGACAGCCTCGTGTTTTGGCGAGCAACAACTTTCTTTTAAACTGCGCTACGTGCAGATTGTAGATCGCGGTCTGCAGACCTCCCTGGTCATCGAGGATGACCTCCGCTTTGAGGTGTTCTTCACACGCCGTCTGCAGACGCTGCTGCAGGAGGTGACCGCGCACAAGCTGGACTGGGATCTTATGTGAGTAAGGGTGCAGCGAAGTCCAGCGCCGCCATGCACAAAACGGCGGACTGTCAAATTCTCTGTCGCGCCTGACGTGAGAGGCTGTTTTTCCTCGACCGTGTCCCCAACAGATACATAGGCAGAAAGCGGATGCAGACGGACCACCCTGAGACCTCCGTGCCCAACATCCACAATCTGGTGGAGGCGGACTATTCCTATTGGACACTCGGCTACCTCCTGTCATTACAAGGAGCCCAGAAGCTCCTCAGGGCCGAGCCTCTGAGCAAGATGCTTCCTGTGGACGAGTTCCTCCCTGTCATGTACAACAAGCATCCGATGTGAGTACAAGCCTTG
This sequence comes from Arothron firmamentum, assembly GCA_016586285.1. Taxonomy (NCBI): domain Eukaryota; kingdom Metazoa; phylum Chordata; class Actinopteri; order Tetraodontiformes; family Tetraodontidae; genus Arothron; species Arothron firmamentum. The sequence continues at coordinate 103,974 of BJFM01000182.1, forward strand.
GCTCCTCCGGGCTGTCTCTTCTTCTTAAGCGCTTGTTAATCTGATCACATCCGCTCTGCTTTCCCTCATCAGTTCAGAGTACATGGAACCCTTCAAGAGGAGGGATCTGCGCGCCTTTTCTGCCGAGCCACTCCTTGTGTATCCCACTCATTACACGGGAGACACGGGCTACATCAGCGACACGGAGACATCGGTGGTGTGGGACAACGAGACGGTCAAAACCGACTGGGACCGAGCCAAGTCGAGGAAGACGCGGGAGCAGGAGGAGCTGAGCTTCGAAGCTCAGAACTCTGACGTGCTGCAGTCCGAGCTGGAGAAGTTCAGCTCCCGGGACGAGCTGTGATGAAGAGCGGAGAGGACTCACAGAGACACAGATGAGGGAACAAAGCTGTGATGTGGGGAGAAAAAGGAATCCATGAGGAGTGGTGAAGGTCTTCCTCCCTCCGGTTATTCATTCATGTTGTTGCAAACACAAGACACAACCAAAGTGAAATAGAATTCTACAATCTGATCTCGGTCTCTGAAGCGAGGAGGTTGGAGGTCACTCTCAAAGAGTCGGCTAGCAGCGTTTCTTTAATTTATTGAACTCAGGACACATCTCACGCTTAATCACGATCCCATTTGAAAATAAGCAGCAATAGTTGGGCAATATCCATTTTGTCTGCCTGGATCACCAGTTGCCATGTCTACAGACTGTTGACCTTCACGAGGGAGCAGGAATAAAGACAGAAAAACGAGGAACCATTTGGAGTTCCAAGAAAGAGATTTGTTGTTCGTATCTTCACGTATTCTGTCGCCTCATCAATGCATGCGTTTAATAGTCAGTCGAACAGAAGCTCGACTGACCTTTTTTAACCAAAGAATAAAACTTTTATAACTAAACCTTGTATTATTTTCATTTTTTCCTGATGGAGGTTTTGTTGGCTTTGAGTTAGTAGTATTGTAAATTAGACTAAAAACATCTTTTGGAGACGTGGGAAGACACAAGAAATGAAGGCATGATAGCTGGCATGACTTTAAGATTCATTTGAGTGTTTCAGCTTCGACTGAAGAGAATGGGCAGATTGTTGCTGCATGTTTGGAAGAAAAAAGTCTTAGATTTCAGATTAAAAAGGAACAATTAAACAAAAATAACTCGGCATGGAAATAGAGGATTCATTCCTAAATTTTCTGGAATATAGAAGGTATGGATTATAAATTTAACCATGAGATACGGGTCTGGCAAAATAAAAGCAGGGGATCGTTGTGTCCAGCGTGCATGTTTTCTCCAAATCTAAATCTAATCATTTTCCTCCATCTTAAAAACAGAAGAAAAGCCCAGGAACGTCCTGTCGTCTTGTAATCCCATTATCCTGCAGTGGCAGCTCGATCAAGGAGAAAATGCAAGATTTTCCAGAACAGTGCGGAGCGCTGAAGCCTCGGTTCAGCCTCGGTTTTCTACCTGAACCTCTAACAGCTAAATCTAACCCACCCAGCCTCTCTTCTCTAGTCCAGCCTGAATGTTTTTCCCAGCTTGCTTCTCTCTGTCGCCGGACCTCGGCTGCTTGAGCGGGTCGGCTCGGTCGCCTCTCTGAATGCGTTCATTCTGGGCCCACTGCGTGACCCCCTGACCTTTAGAACACTAGAATCTTTGTCCAATCAGAAATGATTAACCCACAGCTCATTTAAAAACAACCAAGAGAGAACATCGAGACCATTAAAGACAACCCAGGGATGCACAGCGATTCATAAAGAAATTGAACAGTTATCTCTGTTTTTCTAAATGTTTGAATGTAATGTGGGAACGTGCTGCTTTTGGTGACGACACGAGAAGCCGTGCACACGTTGGTGTTCTTCCACGTGCACTGGCAGACGTCTGTGTGACTCAGGCTAATCCTATTAGATCGACCTCTATATTTACCTCATCACTCTCACAGCTTAAGACAGTCCTTTCTCCCCCGCGTCTCTGCAGATCAGTACCAGCCACAGGAGGAACCTGCTCTGGGTTTGAGCAGAACCGGGCTGCCCTTGAAGCTTCTCTTCTTCTGTTGCTCATTAATATTATCTCAGCTGCTGCCTATTGCTGTAGCCTTTAAAGGAATGTTGTCTCCTGTCTCCAGTTTAAGCACGTCAATCCAATTTGTCCTGTTCCCTTGTTTCCTCTCACCTGCCCTTCTTCTCCTCAAGTAATAAGATTGCTGCTTTTTAAGACCCACATGCACGCGCACGACGGCAATCTCTGACTCTGAATGACAGCAGTGCCACACCTCCAGCGACTGCAGCCGTAATCGCACCCCCAGTTGACCACAGGGAGGGAGCTGGGGAAGTCAGACAGAGGACGAGCAAGGTGAAAGGTCTGAGGAAGACAACACGGATGTTGTAGAAAAATGGCAAATCAAGGAAGGATGAGCTGAAAGAGAGGTGAAACCGGATGAATTCGCTTCTTTTAGGGCTGAGTTTAGAGGTAAGGAAAACTGCCTGTGTGTGTGTGTGTGTGTGTGTGTGTGTGTGTGTGTGTGTGTGTGTGTGTGTGTGTGTGTGTGTGTGTGTGTGTGTGTGTGTGTGTGTGTGTGTGTGTCCAGTCTCCCTGGTCTGGACAGTGTTTGTGTTTGCTGTGTTTACCAGCGGTGCTTGATCTTCGTCACAGCAAAATCCCTTTTTCTCAAAATGTAAACGCAGCTCTGGCCTTTCGGACTCCTCCGGTAAATCCTCTTTTTATTCCCCGGTTTGGTTTAATGTGTTGCTCACTTTCAAACATCAATTCTTGAACTTCAGCCCTGGAAGTTTGGCTCCGCAGTCTCGGCTGGATCTGGCACAACGCGGAGCCAGAGAACCTAATTTGAGAGGTTATCGCTTTTGATCCGTTGCCCACGGCGACTGGTGTTACAGTGCAACACAGGCTGGCCGGGACAGATAAAGCACGTCTCTGAGCTGTCAGGTGTGGACTCTACATCTGCAATTTGTTTTTGTTCTGAGCGCTGCTGAAAAGAAGAAAAAAAAACACCAATGAATGACCCTAAACACTAACCCTGACCCCTAACCCTTAAAGACAAGCCTGAACCCCATACACACACACACACACACACACACACACACAGAGTGGATGAACTTCGGTTCAGCACATCTGTGGAGTTTAGCTTTTCTTGCGTTGCTGCTGCGAGTTCAATCCCTCCCCTCCTCAAACACCCACACAGGCAGCTAATTTCTTCAGGCTCTTCCTTTCCCCGACACTCTTCTTTGTTTATTTATTATAAATATTTTATTCTGGTAAGAAAAATATCCAAGGGCCAACTGAGTGGATCGTGATGTAATGCGGCACCAACCTGATTTCTTTATGTTTAGTCGAAGGAAGTAACCTGTTACTTCAGTTCCTGCTTTCGAATTCATCACATGCATTCATGCAACAAATGACGGTAAAAATCAGTAATGGAAGTACCGCCGTGCCGTGTTTCTCTGTCATCATCACCATCCAGAGGCCATCCATCTAGTTCCTTCACCATGGTGGACCTGTTCCTGAACCGGGTCCTGGTGGAGAACAACTGGGATCAGGACGAGCTCAACACGGAGCGCGAGATCGTCGGCATCCTCGAAAACCGCATCACGCTGCTTTTCTTTGCGTCCGCCACCTGCCAAAAGTGTCAGGAGTTCCTGCCTGTTCTCAACAATTTCTTCAAGAGGCTGAAGGACCCGGCTTACATCGAATACCCCAAACTGCTCGCCCTCATCTTCATCAGGTCTAGTTTTATCTCAACGCTGCACACAAATGCGGTCCCGTGAGCCCACCTTATCGCTCCTCTGTGTTATCATTCATGTGATTTCCATCTCTGCCTCCCGTCTCCAGCTTGGACCAATCAGAGGAGCAGCAGGAACGGTTTCTCAAAGAGCTGCACAAGAAGGTTCTGTTTCTGGCCTTTGATGATCCATACAGACAGTAGGTGGACGGAAAAAATGAAGTTTGTCCTGTTTATTAACACATTTGTGCAATTTGAACCTGTCCGAGGTCATGTGTTGTACGGGGGGTACTTCAAAATAAAAGCATCTGAAATTCTGATCATACAAAAATTGAAATGAAAATGAATTTTCATGAGGAGCAATCTGTGAGGTTTTTATTCAGAGAGAAACTGTCCATGTCTCCCTGTCTCAGGGAACTGCAGGCCATGTTTGAGGTGAAAGAGCTTCCCACAGTGGTGGTCCTTCGTCCCGATGGCTCCGTCCTCACACCAAACGCCGTGCAGGACATCTGCAGCTACGGCTGCGAGTGTTTCCGGGATTGGCAGGAGTCGGCGGAGCTGATCGAGAGGACCTTCATGCTCAACGAGGAGTTTGACAACCTGAATCTGCGCAGCGTCAGCGACCCTGTGAGGAGACTCAAATACAAGACGGAGGACGACAAGAGGAAGAAGAGGTGGTGGAAGCTGTGGGGCAAGAATAAAGAGGCGCAGGAAGAAGATGAGGAAAGTGCTGGAATGTGGGATGCAAAGAAGAGGGAGAAGGATAGGGGGGTGTGGAGGACGAAATGAAGGAATTAGCTGCAAATTTACAGGAAAAAACAAACTGAGCGTAAACCTATGTTGTCTTCTAGCACGACACCATTGCTGCGAGATCTGCTGGCATTACTACTGTACTTCACTAGCATGTTAAACATCATTATTAACTATTATTATGATTATTAAAAGACATTTTTAATAGGTGCACTTCATTTTTATGGAAGTGAGAGCACTTAAACCAGAGACCCACAAAGATTTTCGCTTTAAAAGTGGTGACAGATGTTCATGAGGCATCTACAAATATAAAATATGCCAAATTCGTTGTGTTTAAAGGGAAACTCAAAGTGCATCAGAGCCTGGTCGGACATAAACAAATCGTTATCTTCTTTAGTGATGAGGTGGAGGTTTGTGTTCAGTTAAAATTATTCTAAAATACTGACACAAAAATGTCTTCCGTGTTGCTGGTTTATTAAACACTACTTCTGATGGTGTGAACTCCCCCAACAAGAAGACATTTTGTGTAGATACGCAGACAAGCACTTTTTTAAAGGGACGTCAGCGTGAGCTGGGCCAGGAGCTGCGTTAGGTCACGCTTCCACAACATCTATCCCACCCTTCCATTCCGCTTCTTCCACGGGTTTGTCGGGTCTAAATAGGTGGCCCAACAGCTGTGGCAACAGTCAAGAAATCCAGGACGTACTGCCTAAGTGTGAAAAACAGCTCAATCACTTTAAATCACCTTTAAAAAAAAAGGTTGCCATGACAGCAGTAGTTGCAACGGCAGAGGGAAATATTAAATCTATGTTTACAGGCAGGCAGGTTTAGCCTATTTCTTTCTATTTCTGCAATTCTAATGGTTTTCAAAAAAGACTTTTAAACCCATTAGAATATGTAATGTCGGCACTGATGTGTCAAACACTGTTGTTCCGATCCTCTGATAGTGCCTGAAGGATAAAACACACTCACTTAAGGTCACTGTGTTTCTTTTATTAGGTGCATCTAATATTCTTTAATGTCTGTACTGTCACTACACACACACACGCACGCACGCACACACACACGCACAGGGAGGGAGGTGGAGTGGAGACGCGAGGGAGTGAGCTGCCATCATGATGAAGGAGGAAGCCGGTAACGTCAGTGATTGATGGTGATATGAACTGACGGGCCAGGAACCGGTTGGAGAACGACCCAGAAGGAGCTGAAGGGGTGAAGAAAGCAATCAAAGTGGAGGATGTTTTCTCCGGAGCTGTGGCTTCCGGGAGATAATATTTATAAGAGGTAAGCAACTGTGAGGATTATCCGATTAAACCGCCAGGTGATTGGGCCTGGACGCTCCAGCAGAGCTCTGGATGCTGAGTGGAAGCAGCGAGCTGCGCTCATCAGAGCGCTCTGATCTCCACTCAGAACTTTGCGGATGTCTCCTATGTTCTTCTCAGACTGGCCGTCAACGTGAGTTCCTTCCTGCAACAGTTCGCGCTCCTTCCCGCGCCCCCCCCCCCTCCTCTGTCATGGTGGATCTGTTCATCGGCCGGGTCCTGCTGAAGAACAACACGGACCAGGACGAGCTGGACACGGAACGGGAGCTGGTTGCGCGGCTGCAGAACCGCATCCTGCTGCTCTTCTTTGGGTGTGTCGTGAGCGAGAGCTGCCGGCTCTTCGCTCCCAAACTCTCCAGCTTCTTCAAGCAACTGACGGATGAATTCTACGTGGATCGCTCTGCTCAGCTGGTCCTCCTCTACGTTAGGTACTACACACACACACACACACACACACACAGAATTCTTTTCTCACTTCACCTCTTCTCTCTTTTATCCGTCAGCATGGACCAGTCAGAGCAACAGCTAAGCAGCTTTCTTCAAGAGCTGCCCAAGAAGTGCCTGTTCCTGGCCTTTGAGGACCCTTTTAGGAGGTGCGTGGTTTATCAGGGGTCATCAACCCTGTAATCTGTAATCCGCCTTGCAGGACCGGGTTGATGAGCACCTCGGTTTGGTTGGGTTTCGTTGTTGGCTGATGGCTCCGCCTCAATTGGAGAATAACTGATTGGATGTCCACAGGGAGCTGGAGGCCATGTTTAATGTGGAGGAGCTGCCCACAGTGGTGGTGCTGCGTCCCGACTGCTCCGTGCTCGCCCCCAACGCCGTGGAGGAGATCCTCCGCCTGGGCCCGGACTGCTACCGCAACTGGCGGGAAGCGGCGGAGCTGATCGACAGGAGCTTCATGATCAGCGAGGACTTTGAGCAGAAGTCCGCGCGCAGCTGGAGCGACCCCGTGAGGAGGCTGAAGTACAAGGTGGAAGATGAGCGGAAGAAAACGACGAAAAAGGAGAGGTGTGGGGGCGGGGAGGCAGAGGTAGACAGAAGAGGAGAAAAGGAAGAAGGGCTGCCATTTTGATGGTGAGCGGCGAAGCACGGCACCGCCGAGGACGTGATCTCGGCATCAGAGCAGGTGGAGACAAATGCTGCTGGGTTTCCAATCATCTCCACAACACGGCTCTGGAATGAAACCAACAGTTGTTTGTGTTTGTTGTTGTTGTTGGGTTTTTTTGTTGGGTTTTTTTTTTAAGATGCAATCAAAGGCACAATCTGTCAGTAGGTTCAGCAGCGTTGAAACAGAAACGGTGTTTATGAAGTCTGGCTGCACTCCATCACACACACCCGAAGCAATCACTGCCATTCAGAGCGGGGGCAAATTATAGAGACACCGGCTTCTCTGCTCATCAGTGGTTTCCGTCGATTCGCTCACGCCGATGTGCACGCTGCTCTGCTCACATGGAAGGTGCGCAGGCGCTGCGTTCACACACCCGCCTGGGCGGCTCCTGGTGCTCCGAGAGGCTTTACTGCTCCTCCTCGGCTGCACCTGGAGTTCAATATCGTGTTATTCGACCCGAGATGCAGACATGACAAGGTGCCCTTTTCGCTTTAAAACAGCAAAATGGCAGCCGGGTGGACAAAAGGTGACCAGATCAGAACAGCATCGGTTGGCGTGAAGGTGTGTCGGATTGATTCCAGGCCGCCCTCTTTGAGAGCAAACTGACAATGGCAATGCTGCCTCTCAGCCCTCCATGTGAACAAGGCTCTGACGAAGGTGAGCGTGCGTGCGTGCGTGCGTGTCTGCAGGAATGTGCTGCTCAGGCCAACACAACATCTGAACGTCACTGCAACAGTGCTCACTATTCACAGCAGCTCTCAAATGCTGCTCTGTAAAAAAAAAAAAATAAATAAATAAAAATAAATAAAAAAAAATCCTCCCCTCTTTTAATCACTCATAAAACTGCGTCTCCCTCTGCGTCCCGGCGCGCACACGAAGGCAGATGCGCGCTCCTGGGCGCAGAACGCGCAACAAGCGGACGAGTGGGGAGAGGGAGAGAGAGAGAGGAGAGAGAGAGAGAAAGAGGAGAGAGAAGAACGGATGCAAGGCGAGGCTAAGAGCACAAAAACCCTTTCTCGGTCGTCCAGCTGCAGATTTTTGTATTTTTTATTTTTCCCCCCAGCATCCTTCAAAAATACTCTTAAAAAGCCTGCCATATTTCCGCATCCCTGATGTGCTGTTGCATCTCTTCACGTTTCTTCAAGGATATGCAAAGCAGCTGCTGCCGTCGACGCGGCTTCCCGTTCAGCGCCAGGATGTAAGATCGGGGAAAATCCATGAGCAGCGGTGACCGACGACGCCCGGGCCCGATGCGCGGTGGTGATCGGCGGACAGACGCGGAGCGGCCAGCGTCGCCTTCGTTTGCGCCTTAGTTGTTATTTTCGTGCGTGATCGTCGTGTATTTTTTTCCCCCCCTCCATTCACCCGTCGGAGCTGCGAGGCCTGCAGCCCGCGCCATCTGTGGGCATGAAACCCGTGGGAATTATGATACCAACGTGACGCACAGTCACACAACACAGCGGGGAGAGACACCGAGCCTCGGCTGGACGGAGGGGAGGGTGTGAGGTACACACGGTACACTGATCACAGGGGAGGGGAGGGGGGGGACGACGGGGACGCCCAGTCCCAGTTGTTGGACACGTCGCGCTAATGACTGCTTTATAGCCCAGCAGGTGCCTCGATTATCCCCAAACCACGTTTGATTTGTTTCATGCATCGGGCGCAGCAGAGCAGGCGGAAGGGCGTGAGGAGGGCGCGGAAGATGCGGGAGACGCATTGAGCGTGGAGGAGGGAAAGCAGTGGATTGACGGTAAGATGTGGAAGAAGGCTGTGAGGATTCTCCCCCCACCACCCCCACCCCACCACCACCCCCCACCTCTCTCCCTCTCCCTCTCCCTCTCTCTTTCCCCCCGCTGTCAGGGGGCATTTGATCAGTGAGGGACAGCGATCTGATGCGCTGATGTGCAGGGCCTTACTGCGCTTGGCTGCCATTAAAGCTGGGTCAGTAGTAGTGTGGGGAGTCTGTTAGGCACGAGTGCGTGTGAAATATTAATGCCCACGTGATTATGCTCCTCGGGGCCTCAGAGCAGTGCAGGTAGAGAGAGTGGCGTCACGTCCCACGCTGGCCCCACCGGAGGGGTCCTTCTGATTTCAGTTGACTGTCACATACCTTCATTGCAGTGTCTGTTGTGCTGCAGTGAACGCGCACGCACGCGCACTCACATACACAATGTGATTCCTGTGAATGTTTGTCAGTCTGGTTTGCTGATTCACCACATATAAAAGAGAGCAAGAATGAGAGTGAGAGTCCTTTATCAATATTTCAGAGAGGGGATGAGAGGACTGGGTCAGTGGAGGAGCCCAGGCTGGCGAGATGAAGAGGAGGAGGAGGAGGAGGAGGGACTGTGAAGGAGAGAAATATAGACGGACAGAGGGAAAGATAAATGTGCAAAAGATGGAGTAAGAAACAGCTTAGTCACGAAATCCAGCTGACTGGCTATTAAAAATCTGAGAAAGGTTTTTTTAAAAATTTGATGTCATAGATTTTATATTTTTAACTGTTTTTATGCAAAGACGCCCGTTTTAGAGCAATTCGTGTCACCCTAACACAGGCTGATAGATGTCTGCGTTTGCAGTTTGGACCAGCTTGCACAGGTTCCTATTATGTCTTTTTGCATCAGGCAGACACAAAGAGTCGGCGAGTCTGTTTGTGCTGAGCGCATTTTACACAGCAAGGGGATATATGACTGTAATATTAATACAGCCGATTAGCATCAGCTGCTATTTCACTTAATAATGCTGCAGCTAATGTCCTTCTTCATTTGAGATGGACCCATTATTTAGTAATTAAATGCTGTCTATGAGCCTGTGCTTGGAGGGAATTTGAAAATAATGTTTCTCAGAACTTAAGACATCAGAGACACATATTATAATAAGAAAATGGTATATTTTGAAGAGCTTTTTGTCTTCTTTGAAAATGATTGAAATGTGCGCTGCTGAATATGAAAATATTTCCTTTCCTGTATTTTCCTGGGATTGATGGGATTGTGTCATTGATCAAGCTGATTATTTTCATCAAATAGAATTTGGCTGAATTCTTGTACCAGGTGCATCAATTACTATTGCATCACTGCAGAGCATTTGGAACCCAGATGGGGTGTTAGAATGTGCAAAAGTGTACCGCGAGCATGTAAAAATAACCACAAGGTCCGTGTTTGGTGAGTTAACAATGATGAAAATCCCAGATATAGATCTGCATTGCATGTGGGTTGTGGCGAAGCCTGCTATACATAGATGCAAACAAAAGCTGTTGTTTGAGCTCAGCTCCCCTCCGTCAACGAGGAGACGCGAGCCGCTTGTGCATTCGTGACCCCTCGTCACATGGATCAGTCACCTCTCGGTCCACGTCCAGGTGCTGAAACGGCCTCTGACTAATAGATTCTGCAGGCAACAAAACCAATGAGTGCAGATGTAAACGCAGGATACAAGTCAGCCCTGCTGATATGCAGCGCCTCACACAAGACTCTTTTTGATAATCGCTTACCTGCTCAAATTAAACTGGTGTGTCGGCAGCTGTAGACAGAAATGGTAAAACATTCCTAATTCCTAGTTTGCATTGAGATCATTTGATCTAAAGATGTACGCCACCATTTATGTAAAATCTAAATACACAAGGAACATTGTGTGGCATCTGTTTGGAGGTAATGTAGTGAATCAAGTAATGCTCACTGTCACATGTTGCTGTGTTGTTCTCAAACACACTAGCACAGCATCTCCAGGCCCGGAATGAACACAAAGCTGATGTAATGACAGAGAGGAGAGTTCCAGATGAGACGTCACGCTTTGCTGTAAAGAAGCTGGTGGGACACCAGATGTGTTATATTTTCATTCTTCTGCACCCTTTTTAATCTGTTCTTGACCAAAGCAGATGAATCTGAAGCTCAAAGACATTTAAAATTATATTCAAAAAATCAAATCAATACTATAAATTTGAAAATGAATAATATTACAGTTCAGTTCAGTTTATTTATATAGCGCCTTTTACAGTAAAATTTGTCTCTAGGTGCTTTACAGAGGCAGAAACCCAGAGCCTGAACCCCCAGGTCAGCACAGTGGCAAGGAAAAACTCCCTTTTAACAGGAAGAAACCTTGAGCAGGACCAGGCTTACAAGGAGGAACCATCCTGCTGAAAGCCAGCTGGGTAAAAGAGGGGGAGAAGAGGGAGACAGGACAGAGCGAGACAAACATAGCAAAGATAATATACATAATACATATTTACATAGTACAGCATAGGCAGGTGCTGACGGTAGATCATTGTAATCCCAATAACAATTCGTACTTTAATTAGAAAAAACATTATATATTGAGATGACTCCAGTTGTATGATTGTGGGTTTGATTGTTGAGTTGACACTCATCAAAAAGCAACACAAGGTTAAATTGTGAAATCATGTAAAGTTTTAATTATAAGTTACATCAGGAAAAATTAGAATGCATCAAAACCAACGTAGCGAGTGTTCTAAAGGAAAGTGAAGTGACGATGTTCTATAACTTACTAATTCTTGTTGATTAGGAAAACAGATGAGATGTGTGATATCTCTATCGTGTTAGTGGAAACAGTAGACGGCAGCTGCACCCAGCCTCTCAGGTTTCAGTCGGCACATCCTCCATCCTTCTGCACTCCTGCATCGTTGTTCAACCACAGATGCTGCAGGATGCTGCAGGAGCAGAGAGGATGCGATGTGACGGCACCAAATAACCATCCATCCTCAGTTCTCTCATTTTAAAAATAGAATTAAACAGATTAAATTATTTTTGGGGGGAGAGTCTAAGTAGCAGATGAATTACACGAGCAATTAATGATTTGAATTTAGGTTTGAAAATAGGTCTGCAGATCAGATCTATAGATCAGGTTATCTTCTATCCATCCATCTTCTGCCACTTCGGCCTCCGTCCCGCTTCGTTTTGACAATCTTTTGCGTCAAGAAATGTTTGCGTCCACACGAAACCGCTGAAGCGCTGTCATACATAGAACCGACCTGTAGGTGGTGCTGTGACGTAGCCTCATTAACACCAAAATGGCGGTGGTCGGTAAGCGCATGCGCGATTCAAGGAGGACGCGAGTTTCAAAAAAGATAAGTAGGTACGTTTCAGGATTTATCCACTCTGAGAGGCGTTTGAAAAAGTAACGTGTACGAGTTCCCGAAAAGCCGTTATGACAACAAAACTTTGCCATATACGCCCAGCGGGGCTTTTATCCCAGCGGGTGGGGGGTGCGACACACCCCGGACAGGTTGCCAGCTCATCGCAGGGCTAACATAGGGCACAAACAACCACCAAGGGTTGTTTTTAGAGTAGCCCCCCAAGTCCATGTCTTTGGCCTGCGGGAGGGATCCGGGCAGACCTGGGGAGAGCATGCAAAGTCCTCACGAAAAGGCCCCGAAGTGGTAGGTAAAAAAGCCCAAACGGGATTTGCATTACGATGCTAGGTGCTGTTGGATTATGTGCTTTCACCTTTTTTATAGTCGACTTGGTTCCACAAAAAGTAGATGACTTTGAAAATTGCTTTTAAAAGGTGATCTTGATCAATCCTGCAGCATTCTCCATCCTGGATGATGCAGGACAGCTCTGCCTGCATTTCCTGCCTACAACAACCCAAATGATTGACAGAGGGCAACACCTCCATTCCCCAAAGCCTCACATCAGTCAGACAAACACTTAACGGCTTTAAAGCCATGTAAGTGGCGTTGACTGGGGCGCGCAGGCCGTCTCAAAGCCGTGGAGGTCAGGGGGTTCGAAAGCAGTGTGGGGTAAAGGAGGGCACTTCAATGGTGTGTGAAAGCTGCTCCCAGTCTGATTATTAGAAACATCACAGTCCATATGTTTTGGATATTGTGCTGTAAGAAATCTAATGTCTTGATCCCTCTAAATCCCTCCCTTCCAGCACACACACACACACACAATCTCTCTCTCTTCCATTACAAACACACCTCCACAAGACTGTTTTGTAAATCTGGCCTTTGTAGCAATCCAGCCTCAGGCATCTTTAGCTCTGTAGCGAAGACACCCCCCAAACACACACACACACACACACACACACACACACACAGTATGGATATTAATACTGTTAGGCACCCAAATGAATTTATTCTCATTGTTAATACTGGATGTACTTTTACATGTGTATGTGTGCGTTAAATGTGTTTCACCTCAGGGCCATAAATCACACAGTCTAAGGAAACGCTTTTCATCCAAGTAGGCCGGCCAGAGGCCTGGGGCTGGATTTTGGTTTCAGGCAGGGCGCGTGGTGCTGAGAACAGGATGGCTGTGTGTGTGGCTTTGTCAGGGCCCATCAGTGTCCTTGCTCCACTTACTCTGTATCAACACTTTAGGGTGTGTGTGTGTGTGTGTGTGTGTGTGTGTGTGTGTGTGTGTGTGTGTGTGTGTGTGTGTGTGTGTGTGTGTGTGTGTGTGTGTGTGTGTGTGTGTGCGCGCGCAAACCCTGTATGAGCACAAATGAGTGCATGTCGGACATTTGTTGAGAAGTGACCTAAATCTGTCTGCCACTATTACCTAACAGGAAGATGGAGAGAAAAGCAAGTTGTGAATAAACACATATGTATGTACACAAACGGACGGGGACACACACACAAACACACACATGCGCGGTCCAGAGATCACGTACACACAGCAGCAGACCGGAATGCTAGACTGGAACAAACAAACATGATGGCCTCTATGATACAGGTAAGCCTCCATAATCCTTTCTGTTTGGGGCCAACAGGTCAGCGTATTGTCGCCAGTCATGTTACCGTTGTTCTCCGGTGACTCGGCCTCTTTTGGTACACAGGTCGTTTGCTAACACGCTCTAATATATTTAGCATTGCTAATAAAGAGACGGGAACACTCCTCACTTGCTCTCTCTCTCTTGCTCTCTCTCTCTCTCTCTCTCTCTCTCTCTCTCTCTCTCTCTCTCTCTCTCTCTC
>BJFM01000182.1:120885-135347 GCA_016586285.1 Arothron firmamentum
GGGGGGGGGGGGGATATGGTGGGTCTCTTTTGTGCTTCATTCTTTTAAGTAAACTATAATGTTTGTGGTGAGAATGGGTTCCAAAAGTCTTTATCTGTGCATTTTTTCTTTCTTTTTCTCCTTTTCCTTTTCTTTCTTGCTCTTTTTCTTGCTTTCTTTGCTTCTTGCTTTCTTACTTGCTTTTCTTTACTTCTCTTCTTCACCCTGACTTCTCTTTCTTTCTCTCCCTCTTTTTTCCTATGCTTGAGTAGAAGTGGACCAAAAAGGTAAAGACAATACACTGTAGCATCTTGATCTCTCCTTACCCCGAACCACCTCTCCTCTTTTCTATCCTCTCTCCGACCATCTCTCTCTTCCTCCTACCTTAGGACGTTGTTTCGTAGTCATGCTGGATGTTGCCCCTCCTTTTTTCATTTACACGGTTAATTTGTTCCATTTTATCCATCTCTTGTTGTATGGAAACCCCTTCTTTTATCCAGGTTCTGCACCTCGTCTTTCTCTTTCTCACGTCCTCTGTCTGTCTGCAGTTTCTTCCTGTCTTCCTCTTCTTTCACTTCTGCTCCATCTCAGTCAGTATGTTTACCTGCACAGTCGAGCACAGGAGGGTGATCAATAGTTATCGATAGAAAGTGTTGGACCTTTGTTTTTCTAATTGACCTATTACATCACAGCCCAAACAACCATTAGCTTGCAGTAAACAGGAAGCATCTTCAGGGGAAGAAAACAATATTTACAGCTGTGTCCATTTTGTCCATGCTGCAAGTTTGACTTTTTCTTAAAAAAGTGAAGCATGCCGCACCTCGTGACGACGTTCCTACCTGAACGCAGGTGGACTGACTGAGGTATAAGGAGAAGTAAGTCATTTAACCGGTTGTATTAGTCCAAGCCAAAAATTTAATTTAGTCCATTTTCAAGAAATCATCATCTAACTTCATATAAATGGACTCTCAGTGCTCACAGTCTTAAACCTTCTGTCTTTCTCTCTTTGTTTCTCTCTTTCTTTCTTAGCAGTCCTTCCTTCTGTTCAGAACATCCTCATGCTTATTTTCCCTTTTTCTTCCCCTATAGGAAGAGTCCCTTATTTATCTTCATAGGAAATCTCAGACCAAATGTGTGTGATTATACAGTTTATTCGTCCGGATGTGTGCTTACCAAGCACCGCTTATATGTGCGAGTGTGTGTGTGTGTGTGTGTGTGTGTGTGTGTGTGTGTGTGTGTGTGTGTGTGTGTGTGTGTGTGTGTGTGTGTGTGTGTGTGTGTGTGTGTGTGTGTGTGCATGCCTATTTGCATGCCAGTGTGTGACTGTAAAGTACACATGTGTCCATACAGTTATTGGCGTGTGGGTGGACCAGTCGTTGTGCCCGACCTAAACTAACCTGCCCTCTCATTCACTTCAAGGCAACATTTAGCCCCGCCTTCTGCGTCCCTGATTCTACCTCACACTCTTTTTCGCTCTTGTTGCACTAACCCAAATCGACACACACACATGCATATACACAAGGCACACGGACACACTCACACCTTTCATTGCAGTGTCCCCGTTGTGTTAATCACCACACACACACTAGCAGTGTGTGATTTTCAACACTTTAACATCACTTCTGTTACTCGCCTTTCGAGACCAGCACAGGTGTTTTAAATCCTTCTCTTTTTCTCCTCATCTTTTTTCTTCTCGCTACATCAAATGCATCCAAATCATACATCCATCCTTTTTCTCTCCACATCTGCTTCTGAAATCTGTCCACTCTTTTCTCTCCCTCATGTTCCCTTGCTCTTCTTCTCACTTACTCTGTCTCTTCTTCACATCCTTCTGTCTCCCCCTCTTAACTCCCACCCTCCAGTTTTCGTGTGCCCTGGCTCTCTGCTCAGCATCCAGCCGGCCTCCTCTCTGCTGGAGGCAGAGCACCAGTCGGGTGCGTGGTGCAAGGACCCACTGCAGGCTGGTGACCGACTGTATGTCATGCCGTGGACTCCGTATCGGACAGAAATGCTGTATGAGTACGCCTCCTGGGATGATTACCACCAAAATAGAGCCACCACAACCTATAAGTGAGTCATGGGGCGTGTGTAACGCTATAAGACCAAAACGTGTTATACCCTAGATAAGGTTAGTTTGGCTTTGGGAGGGATCAGAATTCATACACACGCACACACACATACACACAAAGCAACCGTTTGGATTGTGAGGTGAAGCTACTTTTTTTTCATTGTGAGCACCAGCCCAGAGAAGCAATCATATTGATCTCAATCAATTTGCCAACATTTACTTTCTAAATTAGGGCTATGTTTAAAATGTTAAATTAATGATTAAAATACGCATTAAAAAAACAATCACAAGTTTAAACATGTCATGGTGTTGGGGCTGGCATTTATTCTGTTATGGCCCCTTGACACTGATTGCATTTTGGGATGGAGTGGTCCTGCTCTACAGAACAATTCCTTTGTACACAATTTAATAATGCAGCTGGGTCATTTTCAGATTAAGATTCTCAGGGACACGGATAAGTTAGAAGGCCGCTCACTCTTTTGGAAATCTATAGAATCTTTGCATTCACAAATCTTTCTAGCAAATGAGCCCAACTCTTTTTAGCTTAAATTCTTGTGTAATGATAAGCAAATGAGTGACGTGATTTCTATTCTACTGTTATGCTAATCGTCATGTCTTATTGCTCTCATAGGTTGCCCAGTCGGGTGGACGGGACGGGCTTTGTGGTGTATGATGGTGCCGTGTTTTATAACAAGGAGCGAACGCGCAACCTGGTTAAATATGACCTGCGGACACGCATCAAGAGTGGCGAAGCCGTGGTGGTCAATGCCAACTACCACGACACCTCCCCGTACCGCTGGGGAGGGAAGTCAGACATCGATCTGGCGGTGGATGAGAACGGCCTCTGGGTGATCTACTCGACCGAAGCCAATAATGGACGCATCGTGGTCAGCCAGGTGCGTGATGACAAATGAAGGCAGAGCTATGAAATGAAGGACACTAAAAGGATGCACTGAGTCCTCTTGCCTCCCTCCCTCTTTGCTGTAGGTGAATCCATACACCTTGCGTTTCGAGGGTACTTGGGCCACGGGATTCGACAAGCGAGGGGCAAGTAACGCCTTCATGGCCTGCGGCGTGCTATACGCTGTGCGTTCAGTCTTCCAGGACGATGAGGGGCAGGCGGAGGGGCGAGCAGGTAGCGACATGGTGGTCTATGCCTATGACACCAGCCGAGGACAAGAGCTGCCCGTTCAAATACCGTTCCCCAACCCTTACCAGTACATCTCATCCATCGACTACAACCCCAGAGACAACCAGCTTTACGTCTGGAATAACTACAATGTGCTGAGATACCCGCTGCAGTTTACACCGCCGCCACCTACAAAGGGTTTGTGGAGCAAGTTCCCTTTTATGCTTGGCCATTATGGATGAATCAACAGTATTTCTGTCCCCCCAGGTCCGCTCTCCTCTCTGATGACGACAGTCCGTTCTTACACAGCCACCGTTGCTTTGAGCCCAGCGAGGCCATCAGCCTCACACCCCATCGGTGTCATCAACCGAGGACCCTTTGATCAACGGCCCATAACAGCTATGGTTCCGCTGACGCCACGACCACCATTACGCGTCCCTTTGGCTCCAGGGGGATCAGGCCAGGTGGGCGGTTGCGAGGGTCGGGTGGCACGAGGGGTGCAATGGCCACCGACCCTAATGGGAGAGACAGTGGAGAGGCCCTGCCCTAAAGGCTCCCTGGGTAGGTCAATATCTAAATATGACCCTGAAGAAGCGTGTGTCGTGTTGCAGTTGCATGCGTGCGCCCATATTATATTTCCACCTGAAATGGAGTCGCGTGTCCTCTCTTTGAACCTGCTGGTAGAGAAGAGAGAAGAACAAAATAGGCAAACGCTTGCTGTCACTGTGCAGCTGCCTGCAGCTTAGTGTCCCATTGGAGCCAAAGCTCTCGTGCTGATTATGAAGATAAATATAGGCAGCAGGATTGCTTTCACTGAACACACTTTATAGTAAGACTGTTGCAAAGAGACGTTATTGACGCACTGGAGAAGCCACTCGAATCAGCCCATCTGCCTTTAATTTAGATCTTTCAGGGATTCATTAAGACCAAAAATAGCCAGAAGAACAGTTAGTGATGATGATTCCACATACTTGATGTTAATAAGTATGTTTGGCAAAGAGGTATTTCATTGGTGGAAACTGCTTTGCTCACTTTTTTGGAAAGTGTCGACTGCCTAAAGTAGCATGTCCATATGTCCTTCTGTCAGACACAGTTTAATTATTAATTGTGACTTTGGACATCAGTGGTTACAGATCAGGGAGGCTCTGAATCCGAATGTTTGTACTGACCCCAAACACAAGGATCATTTCACGTGAAAATCAGCTGCGATAAAAATGTTGAAACGCCTCAGCTCCCAAAACTCTTTAGAGAAACATGAGTTCTGTCCGCCCCTCGCTGCAGGTATAGCCTCCTATCAGTGCATGCAGTCTCCAGTGGGCTGGAGCTCCAGAGGACCTGACCTTTCCAACTGTACTTCTCCCTGGGTCAGCCAGATTGCACAGAAGGTTAGTCACAAATGCAATCAACATACACAGACGCACACACACGCACACATAGATGCCCTAAAGCCAGCCAGCAAGCACTTCTTTTGTAAATGTCAATATATTTGACATTATAAACATGCTGCCTCACAATAGATTAAGAGTGGAGAGAACGCAGCCAACATCGCTGGCGAGCTGGTCAACCTTACGCGTGGGCTGATCTATGCCGGTGATGTCAGCATGTCTGTCAGGCTAGTTGAGCAGCTACTGGATGTCCTGGATTCCCAGCTCCAGGCCTTGAGACCAGCCAACAGAGAGTCAGCAGCACGCAACTACAACAAGGTAAAATGTGCATGTTGTCAAGGCAGATTTGTACGTGACCTTTGGAATGAGATCTGTGACGCCAGTGATGAAGACCGGATGCTTTTCTTCCTTTCAGCTGCAGAAGAGGGAACGCACATGTAAAGCTTATGTTCAGGTAAGGCAGCCGCACCGTTGGAGGCGCGTAAATATGCAATGATGAGCAGCCTGAAGACAAATGTCATGTCTCGTCTCCTGTCAGGCGGTTGTTCAGACTGTTGATAACCTGCTGGGTCCTGAGGCACTGGTGTCTTGGGCAGATATGAACAGTGTCGACCAGTCACGCTCAGCATCCCTGCTGCTAGATGCGGTGGAAAAAGGAGCATTTTTGTTGGCTAACAATCTCTATGAAGGACGTTTCAGCGACAGGGCTCCAAATGTTGGTATGTCTTTGTGTCTGTGTGTGTCTGTGTGTCTGCGTGCGTGCGTGTGTGTGTGTGTGTATAGGTCTGAATTCCATTATGTTTTTTCTGTGTGTACACAGATCTGGAGGTGTATGTGCTGAACACTGAGGCAGACATGCAGGACCTGACGTTCCCCCACTCCTACGACAGTGACAGCATCCTGCAGATATCAGCACTGGCCTTGCAACAATACAGCAGCAACGGTCTGTTGCACACAACCAAAATATCAGAAGTGCTGCGCCATATTGCCTGTGCTGCTCTCTCCACATTTAAAAAAAAAAGAGCTTGGCAAAGTGTTAGTGAAATAAAACTTTCTCCCCTTGCTGCACAGGTCAAGTGAAGCTGGTCCTCACGCTCTACAAGAACCTCGGCTCCTTCCTGACCACTCAAAACTCCACCCTGAGACTCAGTCTGGGGCTAGGGCAGGGCTCGGACACAAGACGCAGGACCCTGGTTGTCAACTCCCATGTGATCTCTGCTTCCGTGCACAGAGGATCTAGCAGAGTGTACCTCTCTGAGCCGGTCATCTTCACCCTCAGGCACCTCCAGGTGCAGTTGGAAGCTTCTTCATCTCTGTTTTAAGATGTTTGTTTTGATGGATCAGATTTACCACCCTGCAGAATCGTGTACCTCTGTACTTTAACGAGCAGCTAATGTTTATGTGTATTCCTTCATCTGTACAGCTGGAGAACCACTTTGGTCCCAACTGCTCTTTCTGGAATTCGTCAGGTGTCTCTGGGAATGGCAGGTGGTCCACACAGGGCTGCCGTCTATTACACACCAACAACACGCACACGACCTGTGCCTGCAACCACCTCTCCAGCTATGCTGTCCTCATGACTTATGAGCAACCCGCTGTACGTAACTTACAACGAAATAAAGCAGGTTTCACCCTAAATCGCTTTAACAGCACAGAGGAAGCAGATGTGTGGATGAAACCAGCCTCTCAGTTTTAACTCTATTGTTGTTAGAAGAGGTTTTATTATTCCATGTTTTTTTTAAAGAGGGATGTATCAAAACATGTCTTTATAAATCTACATCTGGCTTTGACAAGTAGTGTTTTGTCTGTATTTAAAGTTAATCACACAAGAAACTGATCAATTCGTTGATTGCTGTAGTCTTGTAATTCATGTCTTTTCTTTGTTAGGTGTGATTTTACTAATTTCACTGGATGTTATGTAATAAATGGTTACACATCAAAAGCATGATGCACACACAAAGCATGCACTTGTCTTCTCACACTCGGCGTGCTTCTCTTCTGTGTTCTCTTCTGGGGGGGCCCTCCTTTGCAGTTTGGGGCTGGTGTCGAGGAGCTTCTTGTCTTTGTGGTGTCCTGGGTCGGCATCTCAGTGGCTTTGGTGTGTTTGGTCACCTGCCTTACCACCCTCTGCTGCCAGGGGGCGCTTTGGCACACAGACCACAGCACCATCCACTGCAACCTGTGGGCCAACCTGGTCGTCACTGAACTGCTCTTCATCGTCGGCGCCAACAGGACTCAGTACACAGTGAGAGATTTGTGCTTGATCCAGTCTAGATTATACCTGAAGTGGAGAAGCATGGGGGTGCTAATTGTGTTGGAATGGCCCTGTTTCCAGGTTGTGTGTTCCATCACAGCTGGCCTGCTGCACTTCTCCCTGCTGTCAGTGTTTTGCTGGCTGTGTCTGGAAGGTGTAGAACTCTGTTTATTACAGCGGGAGGTATTTGAAGGTCATAATTCCAGGAGGAAGTATTTCTACCTGTGTGGTTACTCCATTCCTGGGCTGGTGGTGGCCGTGTCTGCAGCCATAGACTTCAGAGGCTATGGCTCCAAAACTGCGTATGTTTTTTTCATTTTCAGCACACATCAACACAGACATTATAGTTTACCTCTTAATTATGTGTTTCTTTGCCTGTGTGTGCATAGATGCTGGCTCCGCTCCGATAACTACTTCATCTGGAGTTTTCTTGGGCCTGTTGGTGCCATCATCACGGTGAGAGTCCCTGCCTCCATAGAGATGGTGTTTAAGCTCAAACATCTTATTCACTGTGTATTTTGTTCATTTTGTCTTAGCTGAACCTGGTTGTCTTGGTGATGACCCTACACAGAATGCACAGCACTGCTGATTTAAAGCCGGACTCTGGTCGCCATGACAATCTGAGGTAGGAAAGCCCAACAACAAAATAAATTATATCAGTGGAAAAATACTAGTAAATGTGTTGTATAACTGTTAAATATGATTTTGTCAGAGTTGCACATACAAATGAATTTACAAATTTTACTGTTATAGTAACTCAACAGTTTTAAAGAAACGTTAAGTAAAAGAGAAAAATAAACTCAAAAACACAAAAAAGTAATATGTACAATAAGTGGTAAAAGGTGATGACAGAAAGAAAGAAAAAACAGTATTTATATACACAGCCTCAACCATTTAGATGTGCAGTGGTGAGATGTTATTGCGCAGGTGACTATGGATATATAGCAGCTATTAATTAACCGTATAAAGGAGATGATCTAATGAAAAAAATATATACAATAAATAAATATAAATACAATACGTATGTGTGTGTGATATAGGTCATGCACATATATATGTATATCCTAATAGCATAATTAGGCTAATTCTGCTATGAGGCTAAGTCACATTTGAACATTTTTTAAGAAGACAAGAAAAAAATACATTTTTTAGCAAGCACATTGGTATTTCTTATTTTTTAGGCTAACTATATATATATATATATATATATGATATGATATGGTTATATCCGAGGTATTTAGAGGACATCACCTGGACTTCAGAGTTTTTGGGTGTATTGCCCTTAAGCTCCATAAAAGTGCCTGATATATCTACTGTTGATATTGTTGAATTTGACATTAAATTAGTGGCGATGCAACAAACACAGTGGATTATTTACTATTAAAAATACCCTGCATCGCACCATTCACAGAGGATATCAAACCTGATCGGCCATGACTGAAAACAGCCGTGACAAAACTTTTAATGGTGTGTTTCTCCTATTTTGGAGCTCCACAATGCGGCGCTTCACCTGTGCATGTGTGCACCGGCGCATACTGAGACAGACACGCAAACTCCCAGCTGTGCTGTGTTCTGGTGCATGACTCCTTCACTCCTCTCAACACCTTAATGGCTCATCGTTTTCCCAGTTTTCTTGTTGGGCCAATGATGTTGCAGATGCTAAGGTGCAGATATCTGGGAGTGCTTTAGAGACTTCTATTTCTATTGCTTGTTTTTTTAAAGTTAATATATACTGTATCATCGGCATATCTGAACCACAAAGACCCGAGAAAGTAAAATAGAAAATCATTGGAAAAAATCAAATCTGGGAAGTTTGGTTGTGACTTTGCCCTTTACAACAACAACAACAACAACAACAACAGCAGCAACAAAAATCATTCAAATGTGCTTTCTCTGGCTTCTGCAGGGCGTGGGCAGTGGGCTCCCTGACTCTGCTCTTCCTGCAGAGTGTCACCTGGTCCTCAGGCCTGATGTTCCTGTCTGCTCCGTCTCTGCTTCTGGCTTACCTTTTCTCCTCCCTCAACACGGCGCAGGCGCTTCTTATTACGATACTGCACTGCACCCTGGCCAGAAAGGTCTGCCTGATAGCTGCCTGCAGGCATCCGTCCGTGACAGCTCCAGTTGTGTGTAACACGCGCGTTTGTCCACGGCAGGGTCAGAAAGACTACAGCAGGTGCCTGCGACTCTCGCAGTGCTGCGTCACGTCTTCTTCCAGCTCGCCGGACTCCGTGAAGGGCGCGGCCCTCCGCTCCAACAGCCGCTACACCAGCAGCCAGAGTCGGCGCGCGACAGCGAACAGACAGGTTCGCCTCACTGCACCGCACCTGCGCAACTCCCCCCCCCCCCCCCCCCCCCCCCCCCCCCCCCCCCCCCCCCCCCCCCCCCCCCCCCCCCCCCGAATGAGTCGCTGTTGTCCTGACGGGGGAATATTTCTTTCAGAGTCGCATCAGGAGGATGTGGAACGACACCGTTCGCAGACAGACAGAGTCGTCCTTCATAGCGGCAGACATTAATAACACCCCCACACTTAACCGAGGTAACGATGGTCTGGTTTTTTTGCGTTTTTTTAAATGTCAGCCTGTCCTGTTGCAAAACATTTCTGACCTGTCTGGCCGTCCATGTGCAGCTCCTCTAGGGAACCACTTTCTGACTAACCCAGTGCTGCAGACCCACGCTGGAGCGTCGCCCTACGACACAATGTTAGCTCAAGGCTACAATCAACCCTTCACTGCCACAGGTACATTTGAAAAACTTCCTATAATTTGTCCATTTTTAACAGCGAACCTAATGCACCTGCCTTATCTTGGATGGGGTTTTTGTGGTTTATCTAAACTCACACGTACTGAGAGCACTTTGCAAGTCTCTTATGAGGGTGAGAAAACCAGCCTGGCGGCGAGCGGATTTTAAAAACACTTATAACTGTTTTACTTTCAGTGTTATTTTGTTTTCTTTTGTTTTTTTTTAACTTTGAACATTGGAATGTCTGTCTTTCAAATGTTTTTGACACTGTCCTTCTGTGTCTCTCTGTCTTAACGTGGACCAGTAGGAACCTTCAGAAACAAACCGAGTATGAGCTCTCATTTATTGTGCTCGTTCAAATCATTGAGCGTCACCTTGTGATTCATTAACAACCCCTGCGGTTTTGGCACGTTGTAAATATTCACAGACCATGATGACATAACACACATCTGAAGCATCTGGCAGCATCAGTCAGCATTTCATTGGTGAACAGAGTCGATCTCCAAAGCTGGTCAAAGACATGTGTTCAAACGTTTCCGCATTCATTCATAAGGTCACTCGTGTCACTTTTCTTGTGTCCGTTATTGCTCACTGGTGTCTCCTTTGTCTTCCAACAGAGGGTGGTGTGTCACAGAGCCAGGAGTCCCGCGGAGTGGACAGCGTTTGTCTCAATGGAGGATACACGCCCAACACCTTCACCCTGCACGGTCTGGGAACTACGCCCGGCTCTCGAGCCGGAGTGGTGGGCAGTGCTGACCTTTTAAGGGAGGGAGCAGTTGGGATGGGAAGCGATGAGATATCCCCGGCCCTCCTGACCCCTCACGGAGCCCCAGAGCTGGGAGGCGGAGCTGGGATGCGTCGTAACCTGTCCGACGCCGCAGCTCTGGAAAAGATGATCATCTCCGAGCTCGTGCAGAGCAATCTGAGGCCTTCGGTGGCGATGCCCGTTCCCCCTGAGCGCTACGGAAGCCTGGCCAGGCCTCACCACAGGTCAGCTCTCACTCATGCCACCACTTTAACTCCACACGCACAGCTGCCCCAAGAGGGTTGGTCGGCAACTATTACGCCAAGCACACGCCGCAATGGTCAGGAGGGCTGGTCACATGCTAAGCAGCACACGCAAGATGCGGAGACGCATTCCACAATGCGTGGGCAAGACGGCTGGTCGCATTCCCGCGTTTCTGGAGACTGTGAGCCGCACGAGCCTCTAAAAGATGCGGACAGGGCTTTGCAAGGCACTCTGGGTCGCCGAGGAGCGCAGGACAGGCAGCAGGCGCGCCCTCCCGACCTTCAGGCGCGGCCCTACGCCACCCTCAGCCGGACCCCTGGCACGCTGTCCCGCCACCGCAACACAGGGGATTCAAGTGGAATGGCAGACAGGGACAGGGAACGGGAGAGGGACAGGTATCGAGACAGGCCCCTCCCGCCTCCCCCGCCCCCGCCCCCGCAGGAGTCAGAGCCCCTGTACAACGCTCTGGAGGAGCCACTGCTGATGAAGCAGAGGGAGGCAGGCATGGAGGCATGGAGAGGCAACCAGGAGCGGGACGTGGATGAGACGTTTCTCTTAAAAAGAGAAGGAATGATGGATGACTGGAGGGGAGTAAATGACAGGGGGAGGGATGAGCCCTTTGCATCCCAGATGAGAGATGGAGAAATGGATGAATGGAGAGGTGGAATGGAGAGAGGCAGGGAAGAGTCTCACTTACTGGAGAAGAGAGGTGGGAAGATGGAGGTTTGGCAGGCAGGAGCAGACACACAGCAGGGGGAGACTTTTATTACACAGAAGAAAGATTTTGGGATTGATGGATGGCGTGGTGGGATGGAGAGAGAGAAGGATGAATCCTTCTTCTTAAAGGACAGAGACAGGTGGAGACCAGGGAACGAATGGGAGAATGAGAAACCGAAGGAACGGGCGGTCGACGTGTGGAGGGGAGGAATGGATGTTGACAAGGAGGAGCCCTTCCTGTTTGAGACCAAAGACAGAGGTCTCGATCTGAGGAAGAGGGGCTCTCTTCGCTACCACGCCGAACGAGAAGATTCAGACGGCTTTGCCCTGCCTCTGACCCCCGACCTCGACCTTGATCCTGATTCCTCACCTATTTATGCTAGAGATTCCAATCCTTCCCCGCTCTACCCGGGCGATCGCGGCTCGCCGCCGCTCAGTATTTTCCCCCGAAGCTCCCCGCCGGCTAACATCTTCTCGTCTCGAGACGCTCACTCGCCGCCGAACAATGTGTACTCCCAGCACTCCCCCCAGGTGTATAGCCGAAGCAGCTCCCCTCCTCGCTTCTACACCCGCACCTCCCCTCCGACTCTCTCCTATCCTGACAGCAGCCCCGAAGGTCCAGAAGAGGTCAGCCCCACCGGGCAGCCCCAGCGGCCCACGTTAGAACTCCCCTACAGCCTCGGGCGGCCCCCGCTCGGTCCTCGGCCTAATCACCTGCAGACCTTCTACCAGCCACCACCGCTGGCGTCCAATGGGGAGGCCGTCTACACATCAGAGCCCACCTCCTCTGAAGGGGATGACGGACAGATGCAGCGGGTGACGAGTCTGTGACTAGGGCGGTGGTGATCGGGGCATAGAAACCAGGCAGGAGAAGGAAGACGCTAATCAAAAGGATTAAAGTGAATGATGATGATGATGATGATGATGACGACGACGACGATGACGAAGGCTGCAGATTATCAATGACACCAGAGCAACGGCTCCTTCCTGCTTCTATCTCCCGACCACCACGAGACTTCCCCCTTTTCATGTTTGGTTACTTTTCTATAACTGTGATCCATTTCTCGGTTTCCTCCTCCTCCTCCTCCTCCTCTTTCTCCCCGAACCCTGACTGTGTCTCCCTCTCTCATTGGTGCTTACCCTTCGTTACTCCATTATTCAGATTTCTATCAGTTCGTCGGCTGGCTGTTTTTCCTCTCCCGTAGCAAGCAGTGTGTCAAAGAAGCACTTGTGTGTTGCCAAAAAAAAAAACTTTTCAAAGAACATGTGCATGATTTTATAGTGGCTTTACACAGCTACATAATGTAGGAAGAAAGTAAGAGTGTGTGTGTGTGTGTGTGTGGATGCGTCTGTGAGGGTGTGTGTCTCTGTATATACATCATTCTTGTATAATTAATGTATCACAGTGAAGCATTTTATCAATATCTACGGGGGGGGGGGGCTCTTACATACATGCCTTCCAGCTGATTTTGAACTCTTGCTCAATCCCATGGACACGAGGCCGACCCACACCCACTCTTGTACCTGATGCTAACTGTTGACGATGGAACTCACAGCAACAGAACTCTTGACTCCAGAACCAGAGATCATATTAAAACCTCAGAACTTTTCTGCAACCCCCCCTGCGATTCTTGTACATATTGACCTCAAGTGATCGTCTTGTATTGCTATTGGAGTTCAAGTAAACATGTGAAACCAACGTTTCCATTCTGGTTTTTTTTCTTCTTATCATAGTGTTGGGTTGGGTAGATGTTCTTAATTAAGTGCGATTGCAATATGTGAGTAATACATAGTTAGTTATGTTTCACCTCCTCGGAAAGTAATTGGAAGAGGGCAGGCCACCAAAGTCAGAATTTCATTTATGTAAATGAATCATAAGGCGCCCAGATGTTGTCAAAAAACATAAACAACACAGGTCTGGACCCTGATAGGATTCCCTTTCATTTGATTTAACTTTAACATTAAATCCAGTAAATAGTCAAAAAGTTCCTGATTAGCCTGCAGTGTTCACCATTTTTTAAAGGAAAGGGTTACATCGTATTAAAGAGTTAATTTAATACATTTGTGTATAAATCGATGTTGAATTACCCAGAAATGTATATATAAAAACAAGAGCAGTTGGATTTGTCTCCAGCTTGTCCTCCCTGATAGAGCGCAGACCTGCACGATCTCAGATATGAACATCTTGGGCCATTTACAGGGCGCAACCATTTGATAAGTGCAAGGACACATCACTGCTGGAAAACTGCTCCCTTCCAGATAAACCTGCTCCGCCTGATCGAAAAAGAAAAGAAAATGTCTACAGACTAAATATACTGTGGCAGTTAAAATTAAATTTGGCAAGACAACAGGAGTATTAAGCTATTACAACGGGAAATCTGCTATGGTGCTACAAGCACAGCTTCCAGGAATCATGAAGCCTTACCTACATCAGAGTTCTTCTGGTCATTAGTCAATTAATCAGGTCCCACAGCCCTCAACCGTGTGTTCTGAATTAAAATGTAAAAATCTCCAGGATCTAAGGATATTTTCAGCTTTCGTTTAGTCTCAGATCACTCCCTGCGTGTCTTCTCTCTGTTCTCATCTGGTCTTTAAAGCCGAGGCAGAGCGCTTTCGCAGGAGTTCTGGTGAGCTGACGGGTCAGGCCAAAGTCTCAGTGGCAGACATGGATGAGATCTGAAAGGCCTGACATGCAGAACCGGGACTCAACTGCAGCACCGGCTTCAACCGTCGAGCTCGGAACCGAACCGACGCAGTGACCCGCTCCAGCGATGGTCAGAGGATCAGAGGGCGCCTCTGGGGTGCAGGTGTGGATAAGTGGTGATGAAACCTCTGCAAGGTTTCACACCTAAAGAAGAAGACTCCGGCTGCAGGGGAGGAGGAGAGGAGGAAGAGGAGAGGAGGAGAGGTCACGCGCGAGCAGCAGCATCTGCACTGAGATGTCAGATGTCCTGGACAGAAACTAAAGACAAAAAAACATAAAGAAACAACAAAATTGCTCAACGTCTGACTGCCATACCCACGCTTGCCTTCTCGCCAAGATGTGAGTCTACTCAGCTCATTTCCCTCCATCTTGCATCTATCGCCCTGAACGATCTGTGTGTGTGTGTGCGCGTCCCTGTGTAGGCGAGTGTGTGTGTGTGTGTGTGTGTGTGTGTGTGTGTGTGTGTGTGGGGGGGGGG
>BJFM01000182.1:151144-168737 GCA_016586285.1 Arothron firmamentum
ACATGCGTGGAAATATGATCATATAGTCATGCACCACTGATTCCCAATACACCACAAGCCAGTAAAACCAGTTCCCAGCAGTCCCAAGCCACCAATCCAAGGCCTCACGCTCACACTCAGTGCACGTGTATGGTTGTGATTTTACCTGGGTATTCCTGGAGGCAGTGCAGGGGGCACTCGAGCTGGCCTGGAGGGTAAATGAGGAACAGCAGCGCTGGAATCTCCTGCGTAAGCTGTCTGGCCAGACACAGGACGGGAGGGCACTGGTGGCGCTCCGAACGCTGGTGAGGGGTTGCGAGGGGGCGGGGGACCTGGTACGTGCCCTCTTACTGCTGGGGGTCGGCTGGCAGGGAGCGCCGCTGCCGCTGATGGGGGACTGGAACCCGGAGAACAGTGCTGAAGGTTATTTTCTTTCTGCTATCAGCACAATTAGTTATTAAATAAGAAGCGTTGTGATAATGATCATCAACAAATATTTGACAATGTTTTTACAAAATGACTTTTAAGAAAATAAATGTGACATTGCGTATGCACGTTATTCTACAAGTACAAATATTACTAGTTTATACCAAATTATTCTTTCTTGAATTTGTCCTAGATATTCCTACAAAAAGGAGAAAAAAACCGAGGACCTTTTATGACACAGTAGTGCTCTCTAGTGGACCAACACTGTAATTGCAGACTATGAGTAAAACTCTTACCTTGGATCCTTTGCGATCCAGCTGTCATCTACAGGTGGAGGCAGTGGGGTAGAAACGGTGTTCGTGCTAATGTCACCTATGAGGACCAGGGCCTCTTTCAGCGCGTGATACATCCTGAGCATTTCATCTCTCCGCTGGGCCTGCTCTGCTGACTCCTCCATCAGACTGCTCTGGTCTCCAGCCACGTACAAATAGGCTACCAGTTCTGAGTGGATGAAGTCTTTCGCCTGCAAGTGTGAAAGAATGCAGACGGATCAGATTCTGTCAGAATCTGTTGATATGTTTAAGAGGGAAAGAGTCGGTCTTACGTTGTTAATCATGAGGTGCATGATGGTCTTGGGCATGAGGTCTGTGATGGATTTGTTAACGATGTCCATGTACGAGCCCACTAGGTTGCGGATGGTCTCCACCTGCCGCTCTAGCTGTGGGTCCATGGAAACGCTGTCTCCTGGGTAAGCAGTATCTTCAGTGTCAGCCTGGAGCAAAGAGAGACAAACCGAGACGCTGACCCCTGCCCAGTGCAGCCCACCACATGGACAACTAAAAACTGCTACACACAGGATGCTGAACAAGCTCACTGGCATTATAATCCATCCTGACTGACATCACTTTACCAGGAGGGTGTTGGTATAACAGCGGCCTGGCTGGGATCTATGCATATGTACTATAATTTAAATACTTACAACATACTGTAAAAGCAAGGCTCACTAAACATCGACCCTCAAGCTCTGAAGTTGGTGTTTTTGTGGGCGATATTTAATGAGGCATCAAAAATGCTAATAGGTATATCCAAAGATCTGCTGTATGAAAACATCTTTGCTTACTTGGTCTTTCTCTGGGTAAACACCAGCTCTGAGGAAGGAGGCCTTCCAGCTGTCCACATCCTCCTGCGTGTCACATGCAAGCTCGATCTGACGCAGGTCTTTGTACACATTCCTGACCACAATAACCCCAAGATGAAAGAATGAATCATCACACATGTAGTCCGTCGCTGGGAGACATCCTCTGATTATTTGCGACCACACACCTCTGTTCAGTATTGAAGATGGCAAAGACGTGCTTGCTGGACATGAATCCTTTCTCCACGTCTCTGAGTTTCAGGTTGTCCAGAGGCAGCATGTACTTCTTCTCCTTCTCCTAAAAAAAGCATCCAGTGATGGAATGAGCAGCAAAAACAACCAGTAACAAAAAAGGAAGACTTTGCTACACCACGCAACAGCGTCACAGTATTTGTTTTGGTAATACTGTTAGAATTACCTCCTCATCTTTAAACCAGGACAGGGACTCAGCAGTGAGGACAAACCAGTAGTCTTTCGACCCTCCCTTCATGATACTGATGTTTATGTTGAGCCAGCCTCTGCGGATCACCTACACACAATGATGACAGAAATGCTGGATTAACTTGAAATTCATTTAAATTGACACCATCAGTTTTCATCCAGGAGGAAACGACACAGCTTGGGAAAGCCGTGATCTTCCAGCAGGTGGCGCCCTAGGCAGCTGCCTACGTGGCCTATGGGAGAGCGTGCGGATCAAGTGTACTGCGTGTGTCTCGTGTGTAATAACCAGTGGACAGAGTTTACCCATAAACGTCACTCTTTCACTTCTTTATATATAAAGGAATTTATGGTTAGCTATCTACCCAACTTCCTGAAGAGGAAGTTAGAAATTGTGGTAGAGGGGGAGGAGGGGGGAGTGACATATGGGAATATTTTCCATAAGAATTAAAAAAGGGAACAGAAAAAGAGGAAGAGTACGTGTGTGTGCGCAAGTGTGTAGATGTGTGTGAAAGTGAGGAAGGAAAAAAGAAAAAAGAAGTGCTGATATGATGGTACACTCCTGTGTCAGTTGCACAGGTGAGTTACCTGGTTGGGCATGACTCTCTTCTTGTTGATATTAGAAGCGGTTCTTTGTTGGGCACTGCAGGACAGACCATCAGTGAAATTAAAGCAGTATTACACAGGGTTGCACAACAGACCAGGCAGCAGACATGGCGTTCAGCAGCAAAGTCAGCAAAGAGCCACTTCTGGCTCTTCTCCTCCGCTCTGTTACTGTGTAGGCGCGTACACTAATGTGAAAAACAGCCTCACATGTGCAAACCAGGGTTTTCAATAACACTTCTGAATAACTTATTGATTGTCATGTAAACAGGTCAGTACTGATGATGAAATCAACAAACACCTTCCTGCCAATGAACTGACGTCACATATATCAAAGATTTAACCCTAGAAAACTGAAACATGCACCTCGTATGACATTACAATGTTTGTCTTACTTAGCAAATCCAATGAAATCCTCATGATTAGTGTTGATGTAAGACAGTTCAATGTCGATCAACAGCAGAACCTGAAAGACAGGTTTGATTCATTAAGTGTAGAAAAATACAATCTCACACACATTATTTTTCTATCTTTGTGGGGACTTTTATATGCATAATACATTACAAAGCTTCCCAAACCCTCCTAAACAATACCCTCACCCTACACCCTTACCCTAACCCAAACCCACCTGTTTTTCTACTCCATGGCTTCTGGGCTTCATTATGAATGTTACATCCTTACCTTACCCCATGTGTGGAAAACAAACACACCTGCTCTTTGGTCTTGCTCTCCCTCTCTCTGATGTAAGTGGTGACGATTCTCTCTGTCTCTTCCCTCAGTCGAGGAAATGATCCCAACTGCAGATGCACACAAACAAAACACACACATGCACTGCTGCAGGCAATGAGGTTACACACACTTTTTCAGGTTTAAGAAGGCTGTCAACGGTGTGCCCACCCCAGAGGAATTACACACTACACATAGACCCAACCAGGAGACAAGGTGGACACCAAGGAGACAGGGGACATACTGATTCCCCATCAGAGTGTGATTCTGATACTGTGAGAGTCAAATCCAGAATCATCAGGCTGGTACGACTCAAATCAGACGAGAGAGAGAGGGAAAATCAGGTAGGAGTCCAGGAACACAGAAAGATTGGAGAGTGTGTGGGTGGGGTCAGGTTGTGAGGGTGGTGCTTTCGGGAGATACGATTTGAAAAGGGTGACAAACAGACACTTCACATTAGTTATTTGTAATCTTGAATTCTGTCACTCTGTTTGTATTGGTTTGTTTCTCTTTTCTCTCTCCATTCACAACCTCCTTTATCTGTCTCTCCTCCAGTCCTGTTTACCTTTGCTGAGCAATTCCTGATCAGGGCGGCAAGCTCGGTGACGACGAGGTCGACACATTTCACACAAGGGTCTTTCAGCTTAATGATCTGCTTTTTCACTATGGCCTCAAACGCCAGGTCTGGGGTGAACAGGCCTGTCCTGTGGTGAGGCATCATGGGAGTTTAATGTCAGCTGGCAGAGCATGG
Source organism: Arothron firmamentum (assembly GCA_016586285.1). NCBI lineage: Eukaryota > Metazoa > Chordata > Actinopteri > Tetraodontiformes > Tetraodontidae > Arothron > Arothron firmamentum. The sequence goes on from BJFM01000182.1 coordinate 155,203, forward strand.
GTCATGAGGAAGAGAAGGAGAGGTGGTGGCAAAGGGGCAAAAGCTCAACTAGCAGGGAACTTTTTGGGAAGGTTTAATGAAAGGAAGGAATGATGAAGACAGAGGAACATGACCAGAAAAGACAGACTTCAGGTAAACAACACAAGGAAACTGCAGGCTTGCACTTCAACGTGTTGTTTATGTAAAAATAACCCACCATATTTTAACCATGTTAGCTATGCCACTAACTCTGGTCCAGGCAACCTCAGAAATGCTTTAACCAGTGGCGGGCCATCAGGGCCTGCAAGGCCTTCTCTGTTGGCCCAAACATAATCAGAAAGGTTTTTCTTTGTTTGTTTGTTTTTGTAAATACGTAAATAAAATTATTCTTCAGAGTCGTTCTGGTCATGTCGTATTATATCCACTTGGTGGTGCTGTTTCCAGTGTTGTATATGGTGTGCTGTAAGTGAACGGAGACAGTCAGTTGCGATAGCCAATCAGATCTCGAGACTGCGACGCGAAGGCAAGCCGGAAGGTCTCAGGCTGACCTGGACTGTACGTGTCCTGTGATTGGATAAGCACCCTCGCGAGAGCCGGCACTTGGAACTAAAGCTGAGCTAAACTTTGAGATCCAACTACCGCCGTATTTATTTATTTTTTTTAACCCAAGATGGGTGAAGGAGAAGAACATATAGATTTGCTTGTGGATATACTAGCCACGCTTTTTTCAAGAGGGACCTTTCATGAAAAGCTGGATCTTGTGAGAACAGACCGGCCAACCCCGACGCTAGCTAGCTAGCTAGACCGGCAACCCGGACGCTAGCTAGCTAGCTAGCTAGCTAGCTTTGTTTTCAAATAAGCAGTGGAGCTGTGGAGGAGACCCGTGTTGGTGAGTGCAAGCATTTTATTTTTAATACGTATTTTGTCATTTTATTTCGTTAGTATTAAATCAGTGGTAACGAAATAAGTGGACAAAATACTAAAAAATCTAAACTTCTGAACATCTGCAATTTATAATGTAAATAACGTTACATGGCACATTGGGGAAGCTGTGACTGAAGTTTGACATGGTTTTGTCTCTTAAAAACATGTTTTATCTTTGTTTCAACAGTATCTGTGATCTTAGTTTCCTATTCTTAATTATGAATGTGAGGTTATTGATTTTAAACGCTTTTAAAGGAAATGAAGTGTTGTTCGACTAGCCTATGTTAAGGTGATGTAATGTGTGAGTGTGATTCTGTGTGGATTCTCGAGCCGTGGGATCATATTGATGGTATTATTATTATGAGGTGCATTAAGTATGACATCACTGAAGGCCTAGGCGTAAAATGCACGGCCCGCCACTGGCTTCAACATATGTCAAAGAAGCAAAAGGTAACATGCTGCCCCTTGATCTGGCACTGAGCATATATCGAGTAAAACAAAAACAAAAAATAATACTAATGATAATTTTTAGATATATATATATGTGTGTGTATGCGTGTGGGCTCTTGATTAAGGAGAATGAACTTGCAGCTTGTTTGGTCGTGACCCTCTGCGGTAACATGTAACCCGTCTGCCTGTCTCTGAGCGCACAGCCTGACAGAGACACCAGACCAGTTGATTAACTGGGACATTCACCTCCACTGGTTTTCATGCAGGGATCTTACGAGCAGGACCACAACATTTTCACCCCCAAATTAACTTCACCAATTTCTTTAACCCAACATGAGAAAAAAAACATGAGAAAAAGGAAAGAAGCCTCCAGAGTTGACTGGTCTCTGTGGCGCAGTTGTCAACCATGCAGTGGTACCTTATTAGTGCACTGTCTGACTGTGTTGATGAGCTCCTGGATGACCAGGTCGATGCATTTCACACAGGGCTCTTTCAGTTTAATGATCTGCTTTTTCACTATGGCCTCAAACGCCAGATCTGGGGTGAAGAGGCCTGTCCTGAAGGACATACAGACAAGACAGAGACAGAGACATGGAGTGGGAGGGTAGACAGAGAGAGATTGAGACGCACATGGATGAAATGTAATCTGAGGGAAAACAAAATGAAAAGACAACTGCAGGGAGGCTCGTGGGACTAAGAAAAGCAGCCTGGGAGAAAGGATGAGAGAGGAAAGATAGAGGAGCAACATTGTAACTGAGAGATGGAAAACAAGACTCAGGATAACGAAAGCTGCAGCTCAACCAGTGCAAAGAGGCTGGCAGACAGGGAACTTGCCTGACTCCATGAATATTCTTAATGGCATAACTGATCTCTTTCCTCAGCTCCTTCTCATCAAACTCCATCTGCGAGACAGAGAAGCTGCGGTTTCAGTGTAACGTCAGCAAACATCACATCATTCACAGAGCTGGTGTCAGGCGCCGCTTCATCAAACAAAAAAACGTGCTCGAAGGGGCCCCCTCACCTTCACCAGTTCGAAGGGAAAGCGCTCGTGAAAGATGCGGTTGATCTTTGCGCCACCGGACAGGTTGGACGTGTCTACCTGATCCCCAGAGCCTTCGATGCACTTCTCAAAGTCCACTGCAAACTGCTGCACCATCCTGCACAGTGGCACAAGTTTGCCCAAAGTTAGTTAAGGCCGTCTGAAATATATATCTGTGAGCGTCTGCATTCTGTGTGTATGTGTGTGTGTGTGTGTGTGTGTGTTTAAACTGACTGGAGTAAGGCCTTGGTTTTGTGAGTGGGGTCATCAGGCCGGAAGTTCTTGTATTCCTCCACCTCCTTCTCCAACGATAGCATCTGGCTCTGCAGCTTGCTGCGTAACCCAGGCAACGTTTCGCGGATGTGATTGGTGAGTTGCTAAAATTAAAATATTTCAAAGAAAATCCAGCGTTATTCATAAAGCCAAAGTGAAAACAGACCAAAGAGTCCCAGGAATTAGTCACGAGTGTAAGCTGGCACCTGGTTGAGTGTCTTCTGCAAGTGAGGCGTGCCCATGCGCTCTGCTATGTGTCTGTATGAAGGGTGCGACAGGAAGAACTTCCTCTCAGCAGCCAGAGCAGCGCGGATGTCTTTCTTCCCATCAATGTCCTTCTGACTGCGGTTCACCACCCCAATGTATCCTGAATCAACGAGACGGAGCTTACTGACACAGGGCCAGTCACACGGCTAAGTCGAGCCCAATTTCTGCTGTGAGCCACATATTAGCCACACAAAGAAAACAAATATTAAAGAGACAGGAAATATCCGTGCGTGGTCCCCAACATGCTACAAAGTGAGGACCAGAACACAGGTTTCACCGACAAAGACGGGACATTTTTGGGAAGTGAGGACTTTGAGTGTGGCCCTCACGACTTCTAAGGTGTCTCTGAGGCTCCAGGCTTAGTTTTGAGGTTCAGGTTAGAGTTTAGGTTAAGGTCAGGGTTCTGGGTCAGTGTTCAGTTGTGGTGGTCATGGCTAGGGTGAGGAGCTGAGGGATGGATTATGTCAACCAGAGTCCTGAAAGTCAGTGTGTGTGTGTGTGTGTGTGTGTAAGTGTGGATGCTGCCTCACCTCGACGCAGAGGCAGCAGTTTATTCTCCAAGATGTCCCGCGCGTCGGTCCCCTCGTCCATCAGGTCCAGCTTGGTGATCACACCGATGGTCCGCAGACCTGAACACAAACGCATCACAATGGAGCCGCTGACTCAGCACCGAGAGCATCGTTGTTGCTCTGACACGGAGAGATCTCCAGACAGTGAGTGCCTTAACAGTGTCTTACATGTAAGTGCAAAGCGGAGATAATCCAATTTATATTTATCCTCATAACTCTCATCTCTCCTGCCAGAAATTATTTTAATAATCACTGTCTGTAGATGACTAAAAAGCGTGATCACGGCTCCGCAGTGTTAATCATTCCTGTTCAGAATCCCACTTTTCTCCTCCAGCGCGTCCTCACCCTGAGGGTCCACCTCCTTAGCGATCTTGAGCGCGTCAGAGTTGGCGAGGTCCATGTTAGCTGGGGTGACGGCCAGGATCAGACAGCTCTCCTTGGTGATGAACTGCAGCAGCATGTCTCTAATCTGGTGCTCGATGTCATGGGGCTGGTCACCCACGGCCACCTTGGTCATCCCGGGCAGGTCGATGAGGGTCAGGTTCAGCACTGAGACGGAAGAAGCAAAGAGGTCAGGCAGAAGCCGACGACGGCCTTAACAGACTAAATCGCAATCATTTCAGTGAAAAACATGAAGATGCTACGCGCATGAGACAACTTTACCATTAGGAGAATAGACGCGGAGGTTGATGGGGATCGGAGAGATGCCCTTGTTGGAGCCCGTGAGTCGGTCGGTCTCTGCTTCAATCTCCAGACGCACCTCTTCGAAGTCCACAAACTTGCGGCCCTTACAGTGCAGGAACTCTGCGTACTCTGCAGGGAGAGAAGGTAGAGCATCAGCCGAACAGACTGGGAGGGCTTTTAACCCACTCAGGTGTGCAACGTGCCTGCTTTGCTGTTAACCAGCTGGAGGATGAGGGGACGACGGGTGACGATGCCAGATCCCCTGGGCAAAAAGTCCCTGGAAGACGCACAAAGTTTGACACGGACAACAAGTTTAAAACAGCATATCCGATTAAAGGTCGCAACAATAGACACATTTCTTCTTGTCATTCATTTCTCAGCCAGTTCCAACACTGATGAGCCTGTTTGCATTATTGATGGAAGGATTGACTTCCAAACCTGTTTGTTATAAATAATGCAAAGAGGCGGAGCATGTGGCTCTGTGTGGACACACTCTGAATGGAAACGATCAATGAAACTGTGATTAGGTCCAGGCCACTGACCACACGTCCTGCAGGCAGCGACTCTAGCTGCAAATGTCAGGTTAGCACCAAAGACTGAGCTGAGCCGAGACGAGCCAAGCCTCACCGTGAGGAAAGCAGGCCCACACACACACACACACACACACACAAATACACACACACACACACCCATTGTCCACTGCTGAGTGAGCAGGCAGGACATTACACAATAATGACCCCTGTCCTCTTTCCTCATCTCTTCCTGTCATTTTTGAGAAGATGCGTGTTATGTTGTGTGGGATTAAAGGAGTCAAATCTTTGAGCTGCTGGCTAGATGTTAGGTTGTTGTTGCTCTAAAATGAAACCATGAATTGCTGCTCTTATGTTCTTTAAAAACCATTGAAAACTAAACTCAAGACAATGAGGATTGCTCCAGAGATGAACAATGTTTTCCTGTGTCAGAACACTTCTTTTTAAATCACAATAGGGAGGCTTCCAGGGATTACTACATCCTTTATTTCTCTGGGAAATTCCTTGAGATTAAATCTCTTTTTCGAGGGATACTCAGCCAAAACAGGACACTATTCATGCCCAAACCATATTGATCAACACTCAAAACAACACAGATTAAATCTGAATTGAAAAAAAGGTCGCTAATTAGCCCAGATGAAAACAGCTAAGGAGCTTTGTGAGTATTTGGTCCTCCGTGTGTCATACACACATGACAGTGCAGCTGGTGACATCACTTTTGACCCCGACACAAACACATCAATGCCCCTACTGTCTCCTCCAGCCACAGCTCTGGACCCAGAGACAAGGGCAACAGAGGAGACGAGTGGACGTGGCCGACAGATCAACGTTCCCCATCTCTCTCCGAAAACAAGGGCCACCATTCTGACATGTCAGGATGAAGAGCAACCTCAATGTCCTGGACACCTTCAAAATTATGGAAGAAAAAAACCCACAGGGCTGGCCTATCTTTGTTTCCTTATTTTAAATGTAATAAAGGTGACAGCTAATAACGTGGGCAATTTCTGCAAATACTGATCATGAACAGTTTCTCATTCTCAGTTCCGTTATAACTGATTTATAGTATATCCATGTAGGAATGAGCTCATCAAACGACATGTTGTTGTTGCTTGTAAAGTCAAACATTGACCTGACTTGTGTAATATGAGGCCTATATAAGGATGTATTTACAATCATCTGAGGAGTCGCGGCCTGGGATAATGTTTGACAGAACAAGCTCAATTTGAAGCAGAAGTGTTCCTGTTCCAGCCCAGGAAGTCCAATTTAACGGCCATTGGCGTGCGTAAAAATGCGTAATAACGAATTCTGCATATGTCAGCTCCAAAATGAAAAAAAAAAAAAACCTTCAGGGAAGAAACGCTTTGAAACTATCACGGTGCGCGTAAGCAAATGCTTAGTTGGCGGCTTTTACACAACATCGCGATGTAGCTGGTCTTAAAAGAACAGGAAAAATAGTCACGCTCAAAATCCGATCCTGGTAGAAGAATTCAAAGACATGGTACAACCTCCCGACGAAATTCTCCAGCACGGAGCTCTTCCCTGCGCTCTGGCCGCCGACCACCGCTATTTGCGGCAGATCCAAGTTGCAACTCTGGCCGATGGAGCTGAAGGCGTCTTGGAGCTTGTTGATGAGGGGAATGAGGTCTTCCATTCCCCGGTTTCCCATGATGGTAGACTGGTCAACCCGGCGGGCTCGATTCTGCTCTTCTAGGCGGTTAAATAAGATCCGGACGGCCGCTTTCCCAGCAAAACTCAAGTTTCGCGATGGCACCGCAGAGTCTCTACGAGTTTTTTTTGTGTTTATTTTTTGTTTTTTGTTTTTTAATATAACACACGTCTTAAATAATCCCAACAGAGCTTTATCTAATTGCACGACTGCATGATAAAAGTGGCCACATTAGACAGAAAACTTCTGTCATCATCCGGTCAGGCGACACCCAGCCCCGCCCAATGTCCCGCCCACAACCCCAGCTGCCTCCGTCATTGGTCACTTTGAATGTCTGTCAATGACAGGCATGTTGATTATTTTCATTAAATAAAAAGACAAACGTGAAATCCACAATAAATTCATTTAATATAACTTTAAATGATCTATATAACATCGAATAACGTCCTGTTTTCATTTATTCACATGCAAGTAATCATCTGACGCATCTCGCATGATTGAACAGACCCAAACAGGCCCATAAAAATAATCTTCATGATCAAAGGTTGCGGGCAAATTAGTGTAACGCCTTCAAAATATAATTTAACGTAGTTCCTTGTTGGCCACAGAAGCTCGTTTTAGTCGTTAAAAAAACCCAGCACAATTTTCTGAGGATATATTAGATTATATTATCAATTTGACAGTTGTCAGTCTACATATTATCCAGAGGAGGGCGCTGCATGAAAAATACAACTGATGTTTAAATCACTCGAAGCATTAAAAAAGTTAAATATTGAGAAAATATACAAAACTATACGTGAATTTAATACCAGTAATAATTACATTGATTTCTAGTGTGTAATACAAATATAATTTTCATTATCTCACAGTCCCATCCAAAATATGGTCCAGACTTGGACTGATGATCAAGAATTTTTTGAAAATTTCTGGATCAACTTAAGAACTGGCAGAATACAAAACACAGAAAACACTGTTAAGATTCCCATATGTTCAGTGCAATAATGAGAATACATTTACTCCCATAAAATGACTAATGACAAAGCTTTACAACAGCAACAATAACTGGTTAGAAATAAAGCACGAGCTTGTGTCTGCATGTGTTAAAGGCCACAGCCCTCACAGATACTTTCATTTAAGTATGTTTAAATAGAGATGTTGATTGGTGCCTTTATAGCTGCTGCTTAAAAACTAAAGTTGTCTAGGTCATCTATAAGGCAACATTCTGCTACTGAACTAGTTCTTAACCAGTAAATACATGCTTCTCTGCTTTACTATAGTCCCAAATTTAAAGTTACTTTGTAAGCAATGGAAGAATAAAGCTTTTGGCGTACAGAAAAGGAAAACTCAGTGAATCATAATGCGGCTCTCTAGTAAAATGGTTAGATGGACATCAAATGTGGACTTTGTCACTGTGTGAACTGGTGAACTGCGATCTGTCTTTAGTATTTCCTGAAGCCATGCATTAAATCGAGGGGCAAAGGTAAAATGATGGTGGAGTTCTTCTTAGTAGCAATGGAGGTGAGGGTCTGAAGGTAGCGCAGCTGCAGGGCTGGTGGAGACTCGGCGATCACCAGAGATGCCTCTGTCAGCGCCCGGGAGGCATTCATCTCACCCTCTGCCGCGATCACCTTGGCTCTGGCCTCGCGGCTGGCCTCAGCCTCGGCGGCCATGGCTCTCTGGAGCCTATCAGGCAGCTTGACATCTTTAATCTCCACCCGCTCCACCTTGATGCCCCAGTCATCTGTAGCCTCATCTAGAGTGCACTGCATGCTGTGGGAGATTTCCTCACGGTCAGAGAGGATCTCTGCCAGGTTCTTGGTCCCCAGGGCGTTCCTCAGGGTGGTCTGAGCTAAAAGCTGGGTAGCAACATCTGCGTTGATGACGTTAGCCACAGCCAGGATAGCGTTCTGCACCCGGTAGTACACCACGCCATCGACGCTGACCGTCACAGAGTCTTTGGTCAACAACTTCTGTGGTGGGATGTCAAAGTTGACAACGCGCATGTTGACGGTAATTAGGCTGTCAATGCACGGCAAGATGAAGAAGAGCCCTGGTCCGTTGCCTGCCCCTCGCAAGATCCGCCCCAGGCGAAAGATGATGGCACGCTCGTACTCATTCACAATCTTGATGCACATCCATATGGACAAAGGCAGCGTAGCCACCATGAATATGATTGACAGCGCAATCAAAATCCAGCCACAAAGGCCGATCTGGTAGTCCACATACTCTAAAATCATTTGGCGTCTCTCTTCTTGTTTGCTAGGCTTATTCATCGCCACTTCTACTCTGTCGGGATGCATCGCTGGTTTATTTTAGTTTACAAACTGCAAACAGACGTATGTGTTGTGTTGTGATTTGCATTGCTCGTGGCAGGATGCTCTGAGCTGTAAACTCGTTTGCCGTCTTGCCAACTCCTCAATAAGGAAAGTCACTATTGGCTGTCCAAAAAGTCAGCCAATAAAAGTGCTATACAAAAAAGTTTGATTTGATTGTTGATTTTTTTTTGTTGTATTTTGTATTTTTTCTAGAGTTGCTGACGTTGGTTGAAGTTAATCAATTGCAGTATAGAGGGCCTTTGTAATAGAATCTAACATAGGTGATAATATATTATGTGGCTTTGAATCAAAGCTCCTTTGAAATGTAATATCAAAGCTAGTCTGATACTTTGATCTTTAGTTTCTTGTTTGGGGGTAGATTTTACAATAAACGCATAAAAAAATTTCCCCAAGGATCTGTAATAGATTAGTACAGAACACATGTGGGCTGCTACAATTTTCTATGTTAATTGAAAACATTTAACGGTCTTGATTTTTACAGAAAATGACATGAATCAGCCCTGCTCACCTCACTGTGACTATATGAGTTCACTGTTAATCAGTTAAAGAGAGCTCGTCTAAAGTGTAAAATAAACCTTCCATATTGGCACACCAGTCAGGTGTGATTAGGGTTAAATGTTGGAAAATTGAGGGTAGAAATTGCCCTGATTATGGATGAGAGCATGCACGATTTAAAAAAATGTGATTAATGGATTGAAACTGAAGAGCTGAGGAACATACATTAAAAAAAGGAATCATTCAGTGCTGTATTTTATTTAGGCGTTAGTCTTCATACTTTTTCATGAAGCTTAAAGACCTGAATCATTTTGAATGGTCTCTTATTTAATTGTGATAAACCAAAGAAATACCTCAGGATGACTTTGAATATATAGATTTACTGTCTCCGGTGCCGCTGGGGAAGCCAGCGCAAAGAGACGGTGAAGATGTTTCAGCCAGCTTCAGGATAAAGGGGCCCACGTGTGCTGAGATGCTTCAATTACAAACCTGGAAGGGAGAGGCACAGGATAGAGACAACCCCTCTGTCCGCCTGCCCACCTGTCTGTGTTTTTCTTTACTCGATGACCATCGCTCCATATGTCTGCCGCTGTCTCCCCCTACTGGCCAGAATGAGCCATTACAAACCATGCAACTGAAATCACCTGGGGCGATCGGACAATAAAATCATTTTTGAAGCAAAAGTTAAATAAGGTATCTATGTATCTATGTAATCTCAGCTATTTAGGAATTTCTACAGTTATGTCTCTTTTATAGCTTTTTTTTGTTTTGTTTTTAATTCTTACATGAAACCCAACTGAAGAATTAAAAACAAAACAAAACAAAACAAAACAAAAATGGATGGATGGATGGATGGATGAAACTCAACTGTGAAATCTGCCACACAGGCCAGCCACTCAACTTCAGCAAAAGGGACTTTAACAGGAAATAATTTGTCTCCAACGGAATACTTTTTTATCAAGACAGTTTTCTTTGTACTTTCTAATAATTATTTAAATCAACAAATTGCACTATGTATTCAATAGAGATTTGTTTTGAATGTTTCATTCATTGTAATCTAGGAAGTGTTTCTTGTGTTTTATCATTTTATATAGTCATTGTAATACACAAAGCTACCCGTAGGGGCGCAACAGAGGGGTCTTCCTCAGGGCCTTGGTGAAAGGAATTCAAAATAAAACTAAACCGAACGTCATCTATTTAAATCAGTGCTGGAGCTGCGAAATATATACTACATTTAAATTCGAAATGGGATTCACAGTAAAATTTGAAACTAACTATGATCAGCATTTTCTGTGAAGCTGAATTTATGTCTTTTTTTTTAAAGGAGCTGGAAGCTAATGTACGGAAGCACTAAAAAATGAATTTATGTAAATTCTATAAATTACCCGTGTGTGTACATCACATTATTTAATTTTTTAAAAAATGGCATTTGTTGTAAAATCAACTAAACTGCGATAAAATAAATCATTGAAATTTTGTTTTGAAGGAGGCGGATGTTGAAGATCTCTCAGCCAATCAGGAGGCAGCAGGTTTGGTCACCTGGTTGAGAATAGAGTTCAGTGTTCGCGAGCGGCGGCTCCCGTGTGGAGGACGACGCTAAGCCTGAAGAAAACACCAGGAATGTTGCTGAAAGGGCTTCAAACCTGACCGAAGAGGCCCTGGTGGAGCCTGGACCTGTGCGAGTTTAGCAGCAGCTTAGAGCCCACGTCTCCCTCACGAAGAAATAAAGGAATCGGTGAGCAAACATTTTTAGCATGCTAAGCGCTAAGGCTAACAGGCACGAGGTAACGGCTAGCGTCATAGCCAACGGCGGACCACCAGCTTAGATGCCAACGAGGAACGCCAGGTGCCACGAGATATGTTTGTTCCACGAGACAAGTTGGTTTGCATCATTTCTACACACCTGTGCAGGATTTATCTGAGCATTTAAAGCACTTTCTGCTGTGTTTAAATTACCTGCTGTGAATGTTAGGTTTTCTGCTAGCATATTCTGAGCACTTATACCCAAGTATGGTGGCTTATTTAATCATGGTTAGACATGACAGAGTTAAACAACATGTGTCTTCTTCACTTTACAGTATTTTCTTGAAAATTTCTGATTTGAAATGCTGTTAAAGAGATATAATTGTTCAGCCAAAGCTGTTGGCCTATCTGCGTCATATGTTAGTCCGTTTGCTAACGCTGAGCTAGCTGCTCAGCTACACAGGTGTGTGTTTAAGAGTCTGTTTTCTAAACTTTTTAAAATAAAACAAGGTTGCAATTTGACATGTTTCATCGAAGAGTTAATTTTATTTAATGTTAAAAACCAACATTGGAATGGATAGGATATTTGGAAATGCATAATTTGATATTTCAGACCAAGTCAGTGTTTTTTGTGTTATTTCTTCACTTTCAGGAGAGATTATGAGGAGCGTTACCACCTGGATGTAGAGGAAGACACTGGCTGCTCTGGTGTGGTAGGCCTCGTCCATGCAGACACTTGTACCATTGATCTTCCAAAGATTAAACTGCAGCCTTGTATGGCTGCTGCCTCTGTACAGTTGAAACCATACATAATAATAATAACCTTACATAATACTATATAAAAAGAGATACAAGCTTTTTATCCTCACTGTCCAAGATTAAATCAGGTTACACCTTTGCTTTTTTTTTGTCAATTAGGACCCACATTATTTTTATTTGCCAAAACCCAGAATAATGAATGAGATTTGTAAAAAAAAAAATAAAAAATGTTACTTTCTTGAGAGTGTACTTTTCTTGAGAGTTTACACACATTTCATTAGCATTTGGTAGCATTGCCTTTGAATTACATGACTTGGGTCAAGCATTTTGGATGTCACTGAGCCGTCTGTAGGAAGCTCCCTGGGGGCCCATGGTGGTACAGGAGCCTTTTGACTGCCAGCATCTTCACAAAGACTTTTGCTTTTGTTCTTGGATTGATGTGCATATTTTTGACCAAAGCACAATCTCAGGGACACAGAACCCGTCTCCTTCTTGAGCGGTATGATGGCTGGACATTCCCGTGGTGTTTATACTTGCGTTTAATTGTTGGAACAGATGAGGAAATGTCAGTCAACCTATCAGAGGCTTCCAAAGACATGACGTCATCATCTGGGCTTTCCCAAGTTTTTTTTGAAAGGCATAAAAAATCTTTGTGTGTGTAAACTTCTGACTCTCAGGAAAGTAATAAAAAACTTTCTAAAAAATTATCTCATTCTGGAATTTAGAAAATAGAAATAATATCAGCAATCCTATTTTACCAAAAACACAAAGTTTAACCTAATTTAATGTTCAACGGTGAGGATCAAAAGGTTATATACCTTTTTATATAGTGTATGTAAACCGGTTGCAACTGTTGAAATCTACTGTTAACTTGTTTTTACAGAGGACCCATCTGTTTTGTGTTAAAACAGATTTTTCAGAGCTTTTAAACCTGTTTTCTAGTCTTGGCAGGTAATCTTTGCCTTTTCAAGCCTTTGTGTCTTCTGTGGCCTGTTAGCATGATTTTTTTAGTACAAAAGGACATATAATGAGGAAATATGACCCTTTGCAAATGCCCTCCTTAGTGAACCAGGTTGATCCTGAAAGAGGGAAATTTAAATATTATGAATGGCAACTGGTAGACAGGTGGATGCATGGATACCTGCTAACCTGTCCTTCCTGTCCCCTGTTGTCGTGTATCAAAGCAACCCAGTTCTATAATGGAGCCATGTAGGCTCCTCTGTTATGTCTGATTTACTGACTTATGTTTGTACATTCCAGGTCCATGTTGGCTGGGCTGCTTCCTGCCACCAGTGAGAAGCTCTGGTGTGGTTTCAGACATTTTCACATGATGGTGAGAAATTTTTAAAAACGTCCATTAACTGATGCTGGCTAAGCTAATATTTGACTCTTTTGCCAGAGAAGGTAATGGTTTAAACTAGCGAGGAAATGCTAAATCTTCATAGATGTTCCAAACAGCAGGAAGAGCAAACATCAATTACATGTTGAACTTGATCAGAATTCTTTCTTTCTCTGAAAATAAAGTGCACGAGTGCTAACGTCTGAATGGGTTCCTGGTGAGTCATGAAATTTTATTCCCACAGTCAAAATCCTTTATCACAGTTTTATGTCTGTTATTTATCTAGTTCTGCGGTTTAGTGAACCTCTGTGTCAGATGTCAGTGCAGCACGTTATTTTAATAAGAGTCTTTAGCCACGGCTTTTTAATTTCAATAAAATAGTTTGGTGATTTCTGAGGAGAGCATTTGACATCCTGTAAAGCATCACAACCCTGGGCCTCAGCGTGCTTCATTGTTCCCCTGTAATTTGAGAACCTGCCAAA
>BJFM01000183.1:10300-20436 GCA_016586285.1 Arothron firmamentum
TTAGTGGGTATCCACATGTATGGCTCTTCACCTCTTATCAGTGTTTTCTTATTCCAGAATAAAACTCAATTTCATTGTCCCTCCCCTTGAATCGATGAACATTAGAATTCTTCCTTGGAGCTCGCTGTAGAGTTGAGAACATTTTTAACTACATCTACATTTTAATGTGCTGACTGGAGCTGGATTAGCTCTCAGCAGACCTGATTTTATTTCCACTTTGGCCAATTTAGCTGAGCGACTGAAAACATCTGTTTTACTCCCATCCCTTTAATCCAATGATGCAAATGGGAATTTGTCACAATAGTAGCCGTCAGATAAATCACTTACAGACTTTGAGGCTTCTCGCACAACCTTGGCCTCAGCTTCCCACAGGTGATGACCATCTACGAGAGAGAGAGAGAGAGAGAGAGAGAGAAAGAAAGAAAATAGATTAAAATGTATTCACCTTCATCAGTGCAAAAGAGTGTACCATCACATCATAGTGTGGTGAGTTTAAATCACAGAAATCTGATGTGATCCAAAAAAAGAAAGAAAAAAGTCATTAGTCACACACTCCTTCACATGGACACTGGTAGAGGAGAGGAACCTTGAATTAATCAAGATATGGAATCCCAACATGCAGGAACAGCTGGTCGGCTCATGAATGCACAGCCAGTGGAAACTGACAACTCACCTCAAATAACTTCTGGCTTCTTCTATTCTCATAGGAATCTTTCCAGAATCCCAGTTTAATGATTGTGTAACTATTGGTTTTTGCCCTTTTACTGGAAACTTGTTAACTTTGTCACCACAATAAAGAGGCTTACCCATCAGACAATAAAGCTAAAAATGGCAATGCTGATTTGTCTTTCTGGCCACTGAGGTGAAAAAAAAAGAACAAAAGGAAACATTTCCTTCAAACCTCTGACTTAATAAGAAGGTCTTAAAAAAAGCATTTGATGACTGTGACAATTGCTGTCGATGGAAAAGGTGAGCAAAAAAGGACAGCTTTTTAGAAAATCAAAATGATGCGTCCATCGCTTTAATATGTCTGCCGTGGCTCCCGGTGCAGGCTGCTGTTCTAGTACAATAATATTCCTCCAAATATTTAAAATAGCTGCACAAAAACTGAGCATGCAACAACCCTGACCAAGCTTTGAGAATTAAAACCTTCTCCCGTCAAACCTATGATGCCACAGACTCCAACGAAATCTGCAGTTGAAACAGTTTTCTGAACACTTTGAACTTCAGCATTAAAAAAAGAGGAAACATCAAAATCGACAGCTAAACGCTCACTGCTGGTCAGTGGCTTTTAGTTACGCTCACAGAAGTAAACAAGAAACGTAAATGGACAGACACATTTACTGCCTACGCCAGCAGTTACCATGTGCGAGGCAGGTCACCAGTCCATTAGAGGACACGCGCACGCACGCACGCACACACGCACGCACGCACGCACAGACGCACCTTGAGGTCATGAAGAGCCTGTAGTCAAACCAATGTGCCTGGTTTTGTTGGACTGTGGGAGAAAAAGGTACCTGAAGAACATGCAAACTCAAGGCCCAGAGCCGGACAACCGTAATAACCACTACATCGGTGTGCCACTCAGACTGATGGGATAAACAAGAAGGAGAACAGGTGAAAGAATTTTTTCTTGTCTATATGTAATATTGATTTTGTTGACATGAGCCACGTGTCAAACTCAAGGCCCGCAGGCCAGACGTGGCCCGCCACGTCATTTGATGTGTCTAATTGTCTAATTTAAAGGGTCTAATTTTCTTAAAATGAGTGAAAAGCGGGAATTGACCATAAACTACATTTCCCACAATTCTCGCAACTTTGCGCAACTCCAGGTTGCAGCATATCCACGTCAACACTGGAAGGCTGTTTCAAGGTATTAATGTAATATATCCATCCAAACATCCATCCATCCAGCCAACCAGCCATTCTGCTATTATCCATCCATCATCCATCCATCCATCCATCCATCCATCCAGTCAACCAGCCATTCTGCTATTATTAACAAATGAAATCATAAAAGAAACTAAAGTAACTATTTTTGTCACTTGGCAAGTCATGTCACATGACGTGGGCACGCATCTCAAGTCAGCGAACGAGCGATTAGTCAGAATAGGACAGGTGATTTTATTTACAACTTTTTTTCATCATGAAAAGGACAGCTAAGCCCTCGGACGCACAGTTCCGCAAAAGAAGAAAAGCGGAGGAGGAAAAGAAGTCAAAATATAAGGGTAACGTTGTGTCAACATATTTTTAAAATATCGTTTTTTTAAAGAACATGTTTTAGCTAGCTAGCTTAAAATAAATTAGCTTAACAAACTGATGGGTGAGCAGATGACCTCTTTTAGTCGGACATGTCCTCTTTAAACCGGACGTCATAATTTTTGAGACCTAAAAATGTGTAATTTTTCAGGTCGAAAATGCGAAACTGGTCAGGGATTCTCGAGGTACTACGCTCCCCCTCCCTCTCACCTCCCCCCGCTGGAGTTGTTACCCCTGCTTCAGCTGTAATTAAGTGATCAATTTGAACAAATAATTATTTGGGCATGTGTAAGGATTACTCTTTTTATTAGTAATGCCTAATCACAGCTAGACAGTAACAATCTTATGTAGAAGAAGAACACAGTTTGTACGTGGTGTATGTAGGGCCTGTAGTGGATGTATGTCCTCCTATAGCTTTTTTGTTTGTACAGGATTAAGTAAATCTACTCAATATCTTTCCAGATGCACTAAAAAGATACCTTACGCCTCACATAATCTCATTATGCCAATTTCAATTGGCTGGTGAACGTATTCACCCCCGGACGACACCACCCCATTCAGATAACTCTTCTCGTCCACGATAGGTGAGACAGTCCACAGATGGAGCATAATAGCTTGGTCAACGGACGCTTAGCTCCCCATTCGCCAATGTTACGCCTGCGCATTGTCTGTCTTATTGTGTGAATTGCCACACCATGGCTTGGGTACCGCCGTGCCCAGCACGCCACCACAGTCCGAGCATGTGAACAGCTGTGTGTCGAGTGCCTGTACGGTATGCTACCACTAGCCATTCTGTTGCACTCCAGCACGAAGATCGCAGAGAAAGACTCCCGCACCAATGGACACGGAGATTCTGAGCCTTGAGTGTGTCGTTGTGGAAACCTGATTTCCAGTAGGGACCCACACGAAGTCTGCTCGAGCTGCTTGGGGCTGGAACACACCCAGCAGGCAGTGGGCCATCCTGGCTCATGTCGACTATGCCTAGTCTTCACTATGAACACTCCGTTGGCGGCTAGCACAGTGTCTGTCCGGGGCAGCACATTGTCTCTCCTCTGCCGATCCAGGTGTTGAAGAAGAGAAGGAATGGGGGGGGGGGACAGCTGCAACAGCTCCGTCAGCTGCCGCCAGCTGGGTTTCCCAGCTTGATTTGCTGGAGCCCCCGGCAGAGGATGATGTCCTCGACCTGGACTGTGTCAAAGATCACGACGTCACATCTAACTTCCTCATCTCGGTAGAAGACGAGGAGGCAAGGGGCTGCACATCCCATGGCCCCCACTGCTTTGCCTGCTGGAGAGAGCAGCACACCAGCCCCTCCCCCTTCCACCCTAGTTATGTTGGACATGTGTAAACGCACAGCTGCCCAGCTGGAAGTTCCCTGGCCCGCTGCAAGGGGAAGACATTCCCGCTGGCCAGGAGTGCGGTGCAGCAGCCCCTACTGGTCTTTCTGGAGCTGCTGGAAGAGCTGGCATGTTCCTGGAAGGGCCACCCTTACAGCGGCAGGAGTGCTATTACGTCGCTCGACTCCGAGGCAATGGAGAGCCTGGGTCTCCTTCGAATGCCTCCAATAGAGCCATATGTTGCTGCACCCCAAACAGCCCAAACTGTCCTCCCGCGGCCCGGCCTTCCCCTCCAAGGCGGACTGCTTTCAGTCTACATTGACTGAGGTAGCATACAGGGGTGCAGTGCTGAGCGCCAGGGCACTCAACATGCTATCCCTGCTCAAGCCATACCAGGCAGAGCTCTGTGGGGACTTTGTCCAAACCTGCAACCCAGCGGTGTTAGCCGACATCCCCACTGTCACAAACCTTTGTCTCCAAAGGTGGCCATCCAGGCCACGGGGAAAGCACTGGGGACTGTGGTGCTGCAGGAACACGCGCGGTGGTTCAACCACGCTAAACTGTTGGAGAGGGAGAAGGACAATATCTTGGATATGTCAATCGTCCCTGAAGGGATCTTCGGCTCGGCGCTTACCTCCACGCAACGCCGCTGTGAGGCTAAAAAGGAGGAGGATGAGGCGCTCCAGCTTTGTCTTCTGTGGAAACCTCTGGTTCACCCGCACTGCAAGGTCTTCACATCTGTGGTCCCTCCAAGGCCCGCAGTTCCGGGCCCCAAAGCGTGTGAAGCCGGCACGCACCCAGTCCGCTTCATCTGGCTGTGGCAGGTCCAACCCTCCACCGGCTTCTGCCGCAGCCCCGCGGGCACGACCGGCCAAGGCTACTTCATTCCAGCCCAGGAGGAAGAAGAGAGGGGTCTGACAGGCGATGGTGCTGATGGTTCCCCGTTTTCCAGCTACACTGGCTCACGGCTCTAGCATGTACTAGGGGCCCCTCCCTGTCTTCATCTCCCAAGCACCACTGGCAGCGCCGGAGCGAGACGGGACGACCAGAATTTTGATGGCCAAAGGCTCAGCTCCTGCTCAGCCGGCATGTTCACAAGCACGCATTTCAAGGTGTTTAATAAGACAAATGGGTATTAAACACTATTCTGCTGCAGCATCCAGGCCAAGGGCCGAGGGCGCAGCAAACAAACTCAATAAAAACCCTAATGAGCATTAACAGCATTGTGGCAACGCTTGTTGTCTCCCCCTGGTGGGAAACCACGGTATCTCCCCGGGCGGGGTTGGTGGGGGTGACGTCACCACCGGCCCTCAGAGGCAAGCGGTGGGTCGCCATTGCAGCATCTCCTTGGGTAGTAAGGACGGTTACCAACTGAAGTTTGCCTCCGTGCCTCATCACTTCTCTGGCGTTCTACACTCCCTGGCCCAGGGAGAGTCGGCCCGCGTTTTACAGGAGATTTCCTTTCTGTTAAACAAAGGAGCAATTTGTGTTGCCCCTCCCGCACTCTGTCAGAGCGGTTTGTACTCCAGATATTTCCTGGTTCCCAAATGGGGGACCGGGATTCGCCCAATTCTGGATTTACTTGCTTTGAACAGATTTCTCAGGAAAAGTAAGTTTAGGATGCTCATGCATGGATCCCTTCTGGAACGACTGGTTCCAGTCTGTCGATCTGAAGAACACGTAATTCTACCTATTTATACTCCCCAAAGAAAGTACTTTCAGTACTTTTATGAATATCGTGTGCTTCCCTTCGGCCTCTCCCTGAGCCCCCAGTGCCCCAAGGCCCATATGAGAAGCCCATAAGAGAACTTCAGGTTATTTACATAATCTCGGTTCTTATGAGTAATGTGAGTAAGATGTCTCACCAGAAGACCCTTCTTGCCTGAGCGAGCGAGAAGAGGTGCTCATCATGAATGAGGTGGTGTCATCCACGGGTGGCATTTAGAGTAGGTGGTTCCACCTGCCACAGACGAATACGTTCACCAGCCAATTGAAATTGAGGCAATGAGATTAATGCTTCTGAGGGTTGACAGGATTGACGCGTGCATCCCATAGTGAGACATCTCACTCATATTACTCTGAGAACCGGGGTTATGTAAATAACCTCAAGTTCACTTCTAAATCTGGTAGGCTTGTGTCCATACATTGTCAGCTTGAAACTAATTAAAAACCTTTCTTTATCTACTGTATTGCCGGCACCAACATTTGGCAAAATGAGCAAAGTTAGC
Source organism: Arothron firmamentum (assembly GCA_016586285.1). Classification (NCBI taxonomy): domain Eukaryota; kingdom Metazoa; phylum Chordata; class Actinopteri; order Tetraodontiformes; family Tetraodontidae; genus Arothron; species Arothron firmamentum. The sequence continues at coordinate 16,125 of BJFM01000183.1, forward strand.
CAGAGTAAAATGTTTTAACTGATGTGATGTCTTTCTCTGTAAATCCAACTCTGCCTCCGAAATGTATTTGTTTGTCTAGCATTTCAGATGTCCTCTCTGTTCACTTTCTTCTTTCCCCTCTGTCGTTGCCTCAGAGATCAACTTTGGGAACCTCTCCAGGAGGGAAGCTTTCACAGCCGCAGCTGATCTACCAAGGTCGACATGTTTTTCAGATCACCCTCTACACCCCCGTCTCCCCCGTTTACATCGTCTAGACCCCACCAGTTCTATCTGAGCTGCTCTTCATTTGTTTAGGTTGAGGGAAAAAAAACTTAAGTTGCATTTTTCTCTGACTAGCCATGCCTGGAAACTCCTCTAGAGCCGCAAATTCAGGGAGTTGGGAAGCCGCACGCCTTTGTTTGCGAAAAGTTTGCTGGACGTCCAATAGCCACAGAATATAACTGATAACCACAGAATGTTCCAGAGTTATAGGACAACATCTGCACAAGGACTGCTCTAATCCAATGAAAAACTTCAGCAGCAGTTCCAGCTCCTCTCAATATGGTTTCTAACTCCCTGGCCCACTGTGCTGGAGAGCATCCAATATTATCTCAGTTCAACAACTCAGCCTAAAAGCTCTCCCCCAGAAACCAACGGGACCATATAAACCCAGTACCCTTTTCCAGATCTCCGACCGCCCCGACCCCACTCACATTGGCTGTGCTCCAGCCTGGCAGAAGTTATACAATTCACATTTCATTAGCGATGGCCTATACAAATCATTCCTTTTGCCACACAGACATAACACAGAGCAGTTGCTGGCAGGGTGACAATGTGCTGTACAAAGTCAGGACAGGAGTGTGCAATATACAATACATTCATTTGCACTGTAATTTTTATAAGGAGAATCAAGCAGCTTCTTGTGCTCCTTAATTGGAGCTGGGTGGAGTAAAATATTGGTGCCCAGAGCGAAACAGCAGGCCAATGTTTTGCCCAGGCCCTCGTGATGTACAGTAAATATAAACACATGTTCTACCAGATCCATGTGGAACACTGAAAGACTGGCCTTGTTTTCAGAGGGATGACTGAACTTCTTTGCTGATGCCTTGAAAACACGTGGATTTAGGAGGTTCTTCACAGGGTGGTGGAAGGGCTAATAATTTGGCCTCATTGGCGGAGCTGGGCATGCTTGTCATCCATTATTATGCCTATGGTGTAGCTTGTTACTCTTGGGATCTGCAGGAAATTAGCATTGAGGGGCTGAAAGATTTTCATGAATCACACTGCAATTTGTGAACACAGCCCCCACTGTTTATGCTGCTGCAGTTGTGTTTATGAAGACAACCATTGTTCACACAAGTGTCGGCAGCAGCCAAACCGCCACAGAACCTCAAGGAAAACCATTGTTTTGTGAAAACAATGAAATTAAGACTCCACCCTCAAAACCAAACGTCTGCCCAAAACTAGCAAAGCTAACTGGGCCTGGAGAGGGTCCCTATTTAAAGTCAAGGGTTTGGACAAATTTCCCCAATGACATTTTAGAAAATTAAAACTGCATCTGCAATATTTTGTTAGGTGAACTTTGTAAGTTTACATGTGTTAACGTTTTTAAATAACTTGGAGTCGCCCATTATGAGCTGTTGTAAATTAAAGGAGGCTCTTTGTCATTTGCACGTATTTATTTAGCAAACATAACTAAAAAGAAAAATCTGTGTGTTGTCTGAAAAAAGATGGAGAGAAGGGTGAAAAGAGGACAGCCAGGCCTTATTTACCGAATGGAGTTATCAGAGACAGCATCTTCAGGGCATGGGGGTGGGGGTGGAGGGGGGGTGGGGAATGAAAACACGGGTAGACTGACTCGGAGTCAGATTACAAACCGATGTCTGTGAGACTAAAGTCATATAGCCAGGTAATGCCAAGGGAACAATAAGGGGAATGGTTTTATCTGGTTATTTCTGAATCTCAAAGGAGGTGGAGCGAATCAGGTGACGGAGAAGGAAACAAGGGATTTCCTTCCACATGAGTCACAGGCAGCAACAACAACAACAAACGCTCGCGCCCTTTGTTTCTAACAAACCTACAGCGTGTTTCACTTCCCCGAGCGGGGATCCCGTTCCTGACAACACACGCCATCAGTGCACGTAAGAAATGTCCAAAAGAGCTTTTGGAAAAGTTGCAGGAAAAAGTCTCCAGTGGTACAATGAAATGCTTATGCTCTTTATAGCTGTGGAATAAGCCAGTCTGAATTTATGAGTTTCATTGTTAAACTTGTTTGTTAAATTCAGAGCTCCATGTTGGAACGAGTAACACAACAATGGAAGTACATCTGTATGGATTAGGGTTGTTTTACAATACTACTCTTCAATTTAGTGAGATCTCTGCTTGTCTTCCGCATTAACTGTATTTATCCAGAGAGCAGCTGTAAAGGAGGCCTAGTGTGATCCTCAGGGAGCCCACAGAGTTAATGAACTGGCTTGGATAGAGAGGTGGAAGGATGGAGGGAAGTGCAGTGGGAGCTCACTGATGTGGAAGCCTGGCTTAAGGGTGTTTCCATAGTAGGACTGCCCAGGAATCTGATGTTGGTGCCAGACACGGGGAAACCCTCATCAAAAACAAGGAGCGCACCCATCAGTACCAGCCAGTCCAGGGGCTGCACAAGGTCCTAGAGACAGCTGTATTTCAAAACAGACCCAAACACGTTGAGGAATGTTTTCTACCTTTGTCTTGGTTTTTGTTATGTTACAAAAGACCCTCGTCTCGCTTTGATTGGGCACATCGAACTGGCAGTTAGGATACCAATATAAAGATTAAAGTAGACTAAAAAACAAATTATTGAATGATTTAAAGTTATTATCACTGATTTGAGAGAATTGCTGGCCTCCACACATTTGCCATGAATATTAACGTATTCATTGTTTTTGTGCTTCAGTCTGTGCAGTTTGCAGCTTCTCCACGTGAAAACACGAACATTGGAAATTGCATGTATAGGTTTGTGTGTGTGAGACAGAGTGAATGGGGTGTGTGTGTGTCCTGTGATGGACTGGTGTATTCCTGTCTCCCAAATGTTGAACAGGACACTGTACTCACTGCGATGATTTTATTAGTAACTAACATTTTGCTAGAACTTTAAAACCCTTACTGGTACTTTACTGTCAGTTTGGTCGCCTACAGCTTAATCTAGGTTTATTTAGATTTAGTACCTGTTACAAATGTGATAGAGAGTAAAGAAATATGATCCTAAAATCAATTATCATTCAAGAATAACACTTGATTTTTTTTTTTAATCACAAATCTGAAGTTACAATTTCTATGACAGCCACATAGTTAGCTAGCTAGCTAAGGAGTTAAGCTCTTAATCAGAACTATTAGGACAGATGTGCTCTGTTATTTGCTGCATATTTGGTTAAAAAGTCTCAGTGCTCTATTGCAGAATGGAGGAGCGTGCAGGGCCTGCGCACCCGGGGCAGCCTTGAACTTTTCCTTCCACAGGTGAAACAATGAGAGGCTTCCCTTCTTTTCTGACTGAGTCACGCGTTGATAGGATTGCACGTGTTTACACAGTTAAGACTGGGCCCGAACGGTGCCTCACGTTGCTCCACTGAAGCTAATCAAGAAAATTACTGTTTGTAAACCTCCATGCATCAACATCTGGGAGCAGTCCCTTTGTGCGCCAACCCAAAACTGCTTTAAGTAAGAAGGAGAGAAACAAACACTGATGCATGGCACACACACACACACACACACACACACACACACACACACACACACACACACACACACACACACACACACACACACACACACACACACACACACACACACACACTACACATTTGTAAGCCATTCCCTTGCCGAACAGGCAATGGAAACTTCTGCAAATGTAAATCTGCTGGGTTAAAAATACAGCGCATTAATGTGCACCACATGTGGCACTTTGGCAGGATGAAGAATATTTTGACGGAGGCGGGAGACACAGTGTTGGGGTTTCTACAACAACGGAGAGGGAGACACACACAGACACACATCCTTGTACTTCTATCTTTGTAAGGTCTGTCATAGGCCTAATGTGTTGCCCAGTCATTTACCCTGACCATCCCAACTAACCCATTGACCCTTGACCTTAACCTAGAAGCAAATCTAACCACGACCTTAAAACCAAGTCTTAACCCTTAAACAGGCGTTAGAAGTTGTGAGGACCGGCCAAAATGTCCTCACTTCCCAAAAATGTCCTCACGTTGCTGGTAGAATGAAAATTTTGGTACTCAGTATGTAGTATGTAGTACAAGAACACACACACGCACACGCACACACACACACACACACACACACACAC